>BLFK01000263.1:269020-274020 GCA_014634185.1 Astreopora myriophthalma
TAGGCTAGACATGGAAGAAAAAAATGTCAGAGAGGAACCCAAAGACATAGTCTTCCTATCAAAATTGCTGCAGCTTTTTCAGTTCTGCCACTTGTGCTTCTTTGCCAATCCTAAGGTCGCTGTAATACAAACAGGAACAATGTTGACCATAGTATCCGAGTGCAGCAATTGTGGAGAAAAGTACAGCTGGAAGAGTCAGCCAGATCTCTTGGGGAGGTTTCCTGCAGGAAACCAGTTATTGAGTTTTGCAGTGTTGTGTGCCAGGGCCTCAATAAGGAAGGTGCTTTTGGTGTTTCAACAGATGGGTTTGTTGGTCTATCATGAACCAACATATTATTACCACCTAAGGCATCTCCTTATCCCATCAGTTGTTGCATTCTGGAGAAAATATCAGAAAAAATTGTTAGACCAATTCACCTTTTCGGCGTTAGATTTCACGTGTAGTGTCACGTGACCTGTGATGTAAACAAACCGGGAAAGTTCGGACATTCTAGTCAACCACGCACAACGCGTGTACGAACTTTTCAACTTCGTCAACTTCCAGTTACTATTAATATAATTTTACCCCTGCTTTAAGTCCTTGAACGTGGAATAATTTCAGCTTCAAAATGGCAGAAAAAAAGAATAAAAGCGACTTCAATGCCATGAATGTGGCAGAACTTAAAAAATATTTCCAGGAACGTGGAGTTTCAGTGAGGGGATATTTGAAGACTTCGCTCATGGAAATCGCTTCCGCAGTCGAAAGAATGGTTTTAGCAGTGGATCCAAACTTCGAGAAAGATCAAACCAATGATGCTGACAAATTAATAATTCATGACATGCTAATTCCCAATCCATTTTCCCTGAAGACCATGAACAACTTCAACTCATCGCCGCCGTTTGGGTTGTACGACATTTTTAACTATTTGATTTACCACTGCACCGATTACGACAAGCAGGGACTCGCCGCTTACAAGTCATTTGAAGATTATCGCTTATTCGATGATGGTTACGTGGAATCTTTACAAACTGCTCAGTTGAATCAAGAGGGTGTTCATGTATATGTAGCCAAAGTGCGGCCTTTCATGAAAATCAAAACGGATGAAGGAAAGGAGCACTACGATCTCTGGTTTATTCTTGAGGGTAGAGGTACAAACCGAGGCAGCATTCTTCAGGCACGATGCAAGTGTAAAGGTGGTAGAGATGGGGGATGCAAGCACATTGCGGCCGCCATGTACGCCCTGGAAGATTTTTTAAACTCTCGAGGCAAAGACAGTGTAACCAGTGCCCCTTGCATCTGGGTTAAAAGACCGAGAGCAAATACCCAAGCGTGCGAAGTAAAAGATTTGGTCATAAAAAAAGGTAAAAAGCCCTCCTATAAAAAAAGGAAGCGCAAACACACGTTCCCCCAAAATATTGAAAAAGATGTCCGTGCACCTGAAAACACTAAAGTACTTAAGACGGTTTACCCAAAAGATGTGCCAACTAGAAACTGATTCCCCGGTTATCTTGCCCTTGTTCAAAAAACTGCATTGTAGTCCAGAAGCAGACACACTAGATCTCAACGATGAACCTGCCGAATCAACTGATAACAAGGCTGAGACTGGTATTATGACTACTAAATTACAAGAGGTCATGAGAAATCATTCCAACATTTCAACTGAAGAAGTAGTAAGTTTGTTGTCCTTCACTGACGAAGAAAGGGAGCATGTTGACAACACTACTTCAAAGCAATGGCAATGTGAGGAATGGTATTTATACAAGGCAGGCTTCATAACAGCTTCAAAGTGCAAAAGAGTCTTCACCAGGCAGGAGACACTTGACAAGAATAAAGAAGAAAATGTCCTTAAGTTGGTAGAAGATATTGCATTGGCCAAGACACCTCACACTCATCCTCAGCAACAGGAAATGGAACCACAAAATGCCAGAGAGTGAGGGTTATTTCATGAGGAGAGTGCTCGCAAGGCATATCAGCGTGTTGCTAGCCATACCCACCACAAACTGGAACTGGTCTCGAAAGGCTTTCTGATTTCAAAGTCAAAACCTTTCCTTGGTGCTAGTGTGGATAATATTCAGCAATGTCAGTGTTCTGATGGTTGTCCAAACAAAGTTGTAGAATATAAATGCCCCTGGAAACACAGAGAAACCCCAGAAATTACTGGGATCAAAAATGGAAAAGAGTTTGCTTTGAAGCCTACTTCACAGTACTATTTCCAACTTCAGCTTCAGATGTTTGTAAGTGAGCTGACCTTCAATGTCTTGGTTGTGTGGACAACAAAAGAAATCTTCACTGTTGAGTTGCCCTACAATTCCAGCTTCATGTTTAATGTATGAGCAAAACTGGAAAAGTTTTGGAAAAGTCAGGTCCTCCCTTTTATGATGGCTGAAATTTCCAGGACAGTATTTCCAGGTAGAAGTATAGACTTTTCTCTATTTTTTTCTACATTAATTAATGCAAATATCAATATGTTCTGGTCAGAAACACTGATCAATATAACATGACAATGTTTAAGTGAACTGTTGTGTAGCTTAAACATTAATATTGATATTAATTGGTTCTGTCATATCAGCAGTTGTTTTATGTTCGATAGTTCATGCACTATCATGTTTATGCTCTAGTTACTTTATTTTTTAGATTCATCAAATGTACAGGAGGTGTGCTCCTCTCAAGATACCCACTGTTCACAACAGACCATCAGCTCTTCTCAGCAGTCCAGCTATTATTTAGAGGTAACTAACAGTACTCCACAAGTGACTGGCTCTGAAGCAGATACCAGCGCTTTCCAAGACACTAGCTGTTCCAAGCAGTCAGCAGTTGATGAGGTTATCGATGTATCACAGTACATTAATACCCCAGCTTCCATGCCTCCAGACAGTGTTGAACTTTCTGGACTTGAAATCTACAAGGCAGATGTCCAAACTGTCCAACCAAAGGCAATGATCACTGACACAATAGTTTTGTTTTTGCTCAAGTGAGTATGGTTGGATTATGCTGCATGTATTTCTGGTTGCTAAATATACTTGGTAACATTATAGCTACATTATTTTATTGTCACTTTGTACCTGGGCCAAATGTCATGACATGAAGGTTTATTTGATTTTCTATTGTGGTTTCAGGCAACTACCCCAATGTATATATCCCATTGTCAGTACCTTTTTCTATACCACTTTATGTGGGGAACAAGATGTTGGTCAAACATCCTCAAGGTACAGATTTCAAATATACTCAAAGTTCAATAAGTTAAAGGTTGTATGCATACATAATTGACATGTTTTGAGAATTACATGTAATATATATGTACACATGCTATTTATTAAACAGTAATATCAATAACATCTAATTTATTAGCTTTCACTGTTTATGGTGACATTTATTTTTTTACTTTTAGAATGGTTCGGCTAACATCTGCAGAGAAGTTTTTTAAGAGAAACCTGCTAAACAGTGAATACGTGTTCATTCCAATCAATAGAAGGTCAGAGACAATGCACACAGTGCGATACAAAATGTTATGGAAAATGAAATAATCTGATATTCAGAAGAGATCAATCTTTTTCATTTTTTTTTCCAGCTTACATTGGTTCTTGGCTGTCTTAACCCCATGGTAAGTCTTAACTGTTGGACAGTACAATTAGAGTTTGAGTTTGAACATGTTTTTGTTTAGTAGATAGCATCCTGGTTATAAAGTCTTAATACCTACTGCACTTACGAGAAGTGTTTCTTGTACACTGAATATATATGATAATTTTACTACAATGCCATTTATGTTCACTAGGCACTTTCTGATACCGGACTCATTGACATGGGATATTACAATAAGGCATGAAGAAGTACACAATATCAACAGGTATTACTCTCATGTAATATATAGATTTAGTCAAGCCTAAAAGTGGAGCTTCTTTGCCTGGGTTGTTTAAAGCCCGATTAAGCTAACACAACTGGATAAGCGAGAATTTTGATTTGAGTTTTGTAAGGTTGTTAAGTTTTTGTGAGATTTTCTGTTTATATTTATTATTAATGGTGCTCAATATTATTTTTTCATTAGTTTCTTGGATCATCTATGTGCAGCCAGTGGTATTCCCTCTAAGACAAGCCAGCGGTCAAATCATGTGCTGAAGGTAACCCACCTGTGTATATGCAGTAACGATATGGAGTTGTCCACTAGCTATTGTAATAACATGTAACTAGCGGTATTACTGACATGACTGATGTGTCCATCAAATAATGCAAACTAATACCATAAATCCCATATTATATAAGAACATTTTACTGATCACTCACTGGCACGGGCTGATATTTCATAATTTTGTGACTTTCAGGTACCACAACAGTTGAGAGGAAGCAACAACTGTGGATTTCACATGTTCATGTTTATTGACCATTTTTTAAAGGTAAATGTGGGTAACATGGTTACACTTAACATGTAACTAAATCACACTATAGATTTAGCAAATAATATCCAAAAAATGATTAAAATACTATGTTTTATAAATACCAGTTCTAGTTTGATGTTTATACAGATTGAAGTAATGGCATCCATGTTGCATTATTCCATATATATAGGATCTAAAGGAGTATGAAAGTGATCCAAATGGATATGTCAATGATGAACATCAGTGGTTTGATCCCGAAGATGCCGAAACGAAGAGAACATTGACCAGGGCTTCTTTAGAGGCTTTATTTGTAAATAAATAAGGAAGTCAATCGTGGCTCTACAACATTAGCATATCACTGATGCGCAGGCAGTGGAGCAGTGATCTACTTGTCTTTTGTTTAACATGCCTTTATTATTGATGTCTGCAAATTTACTAGTATTGCACAGACAGTTACAGCAGAGCCAATGTATGGCTTACATGTAAGGGGAATAACTCCCCGAAGAAAATTAAAAGATTTCAGTCGTTTAATTATACGTTCAATATGAACCCTTGCAGTTGCAACTCGTCTTGTAGCAGTTGATGCTCGTGCAGAAACATTATTTTTCCGCATGATTGGGGGTGCAATTAGTACAGTATCATGTAATGCT
>BLFK01000263.1:279020-294020 GCA_014634185.1 Astreopora myriophthalma
CCGCATATAAACTCACTAACATTTAAAATAGAGAATACTAAAACTCTCACGCGACACCTGTAATTTTAGCTCTCTAATAGTATGAAAAGACGACTCAGACATAAATTTGATCTTTCTCTGGCATTTTTAATCCAGTATTTTTCATTCCTGTCCATTTCTCATTAGAATTTTGATACATACAACAACACCTGACGAACGTTGTTTACCACGAATGTTTCGATTCGTTCGTAGCTTAGTAACCAGGCATTTGTTTGCAGAGTAGAAAAGGCAATGGAGTCGTTCAAGTTATTCAGCTGTTCGAGGCTATCATGTCTACAGAGATGAATGGGAGCCATCTCTTAGAGAAAAACTTGTTGCTCGAAGAGAGTTCGATAATCGCTTCGACAAATTTGCCATCAAAGTATTGAATGGCGAAGAAACGGTCGGCCATTTACCGTGCAAATACTCGAGAATAGCATGGTATTTTCTCGCTCGTGGTGGATCGATTTCCGTCGAAGTGAGCGGCCATCGTCGACATTGTAAACAACTTTGTGGTGAAATGGAGATTCCCTGCCGAGTGAAGTTCACCTGCTCAAGGAAGGCAATGTTAAACCGGTTAAAAGATCTTTTAACGAAGAAGGTTTAATCATTGTGTAAACTCACACAAAAAACGGCTCTTTTAGGGGCCACCAAACTCGCAAAAGCAATGATCAATGCGTAATGTGGTATAGTTTTATGAAGTTCTCATTAATTTTCTGCACAGGTCTATACAGACTTGAGAATTCTCGCTAAACTTGTTAATTTATGCAAATTTACGGCATTGTGTCTAGATGTTCTCTCAGATAAGCCGCATCCCCGATTTGATCCCAAAATTTTGAGCAAAAAGGTGCGGCTTATACGCCGGTGTTTACGGTATTACTCATGTTTAGGGCTTTTGGGAGGATTTCAAAAATGAAAATGTGTTAATGAAGCAAAATATGAATAATTACATCAAAGATGATCCTGTTTTTTAAATTTTAGTACAATTACATGAGTGATTATGATAATTCCAGTGTGCTTTGTCCTATGCTGTACATTTGATGAAATGGTGACATCACACTGTTTTTTTTAAACTTCTCTTTTCATTACTATTTTTATTGATATTCATTAATATGAAAAGGAAGGAAAAAATACATTGAATGATAATTGTTAATTATCATCCCTTGTATTTGCTACTATTGATATTGTTCTATTTCTAAATGGTAGGTTCGAGTGGTTCACAGGATTTCTTGAATATCTGAGAAAGTGGAAGGACAGCACAGAGCAAAGACCAGGCAATTTCACCCAAAATACCAGGTCAAAAATGTTCATATCATGGCAAACCTATGAAGGCTTCCAAATTACTGTCAATGCTGTGATTCACATTTGCAAGTTTCTGCTACAAGAAGGCATGGAGTATGTCCTGACAGAACATTTCCGCCAGGACCCAGTTGAAGAATACTTCAGTAGCCAAAGAAAATTGGGGGGAAGAAATGACAACCCAAACATCCACACATTTGGATACAATGACAATACAATTCCTGTCCAAAGGATAATATCTTGTCCAAGTGGAAACACACAAGGAAGACAAGATAAACGCAGGGCATGGGAGCAAGTAACCGACGATCGGTTACCATGTAAAAAGAAAAGGAATTAATATTTTCAAATATGTTATAAAGTAAAATGTGAAGTGTTCAAAAGTAGAATGAGAAGTTAAATTTTAGAAAATGCAGGAGATTAATTAATACACTTATGAGCAAGTACAATCATTACCTCTAAGACTTTGTAAATCGCATGTTTTTAAATATGCTTGTAGTTTGTAGATGACTACCAATGGTTAAGTTAAGACATACACCTTATTCATAAATGGCGGCCGCGCAGAACGGCCTGGTTTCGAATGCATGAATGCGAGGCTTGGTAGGCCAGAGAATTCTTGGACAGCACATATAGACTTGTATTTTACTTCCGCTTTGTGACTAGAATTTCTCACATAATATTGTTGAAATCATTGATATTTTTTTAGGATATTGGCAGGAAAATGTTTTCTTAGTCACTAAACGGCATATCCTTAAGTTAACAAAAGATTTCCACCGTGGGGAGGCTGAGAGATGCCGACAAATTGCTGTGTGCCACTGTGTACGAAGAAGGACAAGCGGGACAAGGAGACGAGTGAAAAAATTCTTTTTTTTTTCACTTTCCAGAGGAAGAAAACCTCAAAAAACAATGGATTCATGCCATAAGGAGAGATGTTGGACCAAATTTTTCCATAAACGAGGGAACCCGAGCTCGTTCGAGGCATTTCAAGGGGGAAGATTTGCAGAGACGTCTCAGTGGAAAAGTTAGCCCCAGAACAGGGGCCATGCCAAGTAAATTCGCATGGAAGCGAAGTTCGCCTCGCAAACGAGCACCGCTGACACCACGCTTCACGGCTACAACAGTGGCAAAAAGAAAAAAAAGTGCCAGAAGCTAGCGAAGCTTTGAATTCTTCTACCGAATGCAGTGAAATTATCAGTGACGATGCAACATCAACAAACTTAGCAAACTTATGGCAAACTTAGCCCGGAAACAGTGGAAATGGAAAACATAACACGGGAGCATGAGTGCGGCACTGATTTTGTTGAGAAATCAGAAAAAGATTCATTCATAGCTGAACTTAAGGACAAAGTTGCTGCAGCACTCACGAAAATAAAGAACTGGATAAAGTAGTTTCAAAAACTTAAAGAGAAAGTTGTGGATCTTGAGCGGAAATATGAGAAACATGAGGAGTGGTTGTTTTCGTTGAAAAGCATCACCTCAAATGACTCAGTGGTAGCATTTTACACCGGATTTCCAAACTACCAAAAAATGATGGCCCTGTATGGCTTTTTGAATCTTGGTGAGAAGGGTGAGAACATCAACAGTTGGCTGCCTGGAAAAGATGTTGATAGCACCCCCAAGTCTGTGAAACAAGGAAGACCACAGACCTTAAAACCAGTGGACGAGTTTTTTCTCACTTTGTGTAGGCTGAGGCAAGGTTTTGCTGAGTTGCATTTCACCCAATTATTTAACATTTCTCAGCGAACTGTTAGTCGGATCTTTATCTCCTGGACAAAATTTTTGTATTTGAGACTTGGCCATATTAATATCTGGCCATCCAGAGAACTAGTTAATGAGACAATGCCTGAAGATTTTAAGGCAAAGTATACTACTACAAGGGTAATCACTGACTGTACAGAGGTGCGCTGTGAAATGGGCAGTAGCCTCCTTTTAAATATAAGCACCACACCACTTTAAAGGCATTAGTGGGAGTTTCACCTAAGGGGTTTTTCACATTTATTGAGCAACCGTATACTGGCAGCATATCTGACAGGGAAACTGTGGAGTGAAGTGGCTTCTTGAACCTTCCCTTTTCGAAAGGAGACACTGTAATGGCTGACAAGGGCTTCACCATTGACAATATTCTTCCCTTAGGAGTCTCCTTAAACATCCCCCCTTTCTTGGGAATGTCTGATCAGATGTCAGCCAAAGAATGTGATCGCAACACAAGAAATTGCTAGCTTGCGAATCCATGTTGAGAGGGTTATTAACAAAGTGAAGAATTTTAACATATTTGATGGAGTAATCCCATTCACTTATTTTGGGGTAGTAAATCAAATGTGGTGTGTGTGTGTGCAATGTTGTGCAATATGCATGATCCCATCATCAGTGTTTAACCCTTTAACATAAACTAAATACCCCTTGTTGTTAACACCCCCAGCCACACCCCCTTGTGCACCCACTGGCTTGACAATGATAGCTGCAAAAAATAAAATAAAATAAATTTGTGCTATGGGAAAAATTATACTTGGGAAATCATGTTTACTAAGATTGGTGTAAACACAGCATGTATTTCAATGCCTTTTAACACTTGTATACATTTCACTTCTAAAGTCCATGCATTTTTTTTTCAAATTAGCTGTCAACCTGTCAAGCTCTAAAAAAATTACCATGATAACAAATTCACCCTTTTAGGTTTATAAGAATATATACTGGTAGTTGTCACTAATTTTTGTAGCTGAGAGATTCTTTGAAACATGATCAAGTCTAACTTTGAAGATCACTCACTTTCACAGTTGAGATTATGAGGAGAATTTTGCTGCCAATCACTGTAATAATTTATTGGAGCTTGCAGGTCAGCTGATCTATGATACAAAATGTAAATATTGGCAACATGTATGTAAAATACATTAATACATAAACATTTAAATTTCCATTGCAAGCATCTATTACAGCACTAAAAGAAGTAATGTAGAAGTGGTAGTTTAGCATTTCGCAAACTTACTTGCTGCAATTTTAATAAAATGGGTAAAGTAATACGTGCAGATGTTGCTTCAGGGTTTCCCAGTAGGCAGCATCAAAGGGAATTCTTTCCACTGAAATTCCCTTTTTCATGTAGACAATGAAGTCAGACCATTTTGCCCCACTTACACCCATTTGGCCTTGCACTTGTGTATAGTAAGCATGATTCTTTCAGCCTCACAAGTTAAGGTCTTGGCAAGCATCTAGTGGGGTGACTCAAAATTTTGTTTAGGGACACTTCACTTCAGCAAGTCCAAAATGATCATGGCATCCAAAATCAAAAACCCTGCCATCTGGTGAGCACCCCACAAAAGGCATATCCAGGCAAACAACAAAACCACTCTTGAGAACCTTAACAGGTGTCTTTCGTGCAGACATGATTTTCTCGTATTCCTGGAGATCAATTGGTTCATATTTTATGCTCCACGTATCTCGAGGTAAATGCTTTCGGATTGATGAGTTCCACTGCGAGCCTGTTATTCCAGCAGCTGTGACTGCATTTCCTCCTGCCCTGTTTGAGCAGTTGGTTCAATGAGTAGCAGCTGGGGTGACAAAACAGCTGCAACCAGTGTTGTCTTCCCCTGCCTCTGCTGCCTTACCTAGTTTGGCTGGGATGACAGCTATTCAACAGCTGACCACAGAGGTTCCTGTGGTCAATTCCTCAGCTGTGGACCCAGTGGTACCGTCAGTTCCTGTTGGCACTTCCGCGGCTGTGGACCACGTTGCCCAGGTGGTCCACTCCACAACAGCAGGTGAGGAGCGCTCAACAGGAGCAGTGCAACCTAAGGAGGTCTTCACGTCTATTAATTTGCCAGTAGATGCACGTGTGCCATTGAAATTGAAAACAAGAATCTGGCAGAATGAGTTTATTGACTTTGGTTTGCTCTTGGTTTATTGACTTTGGTTTGCTCTTGGCGGTGAAACCACTGACCAGATCTCACCGTCCCTGACCATGCTATTTAACAAATCCTTGCGGCTTGGCATTTTCCCAGGAGACTGGAAACTCGCGAATATTGTACCCATTTTCAAGAAAGGAAAGAGAGACTGTGGAGAATTATCGCCCTATTTCCCTTCTCCCTGTCATTTCCAAAGTTCTCGAGCGCTGTGTTCTGGCGGGTCTACAAGACCACATATCCCACCTCATCAGTCGCAAACAGCATGGCTTTTTAGCTGGTAGATCTTGTGTGACTCAGCTCACGAGTGTCTTACATTACACTGGCGGTCAACTCGACGCCGGTAAACAAATAGACATTATATATCTTGACATGAGTAAGGCATTCGACAAAGTGGATCACACTAAGTTACTTGGAAGGTTGCACCAATACGGCATTACTGGCAAACTTCATGACTGGTTCCGTTCATACCTTCAGGTTACGTTCATACCTTCAGGAGCCACTTCCCGTGAACTGCCGGTTACTTCCGGGGTACCTCAAGGATCCCTACTAGGGCCGATATTGTTTCTGTTATTTGTGGATGATCTACCAAACACTGTTAAGACATCGAGAGTTGCCTGTTGTGCCGATGATACCAAGATTTTTAAGAGCATCGATTCCATCACAGACTGTAATGCCTTGCAATCAGATCTTAACGATCTTGTCAGTTGGTCCGAATCATCTGGGCTCATATTTAATCAGTCCAAGTGTAAATACCAGTGTGTCACCCGCAAAAAATCACCTGTTCAGCCCACCTATAACATCAACGAAACGCCTTTGGAATCTTGCGATACAGAGAACGATCTTGGTGTGTGGGTGTCAAGCAACCTTACCTCGGACAAGCAAGTGACTGAACAGTGTGCGAAAGCCAACAAACTCCTTGGCTTTGTGCGCCGAGCTTCTAGGTACATCCAAAGCACCCAAACGCGTCGTACACTTTATCTTTCTATCGTCCGGTGCCATCTCAGCTATGCAACCCAAGTATGGTCGCCACAGTCCACTGGCTTACTAAAACGAGTTGAAAAGGTGCAGCGCCGTGCAACAAAACTAATTTTGAAGCTTCCCTTCTGTTGCAATGTAACCTATAAGACCCGCCTCCAGCTAACAAATCTGTTACCTATCTCATACTGGCATGAATTTTTGGATATAGTCTTTTTCTATAAAGCTGTCAATAACTTAGTTTTCATAGATAGTGAAGCTCTGCCTGCAACTAGACAATCAACGAGATCTACCAGGTCATCGAGCAGCAATGCTATTACTTACATCCCTAAGCGAAGTAGAACTGTTACTTATCAACGCTCATTTTTCATACGCGCGTGCCGTACATGGAATGTTCTGCCAGCTGAGTTACGCACAAGTCACATCTCTCTAGCCTCATTCAAGCGTTTACTACTTCAATATTACAATAAGGCGCTGGACCTGTACGACGTTGATGACATCAGAACCTGGAGAACAATCTGTCCCAGGTGCAACATAGCGAGGACTCTACTGTGGCCACCGACGTGCTGCTTCTAGCAATTTGAACTTTTGTTTAGTTTCCTTTTAATTTTCTTGTTCATATATCAGTAGCTCTAGTTATTCTAATGTTTTGTTTTTTAATTAACGAGGGATCCACCATAATTTATTAGGCTGTAGTGGTCTCCCTGCCTAATAATTTTTATGTATTTATGTATAAAGATTGTATTCTAGTTTAGGTGAAGCTAAATAACTAAATAAATAAATAATTTTCCGAGGGCAAATACCAGCTCACTATTAACCCTGGTGATGGATCTGCACCCTCTTTGGCTCTAGAGCCCATTACTAAGCCAAAGAAAATTGTGTCTCTCGATAGCTGGGTACAGGATTTCCATGTGTTTGCAGGGATTTATACTAGCCACTTTCCAAGTGATGGTCCTGGCCTTATGAAGTACAGATCCACCATCCAAGACCTTGCTGCCAGGGGTCTCAACTGGCATTTTTATGATGAAAATTTCCGGTTTTTGCGACAGACCCCTGCTACTTCCCTTCCATGGGGTACCATTCATTGGGAGCTTTGGCTCTGCTCACAAAGCCCAGTGAGTGCAAAGAAGCCGCAAACCCCTGTAAACACTGGAAAGCTTGTCCAAAATCTTCTTAAGGGGTTTTTGTTTCTCTTACCATAAGGATGGTGACTGTATGGGCTGTTCCTTTAAGCATGATTGTTTTAAATGCGAGGGCTCCCACCGTGCTTTAACCTGTAATTTCGTGCCAAAACGAGCAGGATTCAATCACAGAACAGAGGTGCAATGAAACCTCCCTCCCATTCAACCCATTCCAGCTCAACAGTTACCAACCCCCGTAAACATTAGGCGTATGCTGACTTTTCTTTCTGGGTATGACCATTCAATTGTGCAGTTCCTGGAATCTGGTTTCACATTTGGTTTTCCCTTGCATTTCAATGGACCTCGTTGTTCTCAAGAGGCCCCTAACCTTCTTTCGGCTCTGCAAAATCCGGCAGCTGTGAATGCTAAGCTTTCTAAGGAGCTTGACACCCATAGGCTTGCGGGTCCTTTTTCATCCCCTCCTTTCCCAGTCTTTTGCGTATCACCCCTCGGTTTAGTTCCAAAGAAAGTTGAGGGTGAATTTCACTTAATTCACCACCTTCCTTATCCCAGAGGCTCCTCTTTGAATGATGGGATTTCTTTTGATTACACTAGTGTTTCATACGCCACTGGCTTGATTAAGTCTGTGAGTCAAAATTGTTTTTTAGCCAAAACTGATGTTAAGAATGCCTTTCGATTAATTCCTATTCGCCTTGCAGATGATGATCTCTTGGGGCATATACTGGCAAGGCCTTTACAGTTATGATAGGTGCATGCCTATGGGCTGTTCAAGTTCCTGTAGAACTTTTGAGATGTTTTCAACTGCTCTTGAATGGATTGCCCAGAACAAGTTGCATATTACTTATATTTTGCATTTGCTAGATGATTTCTTAATTGTTTCTCCTTCTGAAGACTCATGCCAACATCAGGTGGATACTTTTTTAATGTTATGTAGTTATCTGGGCATACCCATGGCACCAGAGAAGACTGTTGGCCCATCGACAACACTCACCTTTGTGGGTATTGAGCTAGACACAGTTCTGATGGAGGCCCATTTACCTCATGAAAAGCGGGATAAATGTCGTGAACTTCTCTCAGCTTTCCTTCTCGTAGGCTTAAGGTAACTCTTCTGAAAATTCAATCGTTGACAGGCTTGTTAAATTTTGCCTGGTCAGTTGTTGTCGCAGGTCGGGCTTTCTTGCACAGGTTAATTGATTTGACCATTGGAGTACGAAAACCTCATTTTTTGATTCGCCTTTCTAGCAAAGTCTCACAGGTTTTAATGGGCGCTCATTTTTTCTGACTGATCAGTGGACAAATTCTCATCAGCTAGAACTGTATACTGATGCCTTTGGTGCCGTTTTTGGTAGACATTGGTGTTACAGTCAGTGGCCGGACTGGTGTCACCTAAACATTGCCTTTTTAGAGCTTTACCCAATTGTTTTGAGTCTGCACCCAAAATCCTTTTGGGTGTGCCATGTTAATTTTGGGTGTTGCAAGGGCGGCTGGTACTCCATCTCAATACTACGGGATTTCTTTTTTAGTGGAGTTGATTAGCAGTAATAGCTTTTGTCTAACTTACTTTTCCTTTCTTCTGCTCCTGCCTGGGGTGGGGCAGCAGTGCACCTTCAGTGTCATTGCTTTTAGAGTTTTTCTTGGCCCGCACCTTTACTAGGCAAACATATTATAACAGAATTCATTCATGATTTGTTTGTTTCAATAAAAGCCCATATTGCCCCAACTTAGGTGTGTTTATTTTTAATTGCCCAGTAAACAGAGCTCAGGCAAGAGTAGCATTTATGGGTTTGGTTTTTGGCGGAGAGGGAAAGACACAAAATAATCTTTTGATTTCACTTTTTTACATTTGGGAAACTGCAAAGATTGTGATAAAAGAACAACTGAAGCAGGAAAATCAAAGGAAACTATTTGAGAAATTATTATTCATGACAATCCGCCCGCAATTCAATAACAGTGGTGTCATTGAGGCTGTCTTGATCGTTTTGTTCAAGTTTTTATAACTTTTTCGGTGGTTCCAGTGGTTTCGTTTCTGTGTTTCCGTGGTTTCACTGGTTTTATTTCGGTGTTTTGGTGGTTCCAGTGTTTTGGTGGTTTCAGTGGTTTCAGCGGTTTCGGCAGTTCTGGTGCTTTCACTTTGGGGTTTCGGGTTTTAGTACATGCCAAAATAAATTAAACTATTAAATAATTATGACTTGTAAATACAACTTGAAACACCATGTATGTTCTAATGTTTATTGTTTCAGGCAAATTCGAGCTCCTGCAACTGTTTCTTTGTTTATCTAATGTTTTGGATATAGTTAAATTACAATAAAATTACTACTACAGTTAATTACTACAATTAAAACAATAACCATTTTTGAAGCACTCAAATTTTAGTGGTTATCATGGATTAAACACAGGTGGACAATGGACTAAAATTAATGTCCTTTTGATTTCTCAGGATTTGTAGCCACAACTGAATGCAAATTCCCAAGACTAATTACTATTTCCAATAATTAAAAACACTTAAGTGCATAAAAAAATAGCTACGTGTATCCTGCATTCAGGTACAAAAGACAGTTTTTTAATTAAAGCAAAAGCTCTGTTCTGGGTACATATACATGTACTGACCGCTTTAAGTTCTATTTTCAATTGATGACTCACTCTTTTCAGCCTGGAGTTTTCTTTTTGGTATTTACCGTTTGAATTTTTGAGCTTTGTACATTGAACACAATTCACTGGAGAGGCACTATCTACAACATTCACTGGCAATGGAGTGGACAGTGACTGTGCAGGAGAGGCAGCAGTGACTGTAGGCACCGCCTGTGTCGCACTGACTCTGTATCTACCAATGGTTGACAGTCAATATTTCCATGAACACCTTCAGTTACAAGCGTGGCAACATTTGTGGTGACCATCTCAATCTCCTCGCTCATCGAGGAGCAAGGCCCATGATTCACTATTGCACTTTGAAGAATCTGCAGATTTTGATCAATGATAGAAAAGAGTAAAACGGCACGAACCTCAAAGGAAGCAGACATAAGCTTATGTCAATAATGTCATTTCACAGACAGAGTTTTAAAAGCACAACTTAAATATTACCCACTTATTACTCTATATAAGAGGCTTGGGGCATATAGCCTAGATCAGGGTGGGAGAAAATTAAAAACTTCCAAACAAGATGATTCTATGACATGACTGGAGGCATAGAGATCCCATGAGATAGCACAGCACATGCGACAGGTCACTGCACAAAGTGTAGTTCGTCAAGAAGGTTGTTTTCACTACGATTAACAAAAATCAATAGAAATCTACTGAAAACCTACGGAGGAAAGATCTGGGAAGTCAACATAGTTGACTCACGGAAACCAAATTTACACGCCAACACAGTTGGCAAGCTAAAAACGACAACGTTTGATTGCCCCAACATAGTTGGGGATTTTCCTGCCATACAGACATGGCGGATCTTAATGAGGAGAACACATCAAAGCAGGAAGCGCCTGCACTAGCTGAAGCAATTTCAACCATCCTTTCAGAGGTAAAAGACTTGCAAGAACAAGTGACATCCCTCAAGGAGTCAGTGGAACTCATAGGGGTCGATCCCGAGGTCGAAGAAAACCCAGCGGACGACGAGGATAATGTTGACAGCGAGTCTGAGTGCTCGCATTGACAGGCTTGGCAGTACGCCCGCCGAGCAAACAAAAGATGGCATGAAAAGCCTCTTGCAGGACATTGCGTCCAAACTTGACCTCAGCGAAAGAACAGACAGCCCTGTGGACGAGGGTCTCACTAAAATTGTTTTGAGTTTGCTTAAAGACAAACTCCCTGAGGAGAAATCACAGGCGAGGATAGACAAATATTCCCGCCCCGAGAATGTGGAGGGACTTCACACGCCGCTAGTAAATCCATTAATTTGAAACCAACTGCCTGCGCCTGTTCACACACAGGATTCGAAATCACAAAAAGTACAGAATGCTTTAATAGCCTCGTTGGTGGCGACTATTAAAGCAACGGACCGTGTGTTGCAACAACAGCAAACAGGCAAAGCTCTAGACAAAGAGCTAATCACATATCTAACAGATGCCATCGCCTTGTCATTGCAGTGCTATCATGATATCAACAGCACTCGCCGCCAGGCAATCAAAAAAGATCTCCGCAAGGATTATGCCGCATTGTGTAGCGCAGCTACAGTGCATACAACTTCTGAATACTTCTTATTTGGTGACCTTTCGAAACTCACCAAAGACATATCTGAAGCGAACAAGCTCACCAAGAAAGTTCGCCCTCTGCAACGCAACACTACATGCAACAGAAATTCTGGCTTGAATGGCCGTCACTACAATCATACAAACCAAGGAACTCAAGGAAATCGCTGGTTCCACCCATATCAACAGACAACAAATGATTTTTTGTCAAAAGGCCACCCTGCAAGGACAAGATTTAAGAAGGAGGGAGAATCAAAGCAGGCCTAACGCAAACAAGTCCCTCAACCATAAAGGTATGCAAACTATTAAGGTGTAACCCTGCAATTAATGAAGTACATGTTACTTTCTAATCAGGGTTCATTTAAAGCAGGTCAAATCATGTGGCTTTTACCACACTGGCAAGATATTACAAATGATCCCACACTATTACAGAGTGTAAAAGGGATAAAAATTGAGTTCAAACCAGGCATAACACTGTTTCAAGCTAATGTGCGACCAAGTACATTTAATCAGTCGCAGCATGACATTGTCGCTGTGGAAATTGAAAATTGATTATAAAAGGTGTACTCAAAGTTTCCTCACCAGAACCTGGGGAATTTGTTTCCCCTATATTCCTAAGACCTAAACCAGATGGGTCACACTGTATGATACTTAACCTCAAGCCTTTCAATGAGTACAATACCATCATTTTAAAATGGACAGCCTCGAATCAGCCATTCGAACGATGAAGCCAGGCTGCTATACGGCATCAATTGACCTTAAAGATGTGTACTACTCAGTACCAGTTGCTAAAGAGCACCAAAAATATTTGAAATTTGTGTTCAATGGTACGTTCAATGGTTTACTAGTACACCTGCCTGCCAAATGGTTTGTCCAGTGCCCCACGTATATTCACTAAACTGCTTAAACCAGTTTATGCATCTCCACATACACTGGGCCATCTCAACCTGGCGTATATAGATGACTCCTACCTACAAGGGGACAATACTGACAAATGTAGCAGCAACATTAAAGCAACAGCATTTTTGTTCAGTCGCCTAGGCTTCCACTTACACTCCACAAAATCTGTCATAATGCCTACTCAGACCCTCACATTATTAGGGTTTAGGCTTGACTCTCTTAGCATGACTGTTTCACAAACGGAGGAAAAATTTCTCAAAACTGTAGAAGCCTGCAAAAGGGTACAAAATACGACCAAGCCCCGAACCTCAGAGGTTGCGGAAGTTATTGGCCTCATAGTGTCAAACTTCCCTGGTGTCCAATTTGGGCCTTTACACTACCGTTTCCTGGAAAGGAACAAAACCCATGCCCTGATAACAAATAAGCGGGATTACAAATCTTGTATGACTTTCACATCCAGCTCAGTAGCAGAGCTGACATGGTGGATTGAAAACATGCAACATTCATCCCCCGACATTACCCATCCAACTCCTTGCATGATCATTCAGACTGATGCCTCAACCCTAGGGTGGGGGGCAGTGTATAGTGACCAAGATGTTCACGGGAGATGGACAACCTTGGAAAGTACTAGCCATATCAACATCCTAGAACTGCAGGCTGCCTTCTTTGCCCTCAAGTCATTTAGCAAAGAAACCACTCAGGGCCACGTCCAGCTCCAGAAAGACAATACCACAGCTGTAGCTTACATTAATAATATGGGGGTTCATAATCCCCAAAATTAAATTCCCTCGACCAAGAAATTCGGGACTGGTGCATTCAGCAACAGCTGTGGGTTTCAGCTACACACATTGCAGGGAAATTAAATGTTAGCGCAGACTCCAAATCTTGTAAATTTCAGGACAAACATGAATGGATGCTGAACAAGGAAGCCTTTTAAGTTATTTTTTTCCTTTTACCCAGAGTTGAACATTCACCTGTTTGCAACTAGGCTAAATAATCAACTCGCATTGTGTTGCTCCTGGAAACCTGACCCAGGGTGTGCATTTGTAGATGCACGCTCTATTGACTGGAGCAAGTTTAACTTCTATGCCTTTCCCCCTTTCAGCCTAACCCCCCGATGTCTACAAAAAGTTGTCCAGGACCAAGCAAAAGGAGTCTTGATCATTCCGGTGTGGTTCTCACAGGTGCTAGAGCTGCTATGCAATCAACCCTGGATATTGAAACCCTCGAAGAGCCTACTGCAACATGCCAGCCAACAAGCACACCCGTTGCACAACAAGCTACACCTAATGGTTTGTCCGCCCTCCAGGAATCCTTTACACAATACAATGTTTCTCCAGACATTACCAAGATCCTCATGGCCTCCTGGAGAGTGGGCACACAAAAACAATACAAAACATACATTGAAAAATGGTCGGCATTTTGTCATCAAAGAGGCATTACTTACAGTTCACCAAAGACAAATGAGACCTTGGACTTCCTCATGACCCTTTACAATCAGGGCCTGAGTTACTCCACTATAAATACGACACGATCTGCAATTTCATTACTGTGGACAGTGGGAAACACTTTGGTTCTCACCCCTTGGTCACACGATTCTTCAAAAGCATTTATGAACTCAGAAAACCCCAACCCAAATACAACTGCATTTGGGGATGTTTCTACAGTTTTAAGTTACCTCAGGACCTTACATCCACCTGACGCTCTCTTGTTAAAGTCTTTAAGATTAAAATTAGTGATGTTACTATTGCTTGTAACAGGACAGCGAGGACAGGCTATGTACTTACTCTCCCTGGATGGTATGACTGTGAACACCACTTCCTGTCAATTCCAACTGCTGGACCACACCAAAACTAGCAAACCAGGCCAAAAGTGTAAACCCCATGGTAATCAACGAGTACACACCTGATCCCACACTTTGCCCACTATCCACGTTTAAAGTATACATCAAGAAAACAAAGCCTCTGCGGTACAGCGAGAAACAGCTATTTGTAAGCTTCGTACAACCACACAAAGCTGTGTCCCAAGACACAATCTCGAGGTGGACTAAGGATGTTTTGAAACTCTCTGGTATTGATATAACCACCTTCACTGCACATAGTACTACAGCAGCAACAGCCTCTAGGGCAAATGCCAAAGATGTGCCACTCGACGTGATCCTAAGTACCATTGGGTGGGCATCTGCACAGACATTCAACAAGTTTTATAACAAACCAGTTGCCAAACCAAATAACACGGTTGATGCAGTCTTGTCCTCATAGACAAAGAAATGTATACCATACCCAGTTTAGGGATTAAACTTTTGTGACAATTCCGTATGCATGTTACTGTTCGTTCTGTTGGGAGAAATGTTGTACTCTTATTGACTGATGGTCTTCCCATTGTGATCTGACTATGACAGAATCTTGTTTCATTAAACAACATATTTTTGTTTCATTAGTTACTCTGTGGCTGTGTCAGAGCTTTAAAGTCTCATGGGATCTCTATGCCTCCGGTCATGTGATAGAATTGAGAAATTAAACAAGACTTACCTTAAGTTGAAGTTTGATTGAGATTCTATCACATGACCAAGGGAGGCATAAGAGATCACAT
>BLFK01000263.1:301520-306520 GCA_014634185.1 Astreopora myriophthalma
CCATCAAAACTTGAACCGCACACTGCAAACTCGACCGCAAGGCTATGTCACGTGGCACTTAGAGGTTTGCCGTTTGCCGTTTTCTGAGAAATACACGAAGCTAAACGTGTCTGTTATCAAGCACAAGCCTTACGGAGAAAGGTTGAAAGATCTGAAGCTATTATCTCTTGTATCAAGGAGAAAGTGCTTCGACTTATTATATTTTAAATGAAGACAAGGTTTATGTGAGATAGACCTTTCCAATTATCTAGAGCCTGCTGGCAATGCATCCTACATGTATAAGCTTAGAAATACTGAACTTTGTTATAAAGTGAAATTCGCTTGAACAAATGTATTGAAATTTTCATATTTTTACCGTATAGTAAAGCTTTGGAATGATTTACCATCAAATTTAAGGAAATCTGACTCTTTAAATACTTTTAAGCATGATCTCAAATCGATTTTGTTCCATTGTGATCAATTTCTATAGTTCTCTCTTTTTCATTTTATATTTGTACTCAGTTTCTTGATCTATGTTTTAGGTGACCTCTTTTAATTAGATTAGGGAGTAGACTGCTGTTTAGAGGTTTTCCTAGTTTTCGTATTAATGTACTTGAACTGAAACTATTAAAGTAAAGTAAAGTAAAGTAAAGTTCGGTGGTTAATTATTTAGGAATAATCACGCACATTAATCGCTTGTTTGGGACCAGTCTCGCTTTCCTTCAAGATTGTGATGTTTCCCTTGCCAAACCAGCAGTATGTCGGATTTTGGGCGATTGTGTAGCCCGGAAAGAACCGATCACCATTGAGATTCTTTTTAAATTGTTTAGTCAGTTTGATTTTGACAATCATTTGCATGTTTGTATGCACGCTTTATTTGTAGCCACTTTCTGTTTGTTCTTGCGTATATCCAATTTAGTTCCCTATAACTTGTCTGACATCACAGATCCACAGGCTTGTCAGTTTATGCCCTCTAATGTGACTTTCACCTCCCAGGGGGCTCTGTTACATATAACACATACCAAGACTATACAATTTCACGAGCGACAGTTAGGAATTACCTTGCCCCATATTCTGGGTTCTCCACTTTGCCCGGTGACTGCGCTCCAACAGTATTTCGCCAGTGTACAACTATCGCCTAGTTCTCCTTTATTTGTTTGTAACTCGTAGGGTGCTTACAGGACTGTCCTGGCTCACCACTATAACGCTTCTATTAAGGCATTGCTCTCGGCTATTGCGTCAATCTGGCGCACTACAGTAAAAACCCGCAACCAAGAACCTACATTTTTGGGAAGTAGCCTAAACAGGTTCTTATATAAATGGTAGTTAACACAATTTTAGGCTACTTAAGTTCTAAAAATAAGTTCTTAATTCTGGAGATTCTTCTATAGGCTCATTGGAAATCAACAGTATTTGAAGAGACTAAAGAAGCTAAACACCAAAGATCTGGGTCTCAATATCAGTGACATAAGGAAATGTTTATGGTAACTGGGCATCAAAGGCTTCACCGCCTTTTAACCTGGAACTTGGTTGACAGAACAACTGCTTCCAAGATATTAAAAGATATTTTGAATCCTTTTTAATATGTACTGTAGGTTCACTGGAAAACGTGATCCCTTAAATTTAGTGCTTGTCCATGGGGTAGTCCCTAAAATTTAGTACTTTTGGGAATCTTTTACTCAATTTTCAGAACCCCTACACTATATTTTAGGGACTTTAAAAATAAGTATACAACATCCCTTACCCAATGGTCAAGCACTAAATTTAAGAGACCACTTTTTACAGAGTTATATTGTTCAGACTGCATTAGTGTGGTAATCTTCATATTGCTGTGAAATTTACATAATGTCTTGCACTCTTTCTAATTAAGATAAAACTCATTTTTACAGTAATGAGAATCTGCTTTTTTCTTCAAATAGGATTCTTGCACTGCAGCTGTAATGTACTAATATGATTTTACAAAACAAGAACCTGTTTGAAATTTTTAGGCTAAATAGGTTCTTGTTTATAGGGCGGTATAAAATCCAAATTTTACGCTAACAGGTTCGTAACTTTCAGGTTCTTGGTTGCTGGTTTTTACTGTATTCCTCGCACAGCTTTCGTAGAGGTGGTGCAACCTTTGCTTTCTCCCGTGAAGCACCTAGAGCATTTATTAAAGCACAAGGCGACTGCATGGAAGAGTGATGCTTGTTTAGTTTATCTCACTTTGTCCACCGCCAATAAATTCAAAATCCTCAGTTCAATCACAAGCAGACTTTAACCTACCCTTTAACCTTTCCTTTTTTTTTTTCTTTTTTTTTCCCCTTTGGGTTTGTCAGGTGTTAAGGTTTTAGCACAATAAACGATTATTTACCCCATATGTGAGTCTGCTTGTTTGTGATAGTAATTGCTAAGTCGTGTTTACTGATTTTGACCGCCAATTTGTTTTTACTTTTATTCAAATGCGAAACAAAACTTACAAGTTAAACGTTCTCTTTGCATTTTCTAGACAAAAATGACTTCTCCCCAAGTGGAAATGTAAGTAAACAGTCTTTTGACCATTCTAATGACTATGTTATATGTATGTAATGATATATATTATTATACAATGCTGATGCTATCTCAATTTTGATTGGCTAAAAGCACCCCGCTAATTCTAGATGGCGCTGTGTCATCGCGTCACATCTACAGACACTGGCATTTATGCATGTAGGTATGACGCGTTTTTTCAGACAATGGTTTTCGTCACCTGACAAGCTAGCCGGCGGTTTGAGCAAGATTGCCATGGCAGAGTCCGCTCCAAGATTCGCGTCAGTCTCAGAAGCGGATTTAGGACGCCTTGTTGACGACAAGGACGCAAAGAACACCAAACGAGCTACCAAGACAGCTCTTAGAGTTTTACAGCAGTATTTGAAGGAGAAGAAAGTTCCCGAACCGCAAACCAAAGATGGCATCAGTAACGTTCTCAAACTATTTTATGCCGAAGCTAGAAAAGTCGATGGAACTTCTTATTCCAAAAGCACTCTCAACAGCCTGAGATTTGGACTGGGCAGACACTTCAAGGCGACTCTTGGCTTCGATATAATAAACGATCCAGCATTTGCCGAGGCAAACAAAGTTTTTGGCGCCAAGTGCGTTGAACTAAAACGACAAGGGCTCGCCAAAGTCGAACACACGCCACCGATCTGCGAAGATCTTAAAAAGCTGTACGAAAGCGATGTTTTTAACCAAAACAGCCCGGAAACGCTTCAAAACAAAGTTTTTTTCGAGGTAATGTTGTACTTTTGTCGCCGAGGAAGGCAAAATCTTCGTGAACTCAAAAAAACTGATTTTTCATTCAGCACGGATGGCAAAGGTGCAAAATATGTGTGCAAAACAACAGATGAACTCACAAAGAACTGACGAGAAAATGATGAAGGATTTGAAGGAGGCGTGATGTTCGAGAAACCAGGACCACACTGTCCTGTGGCTTCATTTGAACGGTACATACAGCACCTGAATCCCTCAAACGAATTTTTGTTTCAGCGGCCGAAGAAAAACGCCGGCATATCTGATCAAGTGTGGTACGATAACATGGTTGTCGGAGAACGTTTGCTCGGTGAAAAAATGAAAAGGATCTCTCGAGAAGCCAAACTTTCAACGTGTTACACCAATCACTCGATCAGGGCAACCGCGGTTACAATCCTGGACAAGTCAGGGTTCGAAGCAAGGCATATCATGGCGGTGAGCGGGCACAGAAATGAATCCAGCATTCAGAGCTATAGCAGGACTGACATTTCAACCAAGAGAAAAATGTCGGAAACCCTGACGACAGAGTGCGAGGTGAGAGGTGAGGAAGTCACTATTAATCCGCACCAGTTATCTCCTGTTATTAGCCTTTCTCAAGAAGAATTTATTGTACAGAACTCTCATTCAGAGATAACGAAAAATTTTAATTTCTTTAACTGTAATGTCAACATTCATTAAACGCAAATCGGGAACATTTTTCATAAGACCGTACAACTTAACTTGAGAATTTTGTTCAAAAGTTTCAGTTCGATTCAGTTTTTCCTGAAACGTTTTCAGATGTTTTAAGCTTAAATCCTTTCTGTAAACCTTTTGAATTCCGCTTTACATGTAATTCACAGCTGTCATTAATAAAGATATTTACACTGAAACGTGTCATTGCATGGCTTACTTTGTTGTTGTTCTGTGAAATGTCTCAATGCTTCTACATTTATAATTGTATAATAAAACAATTATTGGATTCGGTTTTCGCATGATAGCGAAATTATCAAGGCCTCGGTTTGTGTTATCCGCCTCAGCCTTCGGCTTCGGCAGATAACACAAACCTCGGCCTTGATAATTCTCGCTATCATGCTCAACCTCAACCAATAATTGCTTATTATATGTATGTAATGACTTGTCGTATGTATGACATATAAGAGCTGGGTGTTACCATAGATCTGAAGTTCTTAAAAATTAGAGAAATGTGGACATAACATGGTAGCACAAAATTTTATTGTTTTAGGGTAAGTTAATCAAAATTTTACTTTCTTGCAATATTATCAACGCCATTAAGGTGCATATGGTAAACCTCATAGGAGAAAATATATCATTTGCATGCATATAATATATAGCTGGAGCTATAGTGAAACGTCAATGATTTTTTTTTTCTTAGTGGAACATTTAGATGGGATGAGAAAAAAGACAAAATGCTGTTGAGAGAAGTAAGGCAAAAGGAAGCTGATGTGGAAATGGTATTTTCCTGCGTTTGACAGCGGAATTAGCAGGAAAATATGCTCTCATCATTATCTTTGTTTGTTTCTGCGTTGGTATGTGGGGTACTTTGGCGGTGTATATATTTTAGGCGTGAAAGAGTGGGTCTTTCATCTCGGTCTTGCTTTCCTGCATTCGTGTTTTCATAATGGAGAAAGAAGAGCTGATTGAAATTTTGGCGAAGTCACAAGAAAAGATTTTGAATTGTGTCAATTCCAAATTACAAGATCTCAAGAGAAGCATTTCTAAAGACCAGGAAGACTGCGTACGGTCCATTGTTAAAA
>BLFK01000263.1:309020-311520 GCA_014634185.1 Astreopora myriophthalma
AGTATCCAGAGTTTTCTAGACAACGGTAGAGCATACGACATGTCTTCCCTTCTAACCATATACCAGCACATCCTTAAGTCTAAAGGCATCAATGCAGATAGTTATACAACGCATAAATTACAGCTAAGAATGCAAAGTCATTTTGGCAATGACATTGTTTTTCACCAACAATTTGACAACAAAAAACCTGAGCTCGTCTATTCAAGCAAGATCTCATTGCAAGATGTCATTGTAGTGTCCATGATGTAATCAAATGAGACCGAGTGGAATCGTGGATCATTAAAAAATGAGAGCACATAGTTGGCATTGAAGCGCTAGTTAAATCTGTGCGTGTTTTGAGGTTGAATCCGACTGTTTTATGTATTGTGAAACACTACAATTGGCAACGAGGATTAAATAATGTGAGGTCGTTTTTGTGAGACGAAAGTTATGGCGACACATGATGAATTTCGTGGAATACAAGCATTTGATTGTCGAGGAGATAGCACGAGTGTCGGGCCAAGGCATTTCAATTTTATGTCGATGGCCATGGTATCACAAAAGCCGCTCGAAAGAAGGCGTTACTCTTACACTGTGCAGGAATGGAAGTCCAAGATATATTTGAGACTCTAACAGATCCAGGTGCTGAGCAGGAAGACGATGTTTACAAAGCTGCACTTCGAACACTCGATGCCTGTTTCCCACCACAAGTGAATGTACCATACGAGCGACACATCTCTCACCAAATGAAGCAAGAAGAGCATAAAACGGTCGATCAATTTGTTGTACGGCTCAGTACACAAGCTGCAAATTGTGATTTTGGAGCTAAAAGAATGAGCAAATACAAGATCAAATTATCGATAAATCCAAGTCTACGGAGCTTCGACGAAAACTTCTGGAAAAGGGACAAGAATTAACATTGACAAATACGCAGAAAATCGCTAGATCACTAGAGTTGTCACAGGCACAAGCGAAGCAAATTGAAGGCGCTGCAGGAGCGACAGTTAATGCGGTCAAGAAAGACAGAAAACTCAAAGCATCAGGTAGAGATTATCAAAAGAAGAGTCTGCAATGTTACCGATGTGGACAAAGTGGACATTTCGCTCGCGATAGGCATTGTCCGGCAAGGTCTCAAACCTGTACAAAGTGTCACATGGCAGGACATTTTGCTTCAGTTTGCAAAACGAAGACTAAGCAGAAGAATAGGGACACTGTAAAACAAAGTGGACGGAGAAAAGTTGACTGTGTGGAGGGAGACGAAGATGATGAATATGCTTTTACCATGGGATTTGGTAAGTCACCTGAAACAAGTAGCTCAGAGACAGCTGATTTACAAGTTGGAGGTGTGATTCTCAGTGGAGTTCTTATTGACTCAGGATCATCCTGTAATATTATTGATCAGATGACCTGGGAGAAATTAAAACAAAACAGAATAAAGTGCAAATCAGAAACATCAAATCAGAAATTGTATCCTTATGGAACCTCAGAATCACTGAACACCCTGGGAAAATTTGAAGCCTCCATAAAGCTAGCTGGTAAAGAAGTTACAGCTGAATTTATTGTCATTTGCAATGAAGGCAGACCAATAATGGGCAGAAAGACAGCCATTGAGTTGGGTGTGCTTAGACTGGGACTTGGAGTTAACACTGTGAGTACTCCAGACATTGGTGAGAAATACAAAGCATGTTTTGAAGGGGTAGGCAAGTTAATCGATTACCAAGTGAAAATTCATGTGAACAAAGAAGTAACCCGTGGCTCAGCACCCTAGACGAGTTCCTTTTAGCCTGAGAGAGAAAGTGGAAAGAAAGTTGCATGAGTTAGAGCAGATGGATATCATTGAGAAGGTTCAAGGACCAACACCATGGGTCAGCCCAATAGTTGTAGTTCCTAAGCCGTCTGGAGAGATCCGATTATGCGTTGACATGCGCAAGGCAAATGAGGCCATAGTGAGGGAAAGACACCCTATTCCCACCGTAGATGACGTCCTCCAGGACATGACTCAAAGCAGCGTGTTTACCAAGTTAGACCTCAAATGGGGTTATCATCAGCTGGAGCTCAGTGAAGAGTCACGGGACGTCACGACATTCACAACACATGCTGGTCTTTATCGGTATAAAAGACTGATGTTTGGTTTAACATCTGCCCCTGAGATCTATCAGCATGCTATCCAACAAGCCCTACATGGGTGTGAAGGAGTGCGCAACATATCAGATGACATCATTCTCCATGCTAAAGATGATCAACAACATGATGAAAGGCTTGAAAAGTTGTTAGAAAGATTGCAACAGAGAGGTTTGACCTTGAATCCAGAGAAGTGTAAGTTCAGGATAGCCCGGTTAGAGTTGATGGGATACCACCTGTCTACACGAGGCATTGGACCAACAGAATCCAAAGTTGAAGCCATACTCAATGCCAGAGAACTTGAGTCTGTCGCAGAAGTAAGAAGTTTTCTAGGAATCGTGAATTTCAGTGCAAAGTTCATTCCAAACCTGGCCATGGTTGCTGAACCACTATGACAGCT
>BLFK01000263.1:316520-319020 GCA_014634185.1 Astreopora myriophthalma
ATTGAACGCTGTCAGTCTCACTTTTTTCTAGCAGTAACTGAATTGCACTGCACTGATATTAATAATCTTTTTTTTCCCTTTCCTTTCACACAACTGTACTTACCTTTATGGCACCCAAGAACTGATTTCTCGATTCATTATATATATTTCCTCATTGCTTAATGATAATATTATATTTAGTCTTTGTACTTACTGGCAAATAATATTTGAATTTGTTATTAGTTAAGTCAACTTGCTTAACACTTAACACTTAAGGTTAATGTTATACTAATTTATTTTTTAAATTAATTTATTTATTTATTTGTATGTTAAAGTGTGTGAAAAATCAGTGTTCTATATGCAAATTTCAAGTTCATAATAACCACAAAGCTATCTTTTGCAATATTTGTCACTTATGGACACATCTGAAATGTACCACACTCTCTCTTTCAGAATATAATGACTTGACGAATTCTCATGATGATTGGTATTGTCCTAGCTGCCTCTCTGACACATTTCCTTTTAATCATTTTGATAGTGACACCGATTTCTATTTTGCTTTGTTAGATTTTCAATCTTCTGCCAATTCTGACGGCTATCTTCTGGGAACTAAATATTTTAATCCGTTCTTGGAAGACCCTGATACTTATCAACTTCTTCCCAACTCTGACCTTGATCCAGACATCAATATGCTCTCATCAACCTCTAACTTACTGTCTAGATGTACTTGTATGAATAGTAGACAGTTCAATAATCTGTTCTCTGACTCCTCTAACTCCAACTGTTTCTCATTATTTCAGTTGAATATACGTAGCTTTAACAAACACTCTGTTGACCTAGAGGAATACCTCTCTACCCTAAATACATCTTTCTGAGCCATTGGCCTCTCTGAAACCTGGCTAGACACCACTTCTAATGATTTGTATAGTATCCCTGGTTACCATTTTATTTCTAAGTCCAGACCTGTTCGATCAGGAGATGGTGTTGGCATATTTCTTTGATACTTACGAATACAAGAAAAGATGTGACCTCGAATCTACAAATTGTGTCCTTGAATCTGTTTTTGTTGAAATTGTCTTGGGCTGTTTATACAAACCCCCTAACGTTCAGACTGAGATCTTTACTGATGAAATTAAACAAGTCCTTGCTAAAGTTGGCTTTGAGAATAAATGATGTTTCCTTTTTGGTGACTTTAACATCAATATCCTTAATGCTGACTCGCATGTCCCTACTAATTATTTTATTGATCTCATGTATTCCAGTGGTTTCTATCCTCTTATCTCAAAACCAACAAGGATCACATCTCATTCAGCTACTTTGATCGATTATATCTTCTCTAATGACCTTGACAATCACAAATTTAGTGGTATCCTTTGGTCTGACATTTCTGATCACTTACCTATATTTCAGATCACTAATTATTCCCTTACACCTAAAGCTAAATCTTCAGTTTATCATAAACGTCTTGTTACTACTCATAAGATTGAAAATTTTCGCTCCCATCTTTGTTCTGTTAATTGGGATTTCTCACAATCTTCCTCCTCAAATGCATTGTACAATTCTTTTATGGACTGTCTTTATCCAATCTACGAAACATGCTTTCCTGTTAAGACTATCACTGTCAAAGCAAATTCAAAAGCCAAACCTTGGTTTACCTCAGGGCTCCAAAACTCCTGTCGTAGGAAGTACGCTCTCTACAAACAATGTTGTAATAACCCTACACCAGCTAACAAAGCTATATATACCAAATTCCGTAACAAATACAACTATCTAATCAAACTATGTAGGAAAAAGTACTACCATGATAAATTGTCTTCTATATGTTCATCACAAAAACAAACCTGGTCCTGAATTAAATCTGTTATCTCCTCTAAACATTCCAGTTATGGGCCTACTGCCATGAAGGACAACAGAGGTAACACTATTAACAACCCTCAATTAATTGCTAATAAGTTTAATGAATTCTTCACTAATATTGGTCCTTCTCTTGCCACTAAAATTCCCCACTCCACTGTTGACCACAAATCATATTTGAGTGGTTCTTTTAGTGATACCGTATTTACCCGTGTATAATGCGCACCCGTGTATAATGCGCACCCGTGTATAATACGCACCCTAATTTTGACCACTTCTTTGTAAAAAAAAAAAAAAAAGAATTCACAACGAAGACCAGTTAGCAAACATTTAAAATGTTTTAACCTGAATATTTCTACTCACAGCACTACTGGTAGCTTGCACATCACTGCATACATTCAATTAAAATGTTCAGTTCTTTAAACAATGAAACCTTCAAAATCCGACTCGGAGACTGAAGCAAATAGGTTTTCGATGAACGAATCATCAAGTTCATCAGTGTCCTCGGTTGAATCGTAAACTAAATCATCTTGTGATCCATCCAAATTGTTTGTAATCCCACACTTAAGGAAAGGGGCGGTGATCATTTCCGCTGAAATGTCATTCCACGCTTGCGAAATCCACGAACAGAAAAGTTCCTCTGAAGGCTTCTTTTGTCGTCCAGAGG
>BLFK01000263.1:324020-326520 GCA_014634185.1 Astreopora myriophthalma
AGTAACAGTGATTTGTATAAAGAGGAAGGTGTTGTATTAAGCGAACAGTGGATTGCCTCATACAATTTGTTATTTGCTGCAGTTCTAAGAATAGCAGTAAACTGTTCTTTTCACGTTTCCAGCTAACTGTCAGCTGTTACGGAGACCCAAGTATAAAAGAGCGGGATTTTACTGAGGTGATTATTCTAAGCTGACATCGCTGCCCGAGTTTGGTTTGTCAATGCTTTTTTCTTTTTGTGCCATTGGAATTGATTGTACTTAGTCATTGATGGACTCATAATTTTGTTTTCTAGTTCAACCTCTCTCCCTCGAGGTTCCTGTTAAGTGTCTGGCTCTGCCTTCGGGAGGGTTCAGGTTTCCCCCTTAGTTAAGGGGGTTTTCCCTGACGGGCAGCAGACACGATATCCTCTTTACATTATCGATCAAGGAACTTGGAACTTGTTGCAATTTTCATGCTTCACTGCCTTCGCAGTACACAAGTGTTTGTGTCTGTATAAATAAACGGGGACTGATGTTCGCATTACACTGGGCTTCTATCCAGAACAGCAGTCAGTTTTCCTATTTAACAAGGAATGATTTCATTGTCTTTACTGATCACTGTTTCACAATAGGAAATAGGGAAAACGATTCCAGCAAACAACCACTACCATCTGATAGCGATGTAAAAAATGTAGATTCTTCACAGTTAAGTGATGAATATCAGTGGAGCGAAGATGAAGCAGAAATCCCCGCTGGTGTAACTGACACCTTGTTTCATACCATGCCCGATTTAGGGCGCATGGCACAAATAAATTGTGACGCGTAACTTGCCATCACTCAGAAACAACGGAAAAACGTTAAGGCGCAAGCTCATCAACTGTGAAACGCATTACTCGCTGTCACTTACTGACAATCACAATCTTAAGCCACACTGCTGAAAGGTATAACAATCAGCCCCTCTGAGCCTTCAGAAGCCCTTACACACCACACCACAAGCCGTTACAAGACACCACAAGCCGTTACACGCCATCACAAGCCGTTACACGCCATCACAAGCCGTTACACACCGTCACTAGGCGTCACAAGCCCTTACACACCATCACAAGGCGTCACAAGGCATCACAAGACGTTACACACCGTCACAAGGCATCACAAGACGTTACACACCGTCACAAGGCATCACAAGCCGTTACACACCGTCACAAGGCGTCACTAGCCATTACACACCGTCACAAGGCGTCACAAGCCGTTACACACCGTCACTAGGCGTCACAGGACGTTACACACCGTCACAAGGCGTCACAAGCCGTTACACACCGTCACTAGGCATCACTAGCCGTTACACACTGTCACAAGGCGTCACAAGCCGTTACACACCGCCACAAGGCGTCACAAGCCGTTACACACCGTCACAAGGCGTCACTAGCCGTTACACACCGTTACAAGGAGTCATAAGGTCAAATACATTTGGTCGTTTACGGTGTTGTTAAACAACTTGAAAATCAAGAACAGCCTGTTGGCTTTGCTTAAGTATTCCGCTCTAATTTAAATCATGGAAAAAGGTCATTAGAAAGAAATGTCGGTCACTCATGCAAAATTAACCGATTTCTAGGTGCCTGTCAATGGCTGTTAATGGCTTTTACTTTTCATCAAAGATTTTCTTAGTTCTTCTATTTACTTCGCCGCCGGAAAACGTTTCCTTGAATTTGGCGAATGTATTTTTGGCCTGTGTTTAAAGATGTTTCCCGGTGTGAAACTTCACTTTCATGCGGGGTTAATAATTGAAAACCGGCATTTACCCTTGTTTTCGAAGATCGGCAAATGCCGGTAAGGGCCTCTTTACACGACCCCGGGTTGCTTTTTAGCCCGGGTCGAATCACCGCGGCGGGTAACCCTTTTGCAGTCAAATGTTTATAAGCGTTTACATGAAAACAGTGGTCAAGCCGGGTCAGCCCCCCATGCCGGGTAACCCTTCTTGAGACTCGGGTTGACCCGGCGAGAAGGGTTGAAATTTCCTCAATTCTTACATGTAAACAGTGGACCAAAAGCTAACCAGGGTTGGTACTTTCAGTCAAATAACCACGTTTCGTTTTTGTTTTTGTTGGTTTGTACATCAGGGCCTCCCACCATTCCGTTATACTTTCTAGGTTTTTTGTTTGTCATGTTTTTCAAGCCATGTTTTCACTTTTTGATCGGTAGGAAGGCTGACCCAGGTCAGGCTCGAAACAAACCACACGCTATCGCAGACTCACAACCCGGGCTCGTGTGAAGTGCTAATTTTTAGCACTCTCTGCGGTGACTCGACCCTGGGTAAAAAGCAACCCGGGGTGTGTAAAGAGGCCCTAAATCTCGCAAAACACACAGTTTTCCTTTTCAAAGCCTTAAAAACATTTCTGACTTGAACACAATTGAACCAATGACCCCTGTGATTATGGTGCAGTGCCCTACCAACCGAGCTATCAAACCAACTGGGAGTTGGTGCTGCAACCCAACTAACTGAATGCCTGAAAAAGGCGAATAT
>BLFK01000263.1:345292-375292 GCA_014634185.1 Astreopora myriophthalma
CATTCAAATAATAATTTCATTAAGTTCAACTTGAGGGGTACCCTTCATTGGTTTTAGTGTAATAATGTAGGTTTGAGGTCCATAAGTCATGTGAAAATTAAGCCTTTTTTCCACGAGCCCTTGGTAAAAGAGGTTTTTTGCCATTTTTGTAACATTGAATGGTATACTGATTTCTACGCTTTACCATTCGGTGAAGATAGAACAAGTGGTGTACTTTTGGCATAGCACACAAAATCTTTTTAAACCGAGACAGCCAAACAAAAGTCTGTTCGGCTGCCATGGTATTCCCATCTGGAAGTTCTTCTTTCAGTATACTTGGGTCATATTGTTCTCTGCAAGATTTGTCTTTGTGGTTCTTAATGTGCAGGCTGTCAATTATCTTTTTAATACAGATCCATGCTTTATCCCAAGGAGAGGGCAGAGGAAGAGGATTTTTGGCAGCTTTCATACCATCTAAATGGCACATGTTATCATATGCCACAAATGTTTTGGCCCAGTTGGCTGGACTGATGCTCTTAAAAATCACAAAAAGCCAGGAGAGAATAATGATGAAGACTTGAGATGGACTCTCTGACCTGTGAAAGGAAGATTAAAGAAGACCACTATTTTATCCCTTCTGTTACTTGACTCTTAGAATACTTGCAAGGTTCAAAACAAATTAAAATAACACGAAAACTAAGCAAAGGGCACTGAAAAACATGTACAAGTCATTTAAAATCAAGAAGTTAACTCCAGCAATGTAGGATCAAAACCAGCACACCGAATAAAGTGAATATTTTGGAATAATTGTTACATGAAAATTGTTGTTTGTTGAACTTAAACCTATAGCCTCATGATCAGTTATTGAATTACAGACAACAAAATGAAAGCAACTACATCTAAAAAAAAAAACATATTGTGAAGGGTGGTATGTTATCGTAAACCTTTCCATTTTTTTTCTTTCAGATTCTGGTCTGTTTATTTTTCACCTGCAAAATCTGCCTTTTTTCACATTGTGTATATTTGTAAAAACAAACAACAAAGCTGACAATGTGTTTGGATACTCACTTAAACAGGGGGCTCCACTTGTCAATAATTCCCCCACCACGGACTATAAACAGGTGTCCGTGTGACCATTTCTGGAGTCTCTGCTTTGACCCAGTGTCCTTATTGCACGTAGTGGGTTGAGGCTCAATGCAGTCATCCAGGACAGCATTGAATGATTGTTGCTGCCCTCCTATGAAGTCTGAATTGCCTAAGAAATATTCAGTGAAAAATATCAGCAACTATAAGCTTCAAAAGGTAAACAAACAAGCACTACATAGTAACTCTAACTGAACATGCAACTTTGTCGAAGAATGGAGACAAAATATCATTATACCCAACCTTTTTAAACGTACTAATAATAATTATAAAGATAATGATGATGATAATATTAACATATTTAACCAGGGTAAACCTGTCAGCTACATTAAAGCCGTTATCGAAGGGTGTCCTGGAGAACTAGAAACAACTGGGATAACATTAAAAATCCTTAAACATTGCACAATGGAGTAAGAGATATGTACAATTTAATTATAATGTAAAGATTAAAAGAGAATCGGTTTGGCTCTTGCTAGATGGTAAATAATAAAAAAATAGAGCTCTGAGAAAGTAACAGCTTTTCTTTGCAGTTTGAGTAGGAACCCATTCCGTGGAATAATTGGGCAAAGTTTTGACAAAATACTCATTGAAGAGATCTAAAGCATTGTTGTGGACACATAAAGACAAAAGTTGCAATATGCATGATACAACATGCCTTAAAAGACACCCAACTTACAGTGTAATTGTCGTAACATATGCTCGTGGCTTCTCTTGTTTGTAAATGCTATATAATGCATTATATTTCAAAGGTGCTAAATTTATATTTATCCTGTGTAATATTATCTTTATTGATGTGACAATAACTACAACATTATTTGCCTTTCACTTCGTGACCAATACACATATTTAGCTAAAATAGTGATATCCACAATGGATTCAACGAAGAAAAATAACATTGAATCTACAGTGTAGTTGCTCAATTTGGATCAGAACTGCTCATCTATCTCATAGATTGTACAGTGTACTTTCCCACAAGCCGCTTGTACTTAAATGCACTGATTGAATGCTTGAAAAAATTGTAACAATAATTTATTTGAACCAACCTTGAGCTTCAACCGCACTATTTCCAAGACGAGAGGCTTCATCATTACCAAGTGATGAGATCATATCATCCACTTTAGAAACATCTTTGTCAAGAAATTCTCCAGGAGTTGAATCACCAGTCTCACTGACTTCTGTAGGTAAGTAGTTCTGATATAAAAGGTGCCTGGCCTGGCCACATTCACACTTAGTTGTCGATCAAAAACCAGAGCATAAGCATGCCACTGACTAAAAGCTAGCTCAATTAATTCAAAAGTCCACAGAAATAGATGAATGTTTTGTCAGATGGTATCATATGATCTCATAAGATACTAAAGCACTGTATTTACAGACTGCTTGATTGCAATAGTTAATTATATATTAATGATACAGTAGCACCGTACACAGACCAGTGCATGTAGCTACCTGTATTGCTATGGTCGATTCCACAATGCCTCAAGAAGCCACGAATATCAGTGGGAATGTCTGGGTGATGGTCGCTCAAGAATGCTAAATGATCCTCACAAAATGCCTTCCCAGATTTAGGAGAATTAGTGCAGACATTTGGATAGTTGAGAAGAGGAAGCCCACGAACAAAGTTCTATTCCAGACAGAAGGAAAACAAAATAATATTAATATATTTTAAAAAAATATATCATGTATATTGTAAAACACTGATTCCTTCTAGAAAAAAACCTTAGACCTAAAGAAAGTAGATCTTTGTGTCTTGGCAACTACATGCTGACTTACATCGAGACAACAATTAATAAGAATAAACTATTAATTGTAATAAAGCTACAACCCTACCAAGAAGACAAATAAATATGGTAAGGTAAGGCTAACTTCTACATAAGCATTCAAATGTAATTTTTGTAGCACAAGAGAACTAATAACTAGACAAAGTAAAACGCAAACATGATTAAACATTTTATTAAAAATTAATTAGATATAGTACTTTTAATAATGTACAGTACCTTTCTCTGCATCATGCAGTGTGCAAACATGAGCTTCCATTGACCATCCACAACCCACAATCTTCCACAACCTATAATGCAAAACATTTATTTAATACAAAATACGACAAATACATATTACTGGCCAAAGTTAATTTCAATTTGAAGGAAACCTCAAAATGATCATCACATAATCAGTATAATGGAATTGATTGCTAAAACCAATTAATTAAAGGGCCCTAGTCAGCCACACCTTCGTATTTGTTTCAGTGCGAGAGTTTAGCGGTTATACTTATTCAGATGACGTCAAAACAAAGGAAACCACTGTGGAACTACAACAGATAACCAAACACACTTACCGGAACACAACTTACAGTAAAGCACAATTATAAGATTTCGCTTCACCATGCAATATTAATAATTTTGATGGCATCGAAAATGGCAGAGGCTGACTAAGGTTGTTTAAATGAACAATCAACATAAACGAGGTCAGCTTGCAGGGATGATCTGTGGCTAACTGAATATCATTTAACCCGTTGACTCCTGTGCCACCTGTAACGACCCATGATGAGCCTTGGCCTTTGCTCAAGTTCTGATGTCATTGCCTTTGACCACAATTCCAATAACCTAGGTTTAACTTCAGGAGGACAAAAAAATATTTCCAATGATATCAAGATCAAAGCGCTAGGCTCAATGGAGCCTGAAATATGGATGAAAATACTCAAAAATTGGAGCGTCTATGAGCATGCTTTCCCAAGCCCAGTAGAAGATCAATCACAGCAGCAATAAAATAAGAAAAGGAGAAAAAGGAAAGTCCAAAAACAAAATTAAACAAAAAAGTCTAAGACAAAATTAATGTCAATTTCTAGTCCAAAATCTCAACATTTTAATTTCTGTGCATGCCCGAGTATAAGAAAAAATATCATTAAAGTCAATGCTAGTGGAAGGAAAGGCATACTGTCATGTTGCAAATCCCCACTTGAGTAGATTGAAACTAGTTCTTCTCATATCCAGCCTGAAAATCTTCAAAATGTGGACAATGCATTTCTGACAAAAAGCTCTAAGAGTCAATTTGTCAAGTGAATGATTAGATACAACCTTTGACAGGCAGCTTATTCAAGGTACCCTCTTATCATAATACAGGAACATCCAAATATAATTTACGAAGAGCTACTCATCTTACCCCGTGCCTTGCAGGCATCTGAACAGTCTGCAGGTGAATGGCTGTATACAGACTTGGCTCGGACCTTGTCTACTTCCTCCATTACTTTTTCACGATCTTCGTTTATTTTGAATAGACCAAAGAAGTCCAATTTTCCCAGATCTCTCAACTCAGTTTCGAGCTCTCCATTCCAAAAGGCCAAAGCAGCATGCTTTTCTCCATAATCTAGAGAGGAGCAATACAAAAATAAGTACTGCATGCATTAAAACAAAGCAGAAAGACTTTTATAATTTGAATTATTCCTATGTTGTTGAAAACAAACCAAGTGCTTCAGTGCCCAACTCTGTTATGCACCTATCAATGTCAAGCCAGTGGGGGGAGGGGGGGAGGCGGGACATTTGATATTTTCCGAAAAATTGCTGTCAAATTCCCAACCCCCGGGCAAAAATGTGAGGTTAAATTTAACTGAAATTCCCACCCCGGGAAATGATTTGTGGTCAGAGGCACGAAAAAAAATTCAAATATCCCTACCCCTGGGACAGCAAGATAATTCAAATGCCCTACACCCGGGCCCAAGCGATCAATCAAATCCCCGCCCTATACCCCGCCTCCCCCCCCACTGCCGGCTTGACATTAGAGAGTTTAAGCATGACGTTTATGGCAGAAGGCCAGCAGGAAGTGTCTCTTACTAACTAATGCAAACAAAAATATTTTGATTCTACTGTACAGAGAGGTGAAGACAGACGGGAAAAGTTTCATTTTTGCGGTTTGCCGTTTGACACAAACGTCATGCTTGACCTCTCTATTGATAGGTGCATTAATCATTTCACAACGTGTACAGTGTAGTACTTTATCAATTATAAAATTTCTCCCTCTAGGTAAATTGTATTATCTCATTAAATTCTGATAAGGTGACCAAGGGAGCTAAAAAAAAAATAAAAAAATAGCAGTATGCTTGGCTTAACGCTCGTGTTGTAATTTTGCTCACCTAGCTGACGAAAACTCCTAAAATAAAACTTAACTTGACTATGACTGAGAAAGCCCAGAACACACTCAATAACAACAGAAGTATATGACTGAATAGAGAAAATCATAAACGTACAACGGGGGCACATTTGAGGACTTGGTTACAAAATGCGAGGAGACACAATTAAACTCTACCGAGAGTACCAATAAGCTGCTTATATAAGCTTAAGCTTCAAACCTTCCTCTCCAGCTAACAGTCCAAATGCCTCGTTGTAAGCGGTTGAAAAACCAGAGAAACTAACCCAACTGTGATTCCTGTTAGAGATGAAACCAAAATATAATAAACTTACATAAGCTTATAATTTATGCAAAACTAACAAGAATATCACAAAATGAGTAAGTCAAACAAATCTGATGACTCACGCTAAGGCACATTGGAAGTCCAGAAGCTTCCTCTCGATGAAACACACATCACTGGCCTCGACAAAGGGTCTGGGCTCAGGATAGAGACTCCAGCCCTTGGCCCTATCACCAAAACGGTCATAACTATAATTCGTACAGCAACTTTCACATCGTAGACTGAACTTGAGCCCAGCTGCCTTGCCACGGAGACCATGAATGGCGACATCGCAGGGTTTGTTGTGGAGAGCTAGAGGACTGCTACACTGGAAACAGGTCGCAGTTGGAGGACACAACAGTATAGGACCAGAAATTCCTGCTGGGTCCATTCCGTAGCGGTCAGGGAAAGACTTCTTTAAAATGTTTACGCTCTCGAATAAAAGGGACGCCTCTTCTGCTGCAAGCCCTGTAATCTTAGAGAGCGTTTCCAAACGAACAGACACAGGCAACACTCGCAGATCTTCCACAAAGAAACTGATATAAGTGAGTGCCTGTGCTTCGTACGCTGCATAAAGGTGTGCAGATAGGACTTTGGGCGGTAGGGCCCTTACTCCATCCAGAGTAAGTTTAGTGGTGCACATCACTCTAAAGGCTCCAAGAAGAGCATCCTCGGCCGCCAAAGAACTGTCCACTTCTCTGCGCAGTTCGTCGACCAGGCTAGCGGGGTCGCATGTCCGCTTGCGACCCTTTCCTCTCGGAGGCATTCTATTTACAATTTAGCTTAGATACAAGATCGAAAAAAAAACTACGTAGATATACAAGATCGAACACAAAACTATATTCACAAATATAATGAATAAGAAAGCCACAAACTATTTCAGATTGTAGTGTGTAGTCGGCGTGTCAGGGAAAAACATGCACATGTCATGTCAGCATGGTGAGTTGCGCATGTCCGACGTTATGTGACGTAGGACGATAAGTGTGACGGCTTGTGACGCGTAACAAAATTTCAGTTGTTTTTGGTTAACCCTAAATCGTGCATCAGATGCGCAACCCAAAGTTCAAGAACAACAACTTTGCCACCAGAGTGGGAGACGATAACCAAGCTAAAGGCAATGGCAATTCTAGAAATCTCACACCCAGGATGACTAGTGCTCCAAACAAAAATTGCGTCATGTGTAAGCAAGTTCACAAGCTTGAGGATTGCCCGGAATTTAAGCGCAAGAGTTATGATGACTGTGTTCAGTTTGTGTGGAGCAACTACCTCTGTTATAACTGTTTGACCCCTGATCATAGGGTGCGTGAGTGCAAAAGGAGGAACACCTGTAAAGACTGTGGGAGAAAGCACTCGTCATTATTGCATCCCCCACCTCCAGTCAGAATGAATGAAATCCATAGCCAGTCTGCAGTCAGCGAAGGTTGTAGTAATCCCCCTGTACTGGGGCATCGAGGTGCGGTCACATCGGTTAGTAACGGGTTTGTCGGATTCGCCGGATCTACGAATTCAGTTATTGCTTTCCCAATCATACCTGTCAAGGTGAAAGCCAGAGGGCATCTAGGTTATGTAGTTACGCATGCCTTCCTGGACGGTGGATCTAACTCAACTTTCTGCACAGAAGAACTCCTCAGACAATTGAACTTAGAGGGTGAAGAAACGAGTCTCTCACTAAGTACGATTGAGAGAGAGAGAATAGTAGGTTGGAGTGCCGTGTCGTGAGTCTTGAAGCCTGTGACCTTGAGGAAAATGCCTTTGTTGACTTGCCTACAGTCTTCTCCACCCCCAACCTGCCAGTTTCACCAGACGATATTCCAAGGCAGGAGGACATTGCAAGATGGCCTCATCTTCACAGAATCTGTTTGCCCCAAGTGGACGCTCAAGTTGGCTTGCTAATCGGCAATGACAATGCAAGAGCCCTTGAACCAATTGAAATCAGGCAAAGTAGGGGTGAAGGACCCTATGCAGTTCGGACTGTGTTTGGGTGGACAGTAAATGGTCCTCTAGGCCGCGATAGTGACGGATCAAGCCGCACTGCGAACTTAATCAGAGGAGACATTCAACTAGAGAAACAGTTCAAGAAGTTCTGCGAACTAGAATTCAGTGACTCTATCGTTGATGCCACAGCTCAGATGACCAAGAGAAGATCTCAGAGCCGTTGAGATAATGGAGCAGACAACTGTATTGAATGTAAACCATTACCAATGTAGCTACCATGGAAATCACAGTGACCCTCATTGCCTAACAACAGAGCTCTTGCAGAGCACAGGTTCAAGCTTCTTAGAAAGAGACTTTGCAGAGATCCGGACCTGTTTGGAAAGTACTCAAGTGTTATCGATGATCACCTCCACAAAGGTTACTGTGAAAAGGTTCCAGACAGCTCACTAAGTCGTGCTGATGGTATGGTCTGGTATTTGCCACATCATCCCGTGCTCCACCCCGAGAAACCCGCCAAGACCAGAGTTCTCTTCGACTGTGCTGCCAAATATGCAAATACGTCACTGAATGACCACCTGTTGCAAGGACCAGACTTTAATACCTCCGTGGTTGGTGTGCTACTTAGGTTTAGGCAAGAACATATAGCCTTAATGTCAGACGTGGAGTCCATGTTCCACCAGGTCCAAGTTGCCCCAGATCACTGTGATTTGTTGCGCTTTTTGTGGTGGCCTGAGAACGACATGAATAAGGAGCCTCAAGATTTCTGAATGAAAGTTCACTTGTTCGGGGCGGTATCATCTCCAAGCTGTGCTGGATTCGCCTTGCGCAAGACAGCCAAGGATAACAGTGCTACCTTTCCTCCCATTGTTGTTGAAACTGTGAACAAAAACTTCTACGTCGATGACTGTTTGAAGTCAGTTGAAAGTGAAAGTATGGCCATCAGGCTTGTGCCTAAGCTCAGTGAACTGTTAGCAAAAGGAGGCTTCCATTTAACCAAATGGCTGTGTAACTCTCCAAAGGTGCTCGCAACTATCCCTGAGTCAGAGAGGGCAAGTTCTGTGAAAGAGCTTGATTGTGAAGACATGCCAACCTAGCAGGCCCTTGGTGTTAGATGGAATCTAGAATCAGACACGTTTGGGTTTAAAGTGAACTTTAAGGACAAGCCTCCAACACGCCGTGGGATGTTATCTATAGTGAGTTCAGTGTACGACCCGTTTGGTTTTGTTAGTCCATTTGTACTACCTGCTAAAGCCGTCCTGCAGGACCTATGTAGAAGAGGACTGAGTTGGGATGAAGCCATCCCGGAGGAAAGCCTGAAGTGCTGGAAAGAATGGCTTTTCGAACTCCCTCGACTGGAGGAGTTTTCCATTGACCGCTGTGTAAAGCCGTGCGGGCTCAGGAAGATCTCCGCATGCCAACTTCATCACTTCAGCGATGCATCGCAGATTGGTTACGGTGCAGTCACCTACCTTCGTCTCGAAGATGAAGGAGGCCACGTCCATTGTACGCTTCTCATGGCCAAGTCAAGACTTGCCCCCCTGAAGTCCATTAGTATACCACGACTAGAGCTGTCTGCAGCAACTGTGGCTGTCAGACTTGACAAGATGATAAGAAGAGAGTTAGAGTTGTCTGTGGATGAATCAGTCTTCTGGACAGATAGTACATCAGTGCTGAAGTACATTGCCAACAGTAACACAAGGGTTCACACCTTCGTGGCAAACAGAGTGTCAAATTCTTGATGGTTCTACTCCTGTCCAATGGAGACATGTCCCAACTAAGTTGAACCCCGCTGATGATGCTTCAAGAGGGCTTAAGGTTGAGGCCCTTCTAACAGCTACCCGGTGGAAAATAGGCCCGTCCTTCTTGTGGGAGCAGAAAGATAAGTGGCCAAATCAGTCTAGTGTTGAGAACATTTCTAGAGATGACCCTGAAGTGAAGAAAACAATGTCGGTCGGCGCTGTGCATACGAAAGAAGTTACCGTTAAAACCGATGAAGTATTTAACAGATTCTCTTCATGGCACGACCTTAAGAAGTTCGTCGCCTGGATCCTAAGGTTCAAAACCAACCTTCGTAAAGCGTGCTGTCAAGCTTTCAGAGTGCCAGTGAAGCAGAAAGGAAGCCAACCTATACAGCCAATCTCTACAATCGAGATGAGAGATGCTGAACAAAGTATCATCAGATGTGTTCAAGAGAGACACTTCAAGGAAGAGATTGAAAGTCTGGAAGTGACGAAGAATCATGAAAAGGGTACAAGCTCAGGGCCCAGACCAAGTTGCGTTAAGAAGAGCAGTAGTGTCTTTAGTTTAGATCCTGTCCTCATCAATAGTGTGCTAAGAGTCGGAGGACGTCTGCGTCGTGCCTCGCTGCCCCAGGATGCTAAGCACCAAATCATCTTGCCGAAAAATCATCATGTGACAAACTTGATAGTACGACACTATCATTTGATGTCTGGTCACTCAGGTAGAGAGTACGTTCTGTCCCTGTTGCGAGGCAAGTTCTGGGTTATTCATGCAAGTTCGGTGGTACGCAGGGTGCTTGCAAAGTGTTTCGACTGTAGGCGACGACAAGCCCCGGTCTGTAATCAGAAGATGGCAGATCTCCATGAGGAACGAGTGTTGCCTGGTCAACCACCTTTCAGCCATGTAGGGATCGACTTCTTTGGCCCGTTTCTGGTGAAACAAGGTAGAAGTCAAGTCAAAAGATATGGGTGCATCTTTACTTGTTTGAACATAAGAGCAGTCCACATAGAGGTTGCTCACTCGCTAGATACTGATTCGTTCCTAAATGCGCTTCGCCGATTTATTGCAAGGAGAGGCAAGCCAGTGCTGGTGAGAACCGATAACGGTTCCAATTTTGTCAGTGGGGACAAGGAGATCCGTGCGAACATTCTACAGTGGAACACCCAGCGGATTCACGAGTACTTGTTACAGCAAGACGTTTGCTGGATGTTCAATCCTCCCTCTGGATCGCACCACGGTGGTATTTGGGAGCGGTGTATCCGCACCACGCGGAAGATCTTGAATGCCCTACTAAAGGAGCAAATTCTCAGCGATGAGTCCTTGGTGACTCTCCTGTGTGAGGTAGAGTCGATTATAAATGGTAGACCCATCACAAAGGTGTCTCAGGATCCTAGAGACTTAGAAGCTCTTACCCCGAACCATCTGCTTCTTCTTCGATCTGGATCAGTTCTACCCCCAGGAATCTTCAGAAAAGAAGATACCTTTTCCCGCAGGAGATGGCGACAAGTGCAGTATCTCGCAGACCAATTTTGGAAACGGTGGTCTCGTGAGTACATCCCTTTGTTACAGCAGCGGCAGAAGTGGAACTTTCCACGCAGAAATTTAGCTGTTGATGACATTGTGTTGATAGTAGATGACAATTCTCCTAGGAGTTGTTGGCCAATGGCGAGAGTGATCGAAGTCATGCCCGGAAGAGATGGATGTGTGCGCCGAGTAAAAGTGAAGACAAAGACATCAGAATTGGAGCGTCCTATTGACAAGTGCGTTCTTCTTGAGGCTGTGGAGGAATCTGGACTGTGAACATATTTCAAAAACCTTCTATGTTGAACATGCATCTCATCTTTCTTCAGAAGTTGAAACTTGTAGAATCGGAACATCAGTTTCAGATTAGGAGTAACTGTAAGACGCGAGTATTATTTTGACATTAAGTGACACTTGGAACATTGTCTAAATGCTTACCCGTCACGCATTTATCGGGGCGGGAATGTAAGCTTCAGTTTGCTTAAATCGAGTACTAGTTTAGTTTAGTGCCCAGGCCGGCGAGAGGCGGGAAAAAACGTATGAGTGAAAAGGCCGCCATGTTTAGGGGGCGACCCTGTTTTTTGTGAGTTTTTTTTAGTGTGTTCGAAGTCTACATGACAAAACGTGTTTTTAACAGTGTAAACACCGTGTGACCGGGTTCGGAAACGTATAAAAGTGTTCCGCTTCAGTGGCCGGTTTGTGTGAGATAACATTTTACTTTGTGCTGTCCGTTTAAGTGTGCTCGGAATATTTTGGGGACTACATTTATTACCTTTCTTTTAAGTGTTATGTGTACCAATATAATAACAAATGTATATACTTTTTGTTGCACTTTAAACGTGGTCACCATAGTCTATTTTATTGCCTCATTACCAACAGGGTCACTGTAGTCTTTTCTAACTATAGTCATGCTAGTAGGCTTTTTAAGCTAATAGGGTAAATTTGCATCAAATTATTGGACAAAGAGCAAAGCAAAAAGGTGCTGGAGTAAGAAGAAAGCTGAAGATAAACCAAGTTAAAAAAAGCAAGGTTCTGATCTATGTCAATAATATTTTTTTTCTTGGACTCAATTTTCTTGTTTGTTTTTTCTTGGACTCAATTTTCACTACATGTTTTTGTTAAAATTAATTTCAGGAAAGAAAAAGTTTAGCTTTCGTGGATGTGGATGGAAAGCCATTGACATGAAAATGTGGCCAAAAGAACATCGGGATTGGATATTAACAATTGACAACCTGTTCAATCAAATATTTGGTGATGATTTCATGGTATACATGTATGATAAAGACAAGGGCACAAGCGTTGACAAGGCTATTGAATCAAACCTTTTGGAGTATCACCATGATCAGTGGGAGAGTGAATACTTGCAGCAACAAACAATTTTTTCTCAAAAGGAAAATATTTTGAATACTCCTATGCAGAATTGTGTTCCCAGACAGCTTGACTTCATTAATGTACATACTACCCCTGCAGCTGGAAGTGCCAAAGCAAACTCAACTGATGATGCTCCAAACTCTATGTGCATTAAGCCTGGTTCTTCTAAACAGCCAGTTGTCATTCATGAGGAAGATGGAGCTGGGCAAACAAGCAGTCCTAGCAATGACAGAGGACAACTGCTTTGCACTCAGTTAGCTTCAGCACTATCCACAGCTTTGACAAGAGCTGAACTAGCTGCTGTTAATACAGTAGTCCCACCAGTATCATCTATCACTAGTTTCCCTGCCCCTTTCCAAGCTCAGATAGCATACAATGATCCAACCTTTGTAGATCCCTTTACTCTATTGCAACGTCTGTGTGAAACAGTTGTCACAACAGCAGAGAAACTCTTGAGTAATGAGAGAGGAAAGGGAACATTTCCGTCTGGTGTTGTGATTCAAGGCTTTGGCCAATTCTCAGAACAAGGTTTAAGGACTCTTCGAACATTTTGTACAATTACAGAAACAAAACATAAGGTGGCTGCAGAAGCTAGATGGCTTTCTGGACTCAGTTGTACACCAGGAGAACTGACACTACTTCAAGAGGTCCTCTGGAACCGACCGATGTCAAGCCCAATTCTAAGATTTGATTGCAAATCCGTTGATGTGATTTATTTTTGTGACCTTGCTGAAGAACGGTACATTGACAGCTTTGTCATTGATGTGTGTATTAGCAAATATATTGAAGAAACCACCATTTGTGGTAAAGAGGACACGATGTACTTCCCAACAGAATTTTTGCAATGGATGGTTAATGACAAACCTTTTAAAGTTAGGAATTTGAAAGCAAGAGCTTTGCAGGTGGCAAGGTTTGATAATCTGAAGCAAATTCTAGTGCCAGTCTTCATGGTAAACCATTGGGGGCTTATATATATATCAATCTTACAAGAGAGCTGTTGTGTTTTGATGATGGGTTAGCTTCTCGGGTGCCTCTAACAGCCCTTCCATGTGTCAAAGAGGCACTAGACCTCCTTCTTGAACTATATCCAAGTCATCCATCCCTCCAAACAAAATTTTGGCACTTGATTCAAAGTTTCAGGCGATTTGGAATGCCATCACAAGTTCCTGTTGATGAAAGGATGATTGGAGTAGGTAGCTGTGGAATAGGAGTTATCATGGCTGCGAGAGATTTTATCAGAGAGGGCCCTGCAACTGTTGATAATATCAAGTGGAGATATTGCAACATGGATCAGCACAGAAAGGACCTGATGCTGCAAATCCTCAGGTGGGGTGGATACCATGTGTACAAAGGTTCCAGAATTGCCAACATTAACCCTGTATCTTGAGCTGTCGTGGGTAGAAGATACCCGAGGGTTACATGAATTATTTCATCACATTCGCGAATTCTGAGCTCTCGTGGGTAGAAGATACCTGAGGGTAACAGTTTATTTGCCATTACAGGAACCAATCCTGTGCCCTCATGGGTAGCAGATACCTGAGGGTTACATGAATTAGTTCTTCATCATATTCACCAATCCTGTGCCCTCTTGGGTAGCAGATACCTGAGGGTCACATGAATTAGTTCTTCATCATATTCACCAATCCTGAGTTCTCATGGGTAGAAGATACCTGAGGGTTACAGTTTATTTGCCATTACAGGAACCAATCCTGTGCCCTCATAGGTAGCAGATACCCGGGGGTTACAGTTAACATGCCATAAAAATTAATCAATCCTGTGCTCACATGGGTAGAAGATACCTGGGAGTTACAGTTAACAGGCCATAAAAACTAATCAATCCTGTGCTCACATGGGTAGAAGATACCTGGGCTTTTTACAGCTGTGCAAGTAAGCGTTTTTTCCTTCCTCAAGACTTTTTTATTGTGGTTGTTTCTTTCTTCAACTATTGCACTATTTTAATTTCATTTTGCTTTACAGAATTAAAGTCAACCCAACCTTGAATAATCACAAAAGTGATTGCATGCTAGTCCATTATTTTGTGGCCAACATTATCAAAATTAAAGTTGAATTGTTTGAATGGCTGTACTGTATTCTCTTGAAATGCATTTCCTTGAACTGTTTATGCTGTATCATGTTACTAATTTTACAATTTTCATCACATTAGATTTTTATTTCTTTAGATCAGACCAGCGTGTGCACTCAGTGAGTCAAGAATTCCAGTACTCAATGCAATTCAAAGCAGCGGTCATTAACGTTATTGTTTTTTATAATATCAAGATAACTCAATAAGTCAGGTAATAGTGTGTTTGATTGCTCTTACTTGTGTATGGCATATCAGTGCATTTTTCATGTATTGCCCTATCAGATTGCTACTGATTTGGATATAATCGATTTTAGAAAGTCCCATCACCAATTTTAATGGATATATGAAAAAACTAGGCTATTCCAGATGAACTCAACTAACATACAGTCTAATGCACATTTTACCTAATGCTAAAGTATTGTAGAGGTTGGACCACCAAATCACATCTAATTCGCGAGTAGCTCTACTTTCTCGATAACCCACCACCAAATTGCTTCTACAAGAAATAGTTATTGCGGATGACTTTCCGTGGGCTTTGTTCTTTGCAGCAGCAAGAGCCTCTCTGGGATCCATATTGTTTAAGTTATCAGCAACTTGTTCCTCTCCATTCCAGTTTAGTTGTTCTTTTAGAGTAACAATATTTTGTTTTTCCAGTGCCACTTTAAGGATGTTCAAGTTGAAGAGACGGTATACCACTTTCCTTGCAGAAGGGCACAAAATAGGTGCTCGCCAATGTTGCTGGTCTCTGACAGCATTAGGCTGTGGGTTGTCAAGATCCCTAAGAAACTGCTTGAAGAACTTCGCTGGAACCATGTTGCACTCCAAGGACTGCCAATTTTCTATAAAAGATATGGATGTGGTTTACATATTGCAAAACTTATAATCGTCAAGGAATTTTTAAGTCATAAATTCCTAATATCAAATCGAAATTCTCCTATGCGAGTGTTCTCCCCAGGTATTTTACGCCAGGTAGGCCGCCTGCCTTAAATCGTTTAAAAATTGTTGCCCGCCTGGCTTAAACCTGAAGAAACCTTACGGAATTTCACATCTGGAACTGGGATCCTGTCTGTATGTAAAGAAAAAAAAAACACTCAATAAAGATGTTGAAACATTGCCTGGTGTTTTCTTTCCTTCTGTTTTCTTGCAATTGATAAGATTTTAGCTCATTTACCCTTCTATGAAACTTATTGTCTATTCGTTTCGTTGAACAGCAACCATCTTTCAATTCACCACAAATTCAAAAGCACTTCACTCCGGGAAGGGATTGACACATGCGTGGAAGGTTGTAAAAAATGGCGGAGCAGAAACGAAAAGCTTCTCAAAGCATGAAACTTCACTCTTGCAATATTGTATTATGCTAGATTTGGATGTCCCCTGGCCTTCCCAAAATCCTGGGGAGAACACTGTATGCGGTCCCTATACATCTCGTAATTAAAAATCTTCTGTCATTCTGTCAAGAAGTAGCAACCAGTGCTAGAATGAATAATAAATGAATAATTTTGGCTTTCATGCGGGCTTTTACTTCTCATAACGACTGCAATAAATTGATAAATCAGTGAAATTTAATGCTGATCACTCTTAGGGGTGTATTAAATTTAAGAGTAAACTTACTTTCATGCCGTTGGTGATGAACTCCATTGATGCGTTCAGTGACACCAACTAACCATGCTTTGTACTCAGCTTGTAGAACGGGAGATCTTAAAGACTGAGAATTGGTAAGCTGAACCGCTTCATCATTTTGATAAAATACTGCCCGCTTTGGGAGTGGCTTGTTCACGTGGCGTTGCTCAAAGTGTTTCAAAAGCGCTTGAAATGTTTTTAACTTCTTAGAACATTCGTCACAGCGTAGGTATAAATCAGCCATGTTGAACGTGACTGATGATGTCGCTCGAACTTGTCTGCGTATCGTGTTTCTTTTGGCATTGTAACCAATTAAAAATGTTCTCTATTGTTGAAAAACAATTGCCCGTGTTATATTAAAATCCACCCTATTGCATTTCCTGTGCCACGAGACTCGTCAATCAGTTCGCCGTCAACCATTTTCGTGTTTACGTACGATGGAATCGGGGAAAAAGCGCAAAACTAAAGCGAAGGAATTTATGAAAGATCAGCTGCTTCATTTTAAGCAGCTTCGCAAAGAGCAAAAGAAGAGGAGGAAGAATAGAAAGAAGGGGTTAGTTGAACAGTTAGAGGTGGAAGAAACGAGGCGGCCCGTACCTGCAAATGACACGTGTCAGAGTGGCGAAAAGAAAAGAAAACTGGAAGATGCAGACGAGTGTTTGCCAAGGGGTAAAAGAATGGTCAAAGCGTCACTAATGGAGGGGAAGAAAGTAGGAAAGCCCCAAGAGGACGGAAAAGCGGCACCCAAGGCCTTCAGACGAGACGCAGTACCAACAACTTCAAAGCCGAAAAGGACTGGCAACTCGCATTTGAAAGAAATAGATGCCGCCAATTTGAAGCGCACAACAGCGGGAAGATCCATCGGCAGTGGAACTTTTGGTACGTGCTATCCGGGCAAGTATAGAGGGATACCGATTGTAATTAAAGAATACAAAGAAGCAAGCTGTCGAGGTGGAGGAGACTTGTCATTTCTTCAAAAGCAGGCCAAGCACGAAGCAAATGTTTTGTTACAATTGGCCGATCACCCTGGAATACCGCTGTTTTTCGGTGTATGCCTTGAGAAAAAGCACGTCAGCATTGTAATGAAATTTCATGGTGACGGGAAAGATAGCTTAACTGTGTTCAAAGCGGTGAAAGACCACCAAATAAAGGAACGGGTGGAGTGGAGCACAATCCTCTGTGACACGGCTGATGCCTTAGATCACATTCATCGCTGCGGGTATGCCCACAATGATCTTAAATCGAACAATGTGGTTTTGGAGAAACGAGAAGATGAACGGCTTCATCCTGTAGTCATCGACTTTGGAAAAAGTGTGTTGCTTATCAAAGCAAAGACTGCCCCAGCTAAGCCGTCGCATTTAAAAGACAGGTATAAAGACACCTACGTTGCGCCTGAACTAGTTGATGGGAGCGGAAAGCCATCAGTAAAAAGTGACATTTACTCGCTGGCTTTCTTGATTAAAACGGTTTATAGACTCTTAAAGTTTCGCAGTGTTGTCGCAGTTAAGAATGCATTAGTGGCATCACCACAGGAAAGGCCTACAATCAGAGAACTGAAAGAGGCATTAAGTGCCGAGATTTAAAACGGGACAATAACGCTTGCTTCAAATTATTTGTAGTTGTAGTATTGATCAATGAAAATAGCGTGTTTAAATTTACTGTGGTTTTCTTAGTTGAAATAGTGCGTTTTAATTTACTTGTCATTTGTGAAAACAACGCTTGTTTCATTTTATTCACAGTTATCCGTGAAAACAAAGCAGGTTTCAATTTATTCATTCTTATCAGTTACAATTGCGCTTTTTTCAAGTTTTTCATAGTTGCCCGTGAAAACAAGGCGTGTTTCAATTTATTGCAAGGAAGTCGCAAAAACAACGCTAAATTCAATTTACTCATTGTTGTCCACCGTTTTCTAAATCGTTTTTATTGTATACTCCCAGGAAAGTGAGAAAATATTTGGGTTTTTTTGTTCCGGATTGCTTTTACTCTAGCTTGATGCAGTAATCAAAAGCGATCAATTGAGAACAAAAAAAAAAGGAAAACAGAGATTTATCATGTCATCTCGTGTCAGCATTAGCTTAAAGAGGTGCTGGAGAAGGGTGCCGTAAGAGTCGAAAATAAATGATTTTGATTGTGGTAATATCGTCGTAATTGTTGTTCCAAACTCAGAAAGGTTTAAGTAAGATGTTCTGGGGCTCTGCTTCTTAAAATTGGTCTTCGCGCTGAGAAAAAAAACCCTGAGCGAGATGCTTATTTATCCCCAATGAGTTATAATTATCTGGCAGTGCTGTCATCATTTATGGCAGACGACTAATTACATGTAACACCTCAACCATCTCCAGGAAGCTGCTTGGTGTCAAACCATGGCATAAAGTTACTCATGCAAACACCTCTACAGTTCTTTTGAAGCTACAAGGTGTTAAACCATGGCATTAAGTTACTTATGCAAATTAGCTGAGGGCACATTCAATGTGCCCTCAGCTAATTTGCTTAACAAGTTTTGGGTGGCTCAAAGCTCGTCATGTACTTTACAGATGAGAACCTGAGATGACTTCCGCAACAGTAATTGCTCTCCATCTGACATGAGCTAATTCTCATTTGGAAAGTTTTTAATGTCTCCTATGGGTCCAGTATTGTCCAGCAATGACACATCCACCCTTTCTGAAACCACCATAGACATGAACCAATTGTGCATTTTGTTTCGGTTGTCCATGCGCATGTCCTTGACATTGGTCTTGATATTCAGGTTATCTCCAACCACGTGACATTTTCTTTTGTTTTTTATGAGATCCAAAAGGCCATCACTGTAGTGCCCTCCAATCAAGTCCAGAATATTCAGCATTGATCTATGTGATAGTGAAATTCCAGCCTTCTGGAATTGATCATACAACTAGAAATAGCAGATAAACCGGTCTTTAGTAACAAATACAAAGATGACAAGGTTATGCAATGAAAAACAATGTTAAAAGATCTATATTCAGTTTGTTATCAATGAATTTCACAAGGGTTCAATCAAAAGTAATGATTTCAAACGGTGTCCTATACCTTGAGTAATAAACATCAAAATCTGTTGCTTATCATTTAAAATGTGAATGTTAAAGTAATTTCCATAGTATTGCCAAAACCCCATCAACTTGTAGAGAATTGGATTGTGCTACATTGCATGGACAATCAATACATAACATTCAAGAGTCACTGTCAGTGTTAATACATGTATTTGTTTTTCTCAGGGCTGAGTTGTTGAAAGAAAGGTTAGCAGTAAACTGGGTTAAATACCATGACAACAAATACGATGTAACATGTCTTAACCCAGGGTTAGCACTAACCCTGCTTTGAACAACCAGGGCCTGGTGTTTGAACTGACTTGTTTCTAAGGAAAAAGCAACCTTTTTTTTGTTTGAAAACATAATTGGGAAAAGTTTTGCTCATCAGGTTAACCACAGGCCTGGCTTTTATTTATATAGTGGCTCAAATTCACTAGGAAGTGGGAGAAAGTAGACTGGGAAAATATTCCCTATCAGATTCTCATCTAGATATCCTGTGGAGGATATAAGATGCCCTCTCTATAACCCCCCTTGAGAAACCTTGTCTTTTATGGTAGACACACCTTTGTTTCAGCTTGACCATTAGCTAATAGCACTGTATTGATTCGTTGAACAAGATTCAGTTCCCTGTTGAACTGGTACAGCAGCAAGGAATAAATTGTTCCAATTGGTGTAATCCGCATAGCTCCACACCTCTGGGTATTTTGCCCCTCCCTCCTCCAGCAAATTGCTGTTACTACATCAAGAAGTGTTGGACACCTCTCTTTGGCTTCTGTAAGTATTTTGTCCCAACTGAAGTCTCTCATTGTTTCGAATGACTTGTCCCGCAGTACAGATGGCAGATGACCGCGTGTGTACTTGGCTAAATTTTCACATTCTTGGATCATTTCTTCCAAGTGCAATCTCTTTAAGTAGTTCCTCACCTCTGGAATAAGCCAAACTGATGCAGCAATTTCCAAAGGGAGCCTTGAAGAAACAGCTATTCTGAGTGATGTCATATTCATTGTTGAAACTTGTTTGTTGCTTGCTTCTTTTTTAAGCTAAGAGACGAATCACATGTTTACATGTAAACAAAAATGCAACATGTGGACCCCTTTGGAAACAGCACATTTTGGCAGTCATGACATTCCAGTTTTTTAAACTCGTTTTGATAGTGCAAATATCAACCATCCTGTTCTGGGTTAGATAATATAACCTTTAAAACGTACAGAAAAACACTAATTGTCGTGTATAAAAGTCAACACTATTAAGCTTATATAAGTGGAGGCGTACACCACTTACGCCAGAGTTAATTTTCAGGGAATAAATGCATTTTTCATGGACATATTCTGAATCTGATAATATCTTACGCGTTCAACCTTTTACAATCAATTTTGAGCAAACCTATGTAGCAGTGATAGTATTAATTAAAGTGCTTTGCATTCGCCAGCAGGAAATCGTTATTTTCATGCTCATGCATGCGAACATGATCAAAAAAGTCCCCTTTGTCTAAAAATCTTACCTTTGGGTTGTTTAATCCCGAGTTGGAGATTATATTCAAGGCTGTTCCGACTTCATCTGTGTTATTCGTCGATGCTGCACTTGTAGAACCAGAGTTTAAAGGTCGCGAAATATTTTCCGGCACGGGTCGCTGTTGAGCTGGTGTTTCTAATGGTCTACATCTCAAAGAATTTTGAATAATGGGAGAAATATTGTCAGTGCTTGTATGAACCGATTCCTTTTTGTCATTCACAGGAGACGGACTTATATTTTCTTTTTCATCGATGAATAATGCTTTCATGGTTTGCGAGTTGAAGCGACTCCTTTTTTGTCTTTGCGCTGGGGAGGTGGAAGGACTTGATTTTGGAGAGCGTCGAATCCTTTTCACTCCCTGTCTTCCATTGGCAAGATTCACCTGCGTTGTGGCACATTTGCTTTGAAATGAAAAGATTTTGTCCCTCAAATTTAAAAGAGTTCGGTAACAGTTTCTGCACAGATGCTGAGGCAGGCAATAGTCATATGTTACACTTACTTTCGCAACATCACTTATCAAGCGTTGCAACTTGACGCTCTTCCTGTAATCCGAGAAAATTGAGAATCTCTGATTGGGTTATTCCAGAAAAAATCCACACACCCTGACGCATGGGGTGGTTTTTTAACCCCCCCCCTCTCACCTGGATTTCTTGAAGCACAAGAGCCCCCCTCCTGTCTGGATTTCCAAGACAGAAGACCCCCCCTTCCACCTGGATTTCCGGAAAACAAAATTTAGGCTTAAATTATATTTATTTTTAATAGAAAATACGCACAATCACATCCAGATGTTCTTTTTTTAATTTCTAAAGCTTCGGCTGATATTTAAAATTCTATCGCGTAGAACTAGAAAAGGGCCAACGTGAAATTACACAAAGGTGGCGCGCTGGGTCTGGGCACGAGTAGAAATGTGTCAGGCCTTTCAACCTCTTCGTTCCAACAACGTTGCGACGGCTCTTTCTTTAGCATGTTGTCGTTCGCGTTTTCTGCTATAAAAGGACCTGCGAAGGAACTTAGATTATTATTTATGTCAGGTGAGAAATATGTGAACAAAATATTTCTACTATTTTCAGGGTCTGAAAGCGCTGAGGTGTCACCGAACTAAACGTTCGAATCGAGTGAACTATTGGTCGAAATGACCCCTGGAGAAGACATTTTCGAGTTCAACCCCCCATCCCGCCTGGATTTCCACAGTCTTTGAGCCCCCCTCCCGCGAGAATTTCCAGAATCCCATCCGTCGGGGGTGTGTGGATTTTTTCTGGAATAACCCATTGGGATTTGTGAGGTTTCCACAAAGACGGCACAAATTTCTGATACCATTGAATGCTTCAAATTCACCTGCTAGTTTCGCCATGTCTGTAAACAATCCAAATTTGCCACGCAAATGTTCAAAGAAGGGATTGGACACGAGGCTGTTCGAACAGCCAATGAAAAAATTGAATAATCGGATCTGACCAGATCTCGCCTTCGCTCGCCACAAGAGATCTGGGTACGAGATTAGCCAAAATCTGATTTGTGTTTATTGCATAAATCAGCCAAAAAACACTGGGGCCTTGACAAGCGACCAAGGATATGGGGGATATACGGGGTTTTAACAATGAATGATTCCCCCGTGACCAGGGAAAATAGCAAAATTTAAAGTGCCTATAACCCCCCAAAATTTTTTTCGCCGAGATGTTTCTTTGCATCATGCCGAGCAAAATGGCACAAAAATTTTTGTTTTGGGTCAAAACCGTAATTTTCTACGAATTTTCAAAGTCGCGAAAAATCGAGGTTTGAAAACCCATAACCGAGCCGCAGAATTCGCCGAAAGGGTATGGGTCGAGTGTAATTTCTGACGTAATAGTTGCTGTCAGTTGCAGGGAGATCGAGCTAGTCAGCTGAAACTATGCCTGAGAAGTGTGTTGTATTTGGCTGTAGCAACGTTTGAAACAAGGAGAAAGGCATTAAGCTTCATCCAATACCTTTTTATGGTAAAAGCGACGCGGAGAGGAAAAAGAGACGGAAAAAGTGGGTCGATTTTGTAAAGTTAAAATGTGCTCACTGGGAACGAACCCAACATTCGGCAGTGTGCTCTGTTCATTTCGAAGACGAAGATTTTACAAACCGTTTTTGTGACAATTTGGATCGGAGGCTGAAAAGAGACGAAATCGGCGTTTGTGCTTTCCCAACTAAGCATGCCCGTGGTGTTTTAAGCGACAAAACAGCTGAAAGACAAGAAAGTGAGCGAAGCAAACGAAAGGTGAGATATTTCTCTTCAGCATTTTAGTATAATAGCTTGCTCGTGATCGCTTGATCGTGAGTTGTTCTTTCATTTTTTTATTCTTTAATGTTTACGAAGACTACTGTATGTTATTGCAAATAAAATAGCTGAGTTTATATTATTTTAATACTTCAGAGACGGAAAGATGCACTGGAAAGCTCAGGAACTGCCAGCAGCAGTACAAGTGGTGAGCCAAAGCCGAAGCGTAAGCGGAGAAATGATAACAAATTACCTTCGCGATCTTCTCCATTGCTGTCCACACAAGAAGAACCAGTGCAGGCTGTAGAAGCAATGGACGTTTCTGGTCCGGTGGAAGCCAGCGAAAGTGGTAGTTGGTGTCTATCGTTTACCGAACCGCCCGAACGATGTGCCAGTTGTTCGGCTTTCGCAATCGAGAGGAGAAAGCTGAATAACACTATATTGTGTTTACGCAACAAATTAAACGGCAAGAGGGAAAAGTTGAAAAGGATGAAAAAGAAAGTTAAGGGTAGGTCTTATTCGATGTCAGCTTTTGTAGATATCACGATATGCGAGTCTATTCAATGATTATACTTGTAGCCCTTTTGAATTTGCGCCAACTATGAAATATTGCCGCGAAAAATTCTTACTTCCTCCGGAAGCAGCGAAAGTGCTTGATAAAGTGCCCATTGCGCTACACATATGCATCGCCCTTGTTGAAATGTTACCTTGAAGATATATTGTTGAACAGGTGAAGGTAATGGTGTTCCAGATTATATACATGTCTTTTTAAGTACTCAATTTAGGGTTTCTTTGCATAAACTTCTACATGTACTTGATGTTTACTTGTATTAATTTATTCTCAGAACTGCAAACTCAAGAGAAGCCCAGTACGGGCAGTGCCTCTTGTGAGAGTCATCAAGTTGATGAGGAGGTTGACGACAAGGATGAGACGGAGGAAGACAATAAAATGGATGACAGTACGTATGAGACAGAAGAGGAACCAGCCACGGAGACTGAATCAGATGAAGACAGTGGCTTAGATAAAAATGAGCCTAGAAGGTAATAAGAATAATAATAATAGTAATAATAATTTATTAGTAAGAAACTTTCATCACATGACATGGCTTTTAGAAAGGTCCTACAAAGATTAAAATCTATCAAAGTTATATTAACAACAAACAGAAACTATCCAATTATCTATTGGCAAAGGTTTTTGAGTTCAGTCTAAAAAGTTTGGTACACAACTGTTGTTGATTTGTCAACACACTCGATGAATTTCTGACAGTGGGCTGGCATAAATTTAGATATGAATTCAAATGACAACCTACTTGTCTCAATGATCATTTTAATCAAACTACTACCTCTTTCAGAAGTAGCTTCAAAGCTCTTAGAAACCTACAAACTCGTTGTTTTGCTAAAAAGGGGAGACACCAAACTGACTCTGTCAGCTGTGACTGGTAGCCACTTGAAAAGTGGTTGTGAAATTCCTGGTTACAGCACATGGACCAGACTTTGGTGTAATAACACAAAATAGCATGAATTAGTTGGCACCGTATGTTTTTGTTACAGGATCTCAGCAAAAGGCACAAACATGCGTACAGAACCGAAACACATTGTGTTCCTCACCCAGTTGCTCCTGCTATTTGGTTTCTGTCGTACCTGCAAAGAAGATAACCCACAAGTTGATGTTCATCAGGTTGGCACCCAAGCAGTTGTAACAACAACTTGCTCAAATCCAAAGTGCCCAAAACCAAAGGACACATGGCAAAGCCAACCATTTCTGCCAGGAACAAAGTTACCGGCTGGCAATTTTCTCCTCTGCCTGTCAATTTTGTTAGCTGGAGGATCTGCATCCAAAGTATTCAGAGTATTTTCTCATATGGGTCTTGGTTGTTTATCCATGAATACTTTCTTCAGACACCAAAGAGTAAGTACTTTCAAAAAATAAATTGGGCCTGTATATAAATAAAAATTCTGAAACAGAATCCCTTGGTCTAGATGTTACTGATCTCCCTCAGGGTGAGTAAGGAAGTGCATAGTCAAAAGAAAACTACAATACTCCAAGAAACAACTTAATATATACTATATGTATAGTAAATTATGATTTGGTGACTGGAAACTACAGTAAACATGATGCTCATGATACAGGCTTTACTTGTCTACATTATATTGGACATGTCAAATGCTCCTTATTGACAGTCCTATAGTGTAGAGGGTATTAGTAATTTTCTGATATCTATGGCCTTCTTGTGGGAATTACAAACTGTAATCGTACATTACCACCACTTACTATAAGATTACAAAAAAAAAAACTCAGTGTACAGCTGCCATCAGTGTTTTGTCTTACTTGTTTTCCTCTAGGACAAGCTGTTCCCAACGATTTTGCTGTACTGGCAAAAATACCAGCAAGAGATGCTACAGAAGGTGAAGACCATAAAAGATGGAATTACAATCGCAGGGGACGGCCGACATGACAGCATGGGACACTGCGCAAAATATGGTGCTTACACTATATTTTGCTGCACCATAATAATACTGAACAAGTATATGGATACTGATCTTTAAACTTCTTATCAACGCTTTCACTCTTCACATAGTACAGCAAACAGCTGAAGATGTGCTCATATATATATGAGTGTGGTCCTATAATTTTGAACCATACGAAACAGGACTGTCACAAGAAAACAATGAAGCCTGAACTCCTGTCATGTTATATATATATATATACAAATTGAATTTCAAAGCTTGGTTCTCTGTAGCAACATCATTACAAAGACCCCAAGTGTAAGGTCATTAATATGTTTAAATATTATACCGTTAACTGTTAAGCTTAAACTGTTCAAGCTGGATACTTGAGGTACTACGTGTATTTATTATCTTTGTAGTATGCCCCATCTAGATAATGTCAAAGTTTACTAGCATTGATAAATAAAGTATTTTTCTTGGTTTCGTCTTCAATAATCAGAGGAATCAAACTGGAAGCAGTCTGGCCATGGAATTTGAGGGATTCAAATCTTGCATGGAGTTTCTGCTTGGATATGGCCTGCTCATCACAGCCTTTGTCTCTGACCGACATGTGTCTATCGCTGCCCACATGAGGAAGTCTTTGTCGCACATAATCCACTACTTTGATATATGGCATCTAAAGAAAAGTAAGTTGACTTATAGTGGTACATAATTGAAATCACTCTTTGTAATACAAGACTTATTGAGTAAAATTTGTCAATTTCCATGTCGACATAATAGCCCACATGAAACCCTTGCTTTATTTGTAGAAATCTGGAAAGTTCTTTCGAAACTCTCCAAAGAAAAAGGATGCGAGTCAATAGCTGAATGGATCAGATCATGTGAGAATCACTTGTACTGGAGTGCAACCACGACATTCAGTGGAAATGGAAAGGTCATCTGGGCCAAATTCAGCTCTTTCATGAGCCACATTGTTAACAAACACTCAGAGCTAAGTGATGCATTATTCAATAGATCCTTTCATGGAGTAATTCACCCAAGAAAATGGTTAAAAGTTGGTATGTAACTGAGTCAGCCTGTTCTAATTAGTGAGAATAGCTTAGACATGTCCTGTAAAGTTCCAAATATAATAAGCCCTGTTCAAAACTATACAAGTCAATAAAAAGGATTTTTTTTCATCTCTTTTTCTATAGGGTCTGTGGCATATGAAAAATTGTGCAGTGTCCTCACCAATGTTAATTTAGTTAAGGGCATCAAGCAAGCTTCCCCTTTTGACCAGACAAGTTGCCTTGAAGGTTTTCACTCGGTGCTGAATCACTTTGCACCAAAGATGATTGCATATTCATATGCTGGAATGTATTGCAGGTACCACACTTTTTTATTACATAAACTATAATAGACCTTATTCGTATTCTCCTCAAGGACATGGAACTAGCGTGCAGACGAGGCTCAAATGGGGGAATCTTTTCATATGTCAATGTATTCCTCCGCAATAGCCTCAACCTCGTGCTAGATCCAGTTCAATATCGACACTATGAATATGGCCTATTGTATAAATTTGTAGTTGTATAGGACACATGCTGTTTGTGCCACCAGCAGTGAAATGTAATGCAATGACAGGAATTTGTTATTTTGCAATTGGGTATGGCACATTGCAAAACACTTACAATGGATTTACAGTATTCCCGGCAGGCATATTCTAGCTGCAGTACATTTCAACTTCAATCTGCAAAGGGAATGCCGAAAGAATGCAGATGATACTGAGCAGATAAAAGTTACATATCCAAAGTTTAAAAACGGTGAAGCGATTGTGAGGAATGTCAGGGTGTCCCAGAACTTTGGTGAGTCTGCCTGTTGACATGTTCGTGATAGTACTTACATACTGGTCAAAGTACTCTCTCTATGCGATGAAATGTTAGATATACCTGTAACAAATCTGTACCAATAATATTGTTTAACTTTTCTTCTATTTCTTTGTCATTTTCCACTAGATTATGTGGAAGACATTTTTCAAACGTATCTGACAGCTACTAGTGAAGAATTGAAAGGCGCTGCAGACAAGTTAAAGGATATGAGTCCATCTCCTATGAACACTATGCTGGAGAAGGAATCCAGATCAAGTGCAGTGCAGAAAAAAATGGACAGGAGCAAGAAGATCACAGAAAATGTCCCCCCTACCACATCAGGTTCATCAGCCACATTCTCATTGTATATTTTTTGGTCTCTTGTATCATGTATATTCCATTTACATTTGTATCACATATAACTGAACATATTTTGTCAATGCCAAATTTGTAAAACAGCAATTCCAATACAATTATTACAATTGATGAAAGATCCCTTATATGGTTGACCCTCTCAACTCAACCCTAATTCTCCCTAATAACCCATAGTTTGGTAACCCAAATTCATTTTCTGGGGGGACAAAAGGTTACCGTAGATTTATGTATGACGAAAATTTCACATCCTCAATTTTTATATTCACATTTCAGTTGCTGAAATTCAAGATCCAGAACCAAGAAGCAAGCAAAGCACAGCATCTAAAATGCCAAAGAAGTGTTCAGTGTGCCGACAGCCCATGAAAGGACACAGCAAAGCTTCCACTTGTCCCAAGAATAAAAAAAACAAACATAGTAGCCAGTATTTCAATTTCTTTACTACAATAATCAGTTTAGCTCCTATGGCCATTTTCATGTGTTTTTGTTATGTGTGTAGTCCAGTATTTTGTCACCCTCCTTTTGAAATGAGTAAAACAATGATCTTTTTTGTTACCTAAATGCCTGATACAAATTTTGCATATGCAACAACAGAACCATTTCTGTCCATCAACTATGACTGCACCAAAATATTAGCTGGAATAGTACAATTTCAGGATTGAAACCAATCAAGGTGTGTGAAAAGCTCCATCGTAACCACATGAAAAGGCTTACTGCGGTATGTACATTTTATTTTCCTGAAATAAACAGCCACCATTGAAACCTAGCTTGTGACTTTCTATGAGATACTTTTTAGAATTTGCCTTGCAACGAGGAATAATATTCCAGATGTAACAACAAGAGGGGGATGTCTATGTTGATTGCAAATATTTTTAGCCAACTGGGTATCCCTTAGAGTGATCTCAACAAAACGGATTTATATTACTTTTACATATAGGTGATGCCTGAGTCTTGTCCGTTCATTTTCACAGTTCAGTTCCCTGCTCCATCTGACATAGTTGCTTTCTCAGGCTACTACTGGGCCATAAATACTCAGTCTCCTTCCTCGTCAAGATTGAATCCAGTGAACTCTTCATCCTTGTCACATGGAAATGTTTTCCTTATCGCAGCATGTGCACATGCAGGCAAGGGTATCCTCCTGTTTCCCAAGAATCCATAGACCAGCCGGGAAAACTCCCGATAGGACACACTTCTTAGTAAACTGGAAACAGATTTAGCAAACAAAAAGACATGCACAGTCAATGGAGGATAATGATACTTTAAAGTTGTTAGTGAGAAGAAATATTAGGAATTAATTTAAAAATATTCCAATTTACGAGAACATAATTTTTGGGTAAATGTGTCATACAAAGCATGAATAGGGGGATGATGGGAAAATTGATCACACTGTTTAACAAGGACGACGTTTTGGATCTATGAACCGCTTCAACACGAGCCAATGCACTTTAAACTACCGGCTTGCAGCAGAAAAAAGTGATTTTTCCTCACAAACTTATATTTCTCAATCAAAATTTATTTCCCTTGGGCTGGCTCCAATATGTTTTCTCCCCGATCGTAAGGTCAGGAATTCTCGAGCTTGCTTTCTCTTCCACTGGAATTCCAAAGTGTTGTGAATATACATTTCTAAAAGGTATAAAAAGAGCTCAAAACATGCGTCGTAGTATACAAATGTAAACAAAGTTACGGTGATTTATCTAAGTTGACAACAATGCGCTCAAGAACTGCTCACCTTTCCTCTGATCCTGTCTGTGCATATTTTTTCTTCCCTTTTGTCCTGTATTTATGCAATGCCAATCTCAGGCTCCATTTCTGTAGGCAGACAGGGTTAAAGCCTGGATGCTGTGTAATGCAGGTAAGATTAGCTTCTTCACTAAAGTCTTGAAGCACCGCGTCGCTGGTCAGAGCTTCGACGCATCCCTCTAGCTCAGAGCAGCAGTAACACTCGCTGATGTTTTGCAAAAAGTGAAGGTCACAATTTCCACAATGACACCTAAATTTAAATAATGAAATATCGGTGAAAATTATATCTAGGGCATCGAAATGTTGATGTGATATAGTTTGGATGTGCCTGACAACAACAAACTCGCGCTTGTTGATAGCAACGCCGGCAGAGAGACTATCGTAGCAACTTACCAATCTCGGACTTCTTCTGTTCCATTAAGGCGTTTTTGGAGTGTTTTCTCTAGTTCTTCCTCCGTCCTTCTTTCTTGCTCATATAACGCTAGCCATGCTGCATCTGCTAACGGCTCGTCGGCATAGGCCTCTTGCATTTCTTCCACATCTGTGGCTTGGTCGCTCGAGTTTGGAGAGTCTTCGACTTCTAACTCGTAATCTTCGATTTCCAAAACTTCAGAATCTGAACTGGAGGCCGGACTGAAGTCGTGCGAGGCCATTACTTAATAAATTTTACTGCTATTAACAAATCTCAGTCGAATACCAGCAGTTATCGAGTACTACGTCTCGCTTTTGCTGTTGTCTATCCTCTGTTGTTGCTTTGTTTGTCCGGGTTTTACGTCACTAGTGCCAGTTTTCCTTTCACTCGGTAGTGGGGCATAAAAACCGGATTTAAAAAATTCATAGAAAATTCCACTTTTGACCAAAACCAAAAATTTTTTTTGACTTTATTTTGTGAGAGTTTCGTTTCCTTTTTCTATTTTCCCTTCGCACCGACTAAAGAATGAGCGTTTAAAAAAACAAACAAAACTTAAACCGTT
>BLFK01000263.1:383750-426250 GCA_014634185.1 Astreopora myriophthalma
ATGAGTAAGGGTAGCAAGCGCAGCAAGTGTAGCAATTGTAACAAAGGTAGAAAGTGACATCCTTTATGAATAGTATTTGATGATCCTGTGCCAAAACTAAAGGTGGTGCCACTGATCTTTGATTCTGAACTTTCTCTCTAATGTCTTAAATACGGTCCTGATTATAGGCATCAAGGAGAGATCTAGACATAAGTCGGGTACATATGCACCGCTCCGAAGATCTCAATGGGGATAACAGTTAGCCATGAAACGCCAAAAAAAAAAAAAGTGAGAAAATGACAAAAAATAATAAAATCTCAGGGAGTATTTCGAGATATTTACAGTATAGATATTAGATTTAGAGTTTAGATATTTCGTTTTACCTCCTTTAATTTTTTCTTTTTTTTGTTCAACTGTCTGACATTCTGACAAAGTGTGCATCCCGATAGGCTTGTTCTTCCACCAAAAGGGTTACTTGGCAAATTTGAACACATTCGGTCCCATTCCATTGTCGAATTTTCGATTCCATTTTACCATAACGCCTAAGATCGTGTTCAAAATCAACCACAAAAATACAGACTTAATCACAAAATGTTTCGTTATTAGAAGAAATTTGTTAAAACTATGTTACAGTTAGATAATCTGCAACTTTTATGCCATCGAAAAACTTACCTTTGAATTGTAACTCTTAAAGTAGGCTTCTTTTTCAGAGAGGAGACAACCCAGTGCCTACTGGGATTACCGTTACCTATTTCCTATTCCCTATTTTCTATTGCTTAGTGCGATTCATTTTACATGTAAGGTATATTTACACGGGAGGTAGCTACCCGGACGCTCGTGTGTACCTAAAATGCAAAAGCGAATCAATAACTTTTTTTCTTTTAAAAAGCACAATTTCCCTTTAATCGTTTAACTTTGCTTGTTTCTTTGAAATGTCTTTTTTGTAATAATACAAAGGATGGCATTTTTTCGCCGACGTGACTCATTGGTGGATTAAGTTGTCCAAAACAGCAAAAATTGGGGACAAAAAGGGATGCGTACCTCTGGAAAAGTTCTAGCTACGCCCCTGCTGCTGCTAGGAATGCAGGTAACCCCACATGCATGTCAGAGTTTGTCAGTGTAAATGCCTAGAAAGGGCTTCTCCTGTCTATAAGGGCCAAGTTCAGCGCTTTTGCCATTTCACTGTGAAAAATTCGGACAAAGCGGCACAAAACGATCTAGAAGTCGATACTACAGAATTGTTCTCAAGATGCCTTAGTGATGATAAGATGAGCTTGAGATCATTGAACAGTTTGGCTTTGCTTAAGAACAAGGGGGAAAGTTTCACAACAGAAGTGGAATACAGAGTTCGCCCTTGGGCCAAGGCTGTCGTGGTTATCTTTTTGCGTGCTAAAAAAACGGGAGATAAGGTAACCGTCTGCTTACATATTAAGCAGGCCTTAACATCACCCTGTTCCTAACACTCAATTTATTGTCAGTTAAAACAGCCGTTTTATTTCCATTATAAACATTATATTTGAATTTCTCGGAGACTCTAGACCACTGGGTGCGGTCCGGTCCCAAAACAAAATCAATCAGATAATATCCAACTCCCTGATGTTAATAAATCTTGCTGCGAAGTTATGTACTAAACAGCAACAAAATAAAAAAAATTCATGTACTCCAGGCAAGCAGAAATAGGTATGCGGTTTCTCAGGCAAACGAAGAATGAGCCACTCAATGAGACGAGCTGGGCATGGCTTCAGAGGGTTGAGCTTCAGAGGGAAACAGAGTGCCTAAGACCAAGTAATAAGAAATCAAATCAAACTGAAACTTGACATGACGGCTTTTTTGCCTAGGATAGTTACGTAAGGAGGATGAGGAGGTAAGGAAAGAACCCCCGACAGGGTTACTGTCCTTAGCTTTAGCCTGCCCCCTTCTGTGCTGTAAAAAATAAAAATAAACTTAAGGAGGAAAAAAATTTCAGAAGAAATCTCAATAGTTCGTAACGGACAAAAATTACAATTATCATTAGCAAAGTCGACCCGCTTTTGACAAGCAGACAATTAAGACTAACATAACCGGCTATAATTATTAAATGACTTTTTTGTTCTAGCCTCACGCTAGGTTTATGTCCTTTAACTGTCTTTCTTCGGCGTGTGGACCTCTCAGGAAAACGGGCAATATTGCGATTGGACCGTTCCGATCCAGACTCACGACCGGGTTTAGTTTAGAAGGCGATTCTTTAATAAATCGCCGCCCGGTTGATTGTAGAATTCAGTTGCTAAAGCCACGATAATTTCAGTTATTGTCAAACTTGATCTTTTAACAATGAAAGCGAAATTATTGTTTTTCATATCATTCGTTCTATCATCTCATTTAGTTCAACACTGTCCACAAAGTACCTCTATCAATACACGGTTTCAAGGATCAGTAAGCAGTCCAGCATTCCACAAGTTTTGTGGAGCACCGTTTCCTTTTGGCAACAGTTTGTCACCATAAATACTTCAAACGGAGAATTGTGTATAGCTGTGGTCATCCAGAGACAGTTAATACTGCGGTAACCACAAACAAAGAAGCCCATATGGTGTACGGTAACATGAATAAAGACGCTGGGGCTTCGCATGCTGCTGCTGCTGGAGGAAAGAAAAGATCTTCACCTAAAATTTCTGATTACTTTTTCAAAAGCGGACAGCCCTCTTTTTCTGGTAAGTCTGTTTCCTTTAAGTTGCCACTGTAAAATTTCGCCGAGACTACAAAAAAACTGTAAGTTGCTATCAGACACTATGGACACTGCAAAAGAAGTCGTAACCCTCATAAAGTTTTCACCAAAGCGGGAAAATCTACTAGGAGAAATAAAAGAAAACCTTGAAAAACCCGAATCTGTAGCCAAGGACAGTGCGCGCGAGTTACTACTCTTCTATGACAGGGCCAGTGTTCTGATGGATAACATGCGTGCCTAGGAGGATTGAAATTGGCATTGGAGAACCAGCATATCCAGCGACGACACAAGACTATTGCAGGCAGATATACTTTGAATCTATTGACTTACCGGTAATGCTCAATGCTACTGAGCAGCGTTTTGATCAACCAAGCTTTGCTGGATATGCAAAGATGGAGTCCCTTTTAGTTAAGGCCCTCAACTCGCAGTATAACTCCAGAGAGCTGCAGTTCATGGAAATATCTTACGCCAATGATGTCGATGTTGGAATGTTAAATGCCCAGCTGGAAATTTTGAAAGTACTACTGAAGGAAGGTGATTTTTTATGTGTTGACGACATCGTAGTTAAAATCAAAGAGTTGCCTAGCCCGGCAACAAGTGCATCTGGTGAAAGATCGTTTTCCCCTGCCCGAAGATTCAAAACATGGCTACGCTCCACAATGACACAAGAGTGGTTTAGCAACCTGACAATATTAAACAGTCATAAAGAAAGAACAGAGAGACTTTCTCTTGTAGATATTGCGAATGAATTTGCCGACCGTAACGATAACAGAAAGAGAGTTTGGTATTTTTAAGGGATCATGATACACAGTAAATATCAGTCTCTTCGTCAGTTTTTTTTGGGCTTTGTTTTCATTCTGATTGATGCACCATTTATACATCGTTGTGTTGAATGCAGTGGAAGTTAAATCGTTTGGATTTCTGGTTTATTTTAGACTTGGTGTCAGTAAAGGAGATATCATCGTAAGATGGTGAATTTAAAGATCGGAGAAAATAAAGTTATATCAGTTCAATAGAAAATGCATTTCTTGGCATTTGAGAGGAGTTTTCCTTATTTAAAGCTATAGACTTTCTACCAGGTATGCAAAACAAGGCACTACAGCCTACCCTAATACACTTTGTTTTTGATAAGAACACTACCCTCATTTTTTTATAAGAACCTTTTTTTGTAAGAGCGTTGAGGCTGAGATTAACCCAAATTTTTAGAATGTGTTAAGAACATCCCCAGCCTGAGAGTCAGTTAAGAAGTCTTTATTTTGCTTATTTTTTTAAATGAGTGGTGTGAATTCTGAATTTTTTCTGCGTTTTTGCCGCAAAATTTGTGTCGCGTTGTGAGCCTCTGTGCTCACTGCTTTATGCATCCAAAGCTAAAAATTTACCATGCAACAGTTGGTTGGCGCGACATCGTGTTTATACCATGTACCTTAAGGACACCTTAACGTTTTCAGGCTCAAATCGTGAAAAAAATTAAGAACGTCGAGCCTCAGCTTCAAAATTAGACATTCGTATAAAAAAGTGTATTATATTAAGACTTGAGGCTGAGACTAACCAAGAGCATGCCAAGAACATACCCAGAATGAGTCATTTATTTATTATTATTTATTTTTGGTTTTGGTCTCGTTGTGAACCTCTGTGTTCAATGCTTTTTGTAAAGCCAAATTTACCCGCAAGAGTTTGCTGGCGCGACATCTTTTTTGCAGCATCAAAGCAAGCCGCACAAGCCTGTGACAAGCAAGTTGATCACCGCATCACAGCGGCTTTACTGGCTACATTTCAAATGATTTATGTGCGAAATGTGCTGATAACGTGCAACGCTATTTCCGAACGTCAATTAGGACAAGACCTGGACAAGACCAGATTTCACGTGTTGTCTCCATTTGGAAATGTCAGATGAAGAAAAAGAAGAGGTAAATCTGTAGCTAAATCGAATCCTGTGAACTCTCCTTAATTTGTTCTTTAGTTAAACTTCCAAATCAATTTCCATGTCCATTCATTCCATTTGTCAGTGTCATTCGGATGAAGGGTTCGCTTCTCGGGATGGAAAAACGTACTTTGGAAGTGGAGACCTTTTTGGCGATTTTACCTTGAAGGTTGTTGGACATTTACAGTCGGGAAAGAAGGAGGCTAGATAGTGGGTATGTGTTTGTTCCACCATTACAAGAGGAACGCTAAATTCCAGGTGAGAGATTTTATTGACTACGACGTCAATTTAGATCTTGGCCAGATGTGGCCAGATGTATGGAAAACCGAAGGTAGATGTTCTTATGTTCAGCATATTTCCGATATTAGCAACAATAGTATGCCAATACTAGTACCATGTCAAATTGATTGATCGTTTCTGGATGTAAAACAAAACATTTTGCTCACGGCATTTGAAGCACAAATCCGAAACAGCGGGGCAACTACAGGTCACTGAGGTCAGAGTCCACATAGCTAAACGGTGTCTGCCCTAAACGAGGTGAAATTAATTGTTGGGTTGTTTATTTGCCTGTAACACATGTACTTGACCTACAGAAGTTGATTATGCACCAGTTAATTCGAAACTCGTACCTATTGAGGAGAAACCCATTTATTTCATATTTTCTTGGGAAACAGTCATGACGTACACAACACGAAGGAACGTCGCATAATGAACAATTCATTTCATAAGGGGAGGTCAGGGGAGGTGACATACGCAATTAACGCAAGCGCAGAAGTTTAACAACTGCGCAGTCGCACTGTGGGATTTAACTCGAGGAAAATGGGCTGTTTTCTAAGTCTTTCTTACAACGATTTTACTCAGCACAGCTCAAACTATTTTCTGAGTTAAATTTGTTTTTGATTTACTGGAACCAAATTACTGCCTAAGTTTATATGGTGCATTGTATAGGTGTTTGCTGGTTTTGCCCTCAATGTTTTAATTTGCCCTATTTCTCCTTTCAGGACAATTGTACTTAATCTTGTAGTTTCGACTCAAACAACGTTTCATGGACTCCCTTAGGAGTGCTTTTGGTGGGGGGGCTTTCCTGCTTGGAGGGAAAGTTACCTCTGCTGTGGTGCGAGCCTATGCCTCGCACCTCAAGGCAGATTTCGATGTCCATGAAACACCAAGATTATTCAAGGAGGCGGAATTTGTTGGTTTCCAAGGTGAAAGCTATTGGCTCTTGTCTCCTCAGGTAAATGAATGAATGTAAAAACAATTAAATGTATTTCTCTCTCGATAATAATATAAATTATTTAAGCTTAAGTCTCAGTCCTTGTTTAATTTTAGTGTGGTCATTTATAAAATAGATTGTTGGGAGTCACTGGGATCGGACTCAGAGATATGAAAAAGTGAATCCAATAGACCAATGTTACAAAAGGCCAGGGGATTTTTTTTTGTTAACAAGGTTTCATGGTAGAGATCATATGCTTAATTATGACAGTGACCACAAGTTTCTTTGTTTTTCAATTTGATACAGACACACATAGAAGGGAAGAGGATAATTGCCGCTGAGGGGCACAGATTTCTCATGTCAAATCCAGAACTGCATCAGTTTAACTTGGTCATAAACAGTGACTTGTTGAACTTTGTGTATTTGAAAGAGGCCTATCTCAGGTAACTTCAAAATACTTTTAACGTGAAATGTCTTGATGTTTATCCAAATTCTCCGAACCTGGTGAAAGAGAAATATAAAAAGAACAGTTAAGAGAATATGCATGTGTTGTTTTCCAATGCTTTTGCTTTTTTTTTTGGTATTAATGTAACTTGAAGACCTGGCGAATTTACTGATCCATTACTGGAGATCTAATGCTGTTAAAAGTTTGAAAGCCTGATACTGATTTTGTAGCCTGATACTCAAAGTTAGTTCATAAGGCACTTGGATAAGCAGGCTATAACAAGCTGATACCTTCTTGCTGCTTTTGTACGCTGTAAGTCAGTAGGCTAACTTATGTTTCTTTTGTTTGCCTTCATTATTGTCAAGGTTCCATAATTTATCACCCTGTTTTGGACGAATGCTTTTCCCTTTCAAATGGCAGCAGCATTCACTCTGAGCAGGATATTGCAGAATGCTGCATCTGCACATGTGTGGAGTAAGTTGAACTGAGTACTGACTCTTGAGTATTATTTATTGTTTTAACGTGCCTGTGATTTTTATATTTCTTTGTTGTTTTTATGAAAAAAAAATCTTTTATTGGAATGCTCTGCAATTACATGATATTGTACATGTCAAATTTTTAATTTTCATGATGTATTTGTTTTTGTTTGACCACCTAACAGCTGAAAGTTCATTGGGCGTGATTTTTTGGAGAAAAAAATGTGTTGGGAAGTCGATGAGTCTGTATCTACTTGCACTTGGGCAAAGTCTTCCAGGCCGAGTGCATATGATGTTCCTCAGCGGTGGAAACCAGCTTCTCTGTGGCACCTCTGCGTAAGTTGCACTACTTTTCATTTTTCCTATTTGTTGTTCTTAAAACACTCCATAACTAGTTACTTTGATTTATGATACGATTGTTTAATAACAAACTTCATAAACAATGAAATTTCACCTGTTTTATGAATTAGAATTATTTGTTTTCCTTTGGAAATACTTGCAAGTGCTCACCTAATTATTGTCATATGCCTCATTTCATTCCTTCCTTTAACAATAATTTCAGTTATAACTGCATTTGTGAATTCAATGGTATCACAGACTATTTTGATATTGAGTTTAGTTGCATTCTTAATTTAGATTAATTTAATTTTTTAATTTATTATTATTATTACCTTTTTCTTAGTAAAAAAATGCAGCAGAGCCTGACTGCAACCAGTGGTGTTGTATTCATAGATGACCCAGAGATTAGTAGGCCTTCTGGAGAATTCCTCCTCCAAGTGCAAGGGCGTTTATTGTCTGGGTCTAACAAAGAGGGCATGAGTGCCCCTCGAGCTGGAGTGTTGCTGTCTAACCCTAACCCTAACCTCAAATTCTCCTGAAATATCACGGTATATATTTTATGCTAAATGCACTATCACAAAACTTGGTGTAGTTTTAGGGGCCACACTCTACTCTAAGGTCTTTTCCATTGAACTTAAATTCATTGGAGCCATTTTGAAATCTGTTGTTCAAAGAAAAACATTTAAATAAATATATTTTAGTGTTGTAAATTTTGTCATAATTTAACTATAAAACAAATATAAAGCCACTCAATGTCTGTTGAGTTAAGAATTTGTGATGCCTAGAGAAAAAATAAAATAACTAAAATGCAAATCTTCAGAAAAATTACTAGTCAAACATTATTCTTGTTTAGGTAATAGTATTATTATGTGTGGTATAATTTCAACGTGTTATGGAATATGGATATTGATCTTCCAGAATATCTGCACCTTATGTAAGAGAAATGTGACAAACCATCTGTGGTGCTGGTTAATCATATCAGACTTAACATCAAGACAGGTCTACATAACCATATATTAGTCAGGATGCAGCAAGCAACTAATGACAGCATCTTAAAAATATTGTTGTTTGAACAGTGAGTTAAATGCAATTTTAAGAGCAGTTTGCTGTAAGGATCAACTAAGGTCGTGCAAGCTAGAAAAAAAAACGATTTTCTCAAACTTTGTCAGAACACAGGCCTAGGTGAACTATTTCTAAAAATACAAGTTTCAGGTCGTATGGATTTTTATTTATTTTTTTGTCATTTTTCTTGTATTTTGCGCTTGGCGGCAGCCTAAATTGACTCCGAAATAGGGAATTTTCCAGAAACTCGTGTTAAAATACAGAAAGCATCCTGAAACGATTAGCCCAGGAAATCAAAGTATTTTACTTCCTCTAGCCATCAGTGGCGTAAAATCTAAATTAAAGTTAAACTTGAATTTTTGACGAATTTTTTAATTTTACGCTTCCCAACAGAGCCTATCTCGACCGAATTTAGATAAAATTCAAGGCTCAAAAAAGCACTCTGGCACATGGCTTCACCCAACGAGACTATACTACGGGGGAGGACAATCATTTCAACTACACATCCATCGAAAAAAAAATTGGGGTAAATAAAAGGGCGAAATCTGGCATTTATACAACAGGTCACTTGAGCAAAATGAGCGACCCTTTGACCCGTCATGTCAATGTGAAATCAACAACCTGCGGCTCTTCAAAATCCACTTAATTGTAATGTAATGTCGTTTAATTGATCCTTTCGCGGTTTCACAACTGAATTACAGGAAGAGGTCAGTTGATGTTAACATATACATGATACACTTGTTACAATTAATAAATAGATAAATATATATATGATAGTTCAATTCAATTATTTAAATATACATATATGTAAACTATGTAGAATTCGGTTCAATTACACATTAAATGGTGACCACATTTAACTGTTACAAATTGCTTACACCTATCGGTGTTGCATCTTTTGATTTTCGGGACAACCGCCCTGAGATTATATTGGCAAATTGTTTGGCACTGTTGGTCTCTTATTAAATTGTACAGTGGGCTAGTCTTATTGACCCTTTGGATGAATCTTGTACAAAGGGCCGCCCTGCGCTCTTCCAGGGTGGTCAGGCCTGTTGTTGAGAGAGCGAGCTTGTAAGAAATTCCAGGCAGGATTATTGCAAGAGCACGCTTTTGGACCTTCTCCAGGGCGTTAGTGAGATAGCGCAGAAGGTTTGCAAATGCAGTGCACGCGTACTCAACAACAGATCTGATCAGCGAGCAGTATACAAGGACAAGATCCTCTGCGGCAACGCCGCTTTTCTTTAGCGCCCTTATGGCATAGAGATGCCTATTAGCTTTCCTGATTACGGCATCGCAGTGTACCGACCAGGTGAGGTCCTGCGATATATGGACCCCGAGCAGCTTGAAAGACTCGACACGGCTGACAGCTAAACCCCTGATGCTGATGGGTTGCCACACGCAGCTGTCGTACATCAGGAAGCTAATAGACATCTCCTTGCACTTGGCTGGATTAAGGCGCATGTTGCAATCGTGCGTGTAAGATTGAATATCCTTAATTACGTATCCTAGCAGTGATGGGGAATTCCGTGGTATGATTTCTAGGACGGTTAAATCATCCACAAACTTTGCCCTTGGGGTCCAACTAGAGACCAAGTCGTTGACCATGACTGAGAACAAAATTGGGCCAAGTTTTGTACCTTGGGGAATACCTCCATTCAAAGACCGTAAAGATGAAGTACGGTCACCTATGCGCGTTATTTGTGTTCGGCCTTGTAGGAACGCAGCTACCCACCTCAGTAAAGCAGCATGTATGTTGAACTTTGAAAGCTTTTGGAGGAGAATGTGGTAGTCTATAAGATCAAACGCCTTCCGAAAGTCTGCGAAAAAAAGAATCTAATTGCACAGCCACCGCGATCTAATGCTTCTAGCGCTAAGTGTAATAAATAAACTATGGCCTGTTCAGTCGAATGCCCCGCGACTGCAAACTGTCTACAGTCCATCTTTTCCAACACCGAGGGTTGGAGTCTCGTCAGGGAGAGACCTTCCAGCACTTTGCTGACTTGGCTGGTAAGTGAGATAGGTCTTATGTCGTTACTGACAGACTTGGCAGGCTCTTGTTTGGGTAAGGGTCGTACAGAGGCGGTCTTGAGGATTGGTGGCATGTAACCCCCAAGCTCGAACACAAAGGTTTTTAGCAGGAGCTTTGGAATGCCATCTGGCCCGGATGCCTTTTTGACCTTGAGTAGCGTGAGTGCACGTTGGACTTCATACGTGGTGGCCAGTAACTTAGCCGGGACTTCATCCACAGTGATACCGGTGACATCCTCAGCAGAGAGGGGCGTCATGGGCAACGTGAGATCAGCAAAATAGTTGTTGACCTCGTTGCTCAACGATAGAATAGGGTCGGGAGAGCTGCTGTCAATCATGTAATTGAACCATTGGCCATCGTTTGTTGAGGACCCCGAAAGGGTCTTAATCTCGCTCCACCATCGGCTGATGTTAGAATCCTTTAGGTTTTTCACCTTCCTCTGGTAGAACTTCTGTTTGTAGAACTTCTGTTCTATTGCGCCACATATGAAATGTGGGAGAGTCTTTGCCGCAGGATGCCAAGGCTTCCTGTCGCTTCGCAATAAGGGACCTCACACTGTGAGTCAGCCAGGGCTTGTCAGAGCTGTGGAATTTAGACACCTTGAGGGGCATAAAACGATCGAGGGCGTCTGTCAGGGTAGTAATAAAGAACTGGAACTTTCCCTTAGCCGTAGTAAGTCTGTAGAAGGGATCCCAAGAGAACAATGTTAACCACCTTCCCAAGGCATTGATGGCGCTTTCTTGCATGTCCCGCCGTGAGATTGTGCGCTTAGAGGCTTTCGTGCGCGGGCCCTGCTGTACTAGGACACAGTAGTGGTCACTAGATCCAAGTTTTGGGAGTTGTTTGGGCTCACTCAGCAACTTCGGGTGGTTGGTGAGGCACCAGTCAAGGATGCCCGTGTCCCTAGTAAGCACTTTCACGATTTGACTCAAGCCGCATGATCGCTTAAGTACCGCAGGGGAGAAGTTGGTCGAGGTGGGGTTGAAGTCTCCCGTTATGCAAATCAAGGCGTCTGGATGTCTCAGCATGTACGAGTCAACAGATCTTTGGATATGATCATACAACACATTATTGTCATCTGCACAGGCAGACGGAAAATGCGTGTCTTGTGTTCTAATGCCCTCAATATCACTGTTTTCAAGTAAAACAAGCTATATCCTTGAATTTGAAGGCGACTATGCGCAATTTTAGCCAATGCTGGTACGCTGGAGTTTATTTCGAAATTTGGCCCGCTGTGTATTTTGACGGCTACGGCATGTTGATCGCCAAATTAAACATACCGTAATTCTCTTCTCTACAACCGTGAACGGCAGTATTAACATAACAAAGAAATAAAAGTAAATTCACTGAATGCTTTGGAATTATGTCTTACCGTAGTGTGCTTTTCCTGGCGGGAACCTACAGCAGTTTATACTTAAATCAAAACACGGAGCGAGAGCGTATACAGCCATGTCGCGTAAACAAAGTTCTGTAATGAGGTGCTCTCTGCTTAATTGACCCGGTCCAGGTAATAACAATTCTTTACAATAGAGACAGTTATAAGCTGCACATTTAGTCATATCGCAGAAATAGAAATGCAATCGCACAATGAAATGTCCGCCTGCAGAAGTGAACTTACAGCACGAGACAATACGTAACGTCTAGGTCACAAAGTTATCGAACTGCAGGCGTGGTACAACAAGTCGTCAGTTGCGAATTGCGCGACATGGCCTCTTGTGAATATGGGCAAATTGCAGGAGGGACATGTGGTTGTAGCGTTGACAATCCAGCTAACATCCAGAACATCGTTATCGCCAAGTGTAACAAAGACGTCCGAGGACATCTGCAATCTTACAACGTTTGAGACGCTTCTGTACACTCGGAGTCAAAACTGTTATTGGCACCGGCAGGTATGTATGTTGCAGATTAACAAACGGGTGAACTTTTTGAACTTTTTTCTTGCTTGCTACATTTCCAGTGAATGCTGATTTCTTGAACCTTCCAATAACCCGAACCTTGGATGTCTCACGAATGCAATTTTTACTCCCCCGGGGGTACTTCCATATAAAAATAACAGGGGTGCTCATCGTACCCTTTAGGGGTTGAGAAAGCGGTTTTTGATACCTCTTAGGGTGTTCAGCCTTAAAAAGTACACAGCGGGAGCTTTCGCGCTACCTTTTAGGGTTTTGAGCTGGAAAAATATAACAGGAGATATTTGACAATCAACTTTACCAAGAGAAGGTATTCAAAACAATCGTCTTTATCGCAAATAAAGATTATGACAGTGTCTTGTAAGAATTGTACCTCTTAGAGGTGAAAAAAATTCAAGCCATACAAAACAGGATCTTAGTGCCTCTTAGGAGTTCTTTTCAAAATTTCCGACCAGCATCTGCATCCTCTTTTTATATGGTAGAACCCCCCCCCCAGGAATTTTACCCCCGATTTTCCTTTGCAAGGTCAAACTTGCAAAAGGTCAATCTCATGAGATTTGAGTTCCGCGAAGATCTTCTGTATTTTCGTTATAAAACTCTCCACTAACATACCGCTTGAAGCCTAACAAATCGCAGAAGTACTGACAACACCTGATTAATTAAGACGAAAGATTGAAAACAAAATATAAAAGACCATAGAAGATGACAATAAAGGACGTGCGTGACATTCACGGGACCGGCTACACAAAATTTCCTGCGCCTGTGGAGTCGGAAATATAACGTCAATGATTGATATTTGTGGTGGGTCCATTAGAGGGGATGGGAGATTTGCCTCAAAGTCATGGTCAAGCGAGATATCACCAATAGACAAAACACCGCTCTTTGTAATTGTGGATAGAAAGAAAGGCCTTCAAAATCTTAGTGCTAAGTTTGATGGTAAACTTCCTCTGCCGCATTTCCTACTTTGGTAACTAATTTTAGACAGTTTTCTTTTTCATAAGGCATATTTGCGCAAGACATCAGGACAAATTTGGCATCATATGGCGCCTGAATAAAACAAATTGTTTAACCCCAAGTGAATGGTCATCTCATGGCAAGTCAGTGTCCGGGGAGAGAGGAATTTCTCTTCGTCATTCCAAACTACTCTACCAGCAAACTGTAGTACTGCTTCCTGTAGGCTCACGTGCGTTTTTAGCCATCTTACTATCTTTAAAAAAGGATTGAAAGTTATTTGTCCCTGAGAAACGTAAAATCACTAAAGGAAAGCATAACAAAAGTAATTCGTGCCAAAAAGTCACAGATTTTCTGTTTCTATTTCTTAGAAATATGCAAGCAATGTAGAGGAAAGCTGGAAGAAGCATCATTAGTAACATTGCCCACTCCAGAATTCTCTGTAGCTTCAGAGTCTGTTGAAGACACTAGTGACGTAAAGGCTGAAGAGGGGTTCTCAAAAGATCTCGCACAGGTACATGATATACCTACGTACTTACCTGGTGACTTGTTCGTGAGCTGTGGTCCCCAGCCTTGATGCAAATGCTGTTCTCCAGAAAATTTATATAAGAGGACTTTCGACTTGCTTTATTTATGAACCCATGTGTACTAGTTCTCGTTCTAGTAATTTCAAGACAGAAGGAGAAAAATAATTTGTAATCGCAATCATTAGCTGACAAAAAGCGCCATCTTTCTTCGTTGCAACACCACACTCACTGTGAGTTCACAGCACCTTTCCTTTGATCGCCGTAAAGAATTTAAATTCAAGTTAATCGCCAAGCCAAGAAAATTGCCTTTTTTTTCCTAATCGTGTTTTCTTTAAACTAATAGGAAGTGGATGTAACTACTGAAGATGTCGTACTACAACTTGCTGACTCAATACATCACCTGGCGGTAGAAGACGAAAGTTTGTCTCAGCCCAACAATCCACTTGACGATTCAGTCCTCCACCTGGCAGTAGCAGACACTAGCATGTATCAGCCCGATTCTCAAGGGAGTAGCACTGAAACTTCCGAAGTAACGACCTACCCATAAGCGGCCTGACCACGAGGCGTTTACTACTGAATGAATTCCTACGTTCATGCGATGCTGATACAATCGGGCCATACAAAAGACGATGGGAGCTAGCCAGCCTACATACCAGGGCTAACCATATATCCAAGGCGAAGTCTATGATTGTAGCTGGGCTTCATGTTATCACCCCAGGAGATGCAGGCTACCTCTGGGAGTAAACGGAAGTGTCGTGACAGTGTGACATTAAGATGGTAATCGGAGACACGTTTGATTGTGAAATAGGTTTTGAGAGAACGAGGGGAAAACACAGGGATTGTCGACTGTGAGTTAAGGTTTACCCCACAAGTTCGGTGCATTTGTGGTGCCGTGACCAGGATTTTGGGAAACGGCGGAGACAACGACAGAGGAATTAAATGTTTAGACTGACTGCGTGGCCGGAGCAGTAAAGCAATCACATCATGGAAGATAGAGAACAAGTTTCGGAGGCGATGGAGCGGCTCGAGAAAAACATTGATAAGGAGGTTACAAAGCTGAAATACTACATGGGGCTGGCTGATGAACTTATTAGAAATAACGAGTACATGGAGATGGAGATTGCTGTAAAACAAGGGACCCAAATAATCGATAAGATTACGGATCTTATTTCGCAACTGGAAGGCATGAAGTTGGACTTTGGAGTTTCGGCACGGGATGTTCGACAATGGAAGAAGGATAAAAAGAACGGGTTTTCACCCTTTATACAGGAAAAGGACATAATTTCCGAGGTACTGTCGACCAAACAAAGAGAAAGAGATGATGAGATCGAAAGGCAGAACTGGGAGGCCAAACGGGAGCGCGAGGAGCGCGTGACACGAGAACGACAACAACAAGAGAAGGAATTCTGGGAGCAGAAGTTCGAAGCTGAGCTACGCGTGGCGGAGAAAAGGTTGGAGATGGAAACGGCCGCGAAAGCTACTCACGCAAAGCTTCCCAAGTTAAGGATCACACCCTTCAAGGGCACATCGTCAGACTGGGTCCGATTTGAGAATATGTTCATCACACAAGTACACAGCCGACCGGTTTCAGATGAAGAGAAATTTGGCTACTTGCTTGAGATGGTCGTCCCCAAGGTAAGAGAAAGAATATCTAACCTTAAACCCAGTGCTTTGGGCTACAAAACGGCGTGGGAAAGATTACAAAAGGAATACGGCCAAACCAAGCTTGTAGTAAACGCCCACATGGACGAAATCATAAACTTGACGCCAGTGAAAGGAAGCAGTTACGATAAAGTAAGAGATTTCTATGAAAGATTAAGCAAAAATTTCGACGCCTTGCAAACCCTGGGGGAGGAGGACATGTTGAGGGGGTTCGTGATGATGACACTTAAGAAGCTACCCCAAGTAAAACCCGACTTAGAGTCGACGATAATTGGTAAGGATGGGACATGAAAGAATTGATTGAGAATTTGCAAAAATGGCTCCAAAGAAACAAGACTGATGACTCTTCCGCTGACAGTGGGGACTCACGTAGAAGGGAACGGCACTGGTACACAAAGGGAAAAAGGGAAAATGGCCGCGAGCCTAGAGCCCCCTCATGCCTATACTGTCGAGGTGACCACTGGGGAGAAGCCTGTGAAGTTTTCAACACCTTAGAAAAAAGAAGGCAATTCTTTCACGAGAAGAAATTGTGCTACAACTGTGGTCGTGAGGGTCATGGGGCGAATTACTGCCGAAGTCACCCCCTGTTTCAAGTGCAAGTCGAAACACCACACGAGCCTGTGTGACAGACCTTCGTTAAACGGACCGATTGATGGCACGGTGTTCACCGCATACAACCCTGGCTCAGAAGATCGATCGTTACCAGCCATAATCCCGCTGAAGATTCAAGGAGTCATCTTGTGGGCTTACTTGGACACGGGCTCTGGAAGAAATTTCATATCGAAAGAAGCAATCAAGAAGCTAAATCTGAAGCCTAAACGCCATGAGTCACGCCAATTTGTAACTATCAACGGTGTCCAGAAACAGTCCATGCCCATATTTGAAGTGAGACTTGATTCCTTGGATAACGGAACGAGTGAGCAAGTAGAAATCACTGGGAGTAAGATGGAGGATTTCACAACCGTGAGAAGACCGACTGTTAGGGAGTTGAAGACAAAATATGAACACGCCCGTGACAAACAATTTTACATGACATCTTGGGTGACAGCACCTACTGCAAAATACGAACCGAACAAACATTCAAGGGACATCCCGAGGACCCCATAGTAGAGGGCATGACGTTCAGATGGATCATACACGGAGGAGAGGGGTACGCAGACGACAAGTGTATGTACGTCAAGGAGGCTAGCGAATATGAGCGGATATTCAAAGGGCGTTCTTGCAGATTGGCATTAGAGAGGAGGATAGAGACGCATTCCGGTTTCTGTTTAACATAAACGGCAAAGAACAACACCTGAGGTTCACCAGAGTCCCCTTTGGAGGAGAGTCTAGCCCATTTCTGCTAGGTGCTACCCTCAACTATCATTACGATCAGCAAAGCGAAGAATCTCAAGAAACCGTCCAGGCCTTAAGGGAGAACACGTACGTAGACAATTTGATGCAGACCGGGGAAGAAGTGGAGGAACTAGAAAAGTTCAAAAGGGAAGCAACCAGTATCCTGGAAAGTGTGAAGTTTCCTGTCCACAAATGGGAATCAGACGTTGAGTACCTGGAAAGCGAAGATTCAACAAACCCTAGCAAGATTCTTGGGACAGTATGGGACAAGAGGGATGACATGTTGGAGATACAAGTACCAGAGCCTCCTGACAACCAGCCGTTAACCAAGAGAGGGATACTGAGCTACCTTGCAAGTATTTACGACCCCGCTAGGGATGATTTCGCCCACAACTGTGAAAGGGAAGCAGATCTACAGGGACGCATGCGACGAGACAAAGGGGTTGAACACCGAGGTTTCAGACCAGCAGAAGAGAGATTGGCTCAAATGGTCTAATCAACTAAAAACTGTGAGAGTTCCAAGAAGCGTAGCAAAAGGAGTAGGTCGAGTACGAGCTGTACATCTTCACGTGTTTGCTGATGCCAGCAACATTGCATGCTCCGCAGTAGCCATAGCCGTAGTCGAAGGAGAGACAGGAGTGGTCAAGGGTCTACTGACGTCAAAATCAAGAATCTCAAAACGAAACACGTCCATAGCGAGACTTGAATTGGTGGGCGGGCAGATGGCAGCTAACATGGTCCGAAATCTACACAACGCACTGAAACGACGGCCCATCGTTACCACAACCGTATGGATGGACAGTATGGTAGTGCTGTATTGGATCAGAAATCCGGGAAAACCTTGGAAGGTTTTCATAGCAAACCGAGTCAAGAAGGTGGCGGAAATCATTGGCGACATGGGGATCGTCTGGAAGTATTGTCCAACGGAGAAGAATTTAGCAGATCTGGGAAGTAGAGGAGCCTTAATCTGCAAGATGGAGACAGGAGGGTGGTTCACAGGTCCTGAATGGTTATTAGATAAGAAGCAGTGGCCAGATCTGCCGGATTTTGAATGCACCAAGGACGTCAACGATGAATACAAGCCCATCAAGGAAGAAAACCTCTACGCTAAAGAACGCAAGGCCGATGAGTGGGAAACACTATTGGAGAGAAACAAGTATTGGAAAACCCTACGGGTAACGGCATGGGCACTGAGGTTCCCGAACAATTCCTTGGCGAGACGACATGGCACAAAGAAACTGACTGGGCCATTGACAACGGAGGAGATGGTAGACGCAAAGAATCTTTGGATCAAGAAGGTCCAGGGGAGTACGTCGCCAAGTTTACAAGCACTGGGCTGGGATCTAGTCAAGGACAACAGAAACATCCTGAGGTGCAGAGGAAGGATTCCTGGTTACAGTCCTATATACATTGAAGGGGGGTTGTTTGGCGAGAAACTTATCACTCATGCGCACGAGCAAATAATGCACCTGGGAGTTGAAAACACAATGGCACATGTACGAAATGAATAGTGGATTCCAAAGCTGAGGTCCAAAGTCAAGAAGGTAGTCAATCAATGCAACACACGCAAAGTATTCAGCGCCAAGCCTTACGGATCCACAACAACAGCCGCAATGCCGAGCTTTTGGACGGAAGATGGGCGACCATTCGAGACAACTGGGGTACATTTCACTGGTCCGCTTGAGTACAAAATCACCAAGAAGGAGCAAGGCAAGTGCTATGTCTTGCTCTTCACGTGTTCCACCTCGAGAGCGGTGCACCTGGAAGTGACCTTGCTGCACAAAGGCCATTACATCGAGAGACCTCTAAGTCTAGTGTGTCCACTGGAGATTAAGGGACCGGTCGCAACTGAAGACGCAACCTTGCAGCTGACACCTGGGACTCAACAGGCTGAGGGATCTAGGAGTAGAAGACAAGCCGCTGAGACCGCTAAGGAGAAAATACGACAGATCGCCAGGGATGAGGAGGATGAATAAACCCTTTCTAGTTCATTTAGTCATTTTAAGCTCGGACACTGTTTCGGTAAAAATTAAGTGACACTCAATTTTTAGGGGAGCATAAACGGAAGTGTCGTGACAGTGACATTAAGATGGTAATTGGAGACACGTTTGATTGTGAAATAGGTTTTGAGAGAACGAGTACAAGTGCACTGTGAGTTAAGGTGTACCCCACAAGTTCGGTACAGGAGGCCGTGCGAAAATCTGGTTCCGTCGAACAGCAAGAAGAGCGAAATTATCTTGACGCACTGGCAGAGTCCTACCTAAACGCATCTAGATGTCAAAGATAGACAAGATGTCAAATATTATCAATCATGGGTGACCTGACAACGTTTAAACGCATCCCGAGCTACATACCTGGGCTAAACGAATACCGATTCAAGATGGCAAGACAGCATTCCCTTCAATATGGTCGTGGTGCCGAAAAAAGTCTTAGGATGAGGGTGGAAAAAACACAGCTCAATCATTTTTTAGCCTACATAACACGTCCGCACGTCATCCAGGATCTCCCGTTTGGTCAGTGGTACCTACACCTCTCCTCTGGGAAGATACTAGAAACTCCAAATGTCATCAGAACGATGATTCCCAACAAGCTAGTAAAGCAATATCAGGCTTACTGCGAAGAAACAAATTTTACTCCATTCAGCTCAGCAACTATGCTAAGAGTCCTGTCCGCCTGTACAGCTACAGTGAGGAAATCCCTCCAAGGGCTGGATTACATCGCGGCAGATGGCGCGAAAGGTTTTGAAGATCTGTGTGTGATAGTGGAAAGCCTAAAGGATAAAGGGCTGGACAGAGAGACTGCGAAAGGATGGGAGGCGTCTCTAAAGGAAGGGAAACAATATTTGAAAGCTGACTACAAGGTAACATTAACGATAATGCAATGATCATGAGTAACTCTATCGCTATTGTTACATAACCCGAGAAGAGCATTCAAAGCACTTGAGGTTTGTCACTAGTACAGAACGTATATTTTTATTTCTCAGTTGACCACAACGGAAATGCAAATGAACCGATATGTCAAAAATGTATATCAGTTAGAATCAACGTGTGCCGTATGATTTTCACTTACTGGTATCTTTTTTTAATTCACTACAGTTTCTAGACAAATTGTAGTAAAAAATAAAACAGAAACGAACATTCCATAATAATACGTGTAACTGAAAACTATAACTCTTGTATTCAAAGGTCCACGTGTCTGAAGGATCCTTTGTTGCAGACCATTGCAGCGGACATGCTCTTAGTGACAGCAAGGACTGTGAACTAAGATCTTACTGCTCTCACGACCACAGTCTCAAGTGTCCACATTGTGAAAGTCTCAGTGATGTTCTTTCTTGTATTGAAAGATACTTAGCTGAATCAAAGCTCGCACCTGAGGAACTGGAAGATTTGTCGTACACACACAGCCAAGCAGTCAAGGCAATCCAGTCCTGGAAAGTCCACCAACTGAGGAGTGTCAGACAAGACACAGCAAGAACGGCATGTTTGAACGCTTTAAACGAGACCAAAGTCCTTATTACGCAAGACTGGGCGATGAAGTTTTTGCCAGTGAAATACAGAGGGTCTCAATCCGATTGGTTCGGAAAGCGAGGAATATCTTGGCACATAAGCGTTGTCGCAAGAAAAGTGAATGGGCAGTTTGAAAGTCAGAGCTTCGTCCACATCGTGGAGAATACGTCACAAGACAGCTCTGTTGTAGTACGTATCATTGAACATACCCTACGATCACTGAAAGAGGAGAATCCCAGTATCGACACCGCTTTTCTACGCCAGGATAACGCTGCATGCTATCATAGCTCTGCTGTTATAGCATCATGCGCTCTGATGAAGGCAAATACGGGGATCAATGTCGCCAGAGTGGACTTCAGTGATCCACAAGGGGGTAAGGGGGCCTGTGATAGAAAGGCGGTGACTATCAAAGCCCATGTTTGCAGGTACGTGAACGAAGGACACAATGTTACGGACTGAAATAACGACCCTAATATAAATATGGCAAAGTGATGAAATGTTCTGTGATTGGGGGGGGTGGGATGGGAGGGGAGGGAGGGGAGGGTGGGCATAGCTTAGCCTGGCACATGATTTGAGCATTTGAGCGCACAAATGCAAGCCAGATCTATATCAGTTTAAGGCTTTATAATAAAGATATAACTTCTGATTTCACTGCTACCTCTCGCCTGGTGGATTTGTTAGTGCATCCAAAGAAGCTAGGGCCCGATGGAATGTCGGGGGAGAATGTGGAGGGCGATGGTGTCAAGGATGATGCAACCATTCTTTTCTCCTGCCTAAATGAAGGTTGCGTAAAGATGTATGTGCAACACTCAAGTCTGGAGAAGCATGTGTCCTTTGGCTAGGAGAAAGGGCAGTTGAGGCGACGGATGGCTTCTGCTTACCTGAGGGGTGGGCGTTAAAAACAGCAAAGAAGTCAGTACGTTTCAATGACGCGCAAAAGAAATACCTGGAGGAAAAGTTTAACCTGGGGCTGGAAACGGGTCACAAGCAAGACCCCAAGAAAGTAGCGAAAGATATGCGTTTGGCAAGAAAAGCAGATGGGTCGAGGCTATTTTCCGGGGATGAGTTTCTCTCCCCACAGCAGATACAGTCCTTCTTTTCTAGAATGGCGTCTAAGACACGTCACGCTACAGGGATGAGCGACACAGATATTAGAGCTGCGCAACTGGAGCAAGAATTCAGTGATACCAGTTAGGATATACTCGATGAAGTACAGTTGCAGCACCCGGTTGCGTATGACAACTTGAACCTGTGCAACATGCATAGGAAAGGTAACATGAAAACCCTTAGCATAGCCATGCTCAAGACTGTTTGCGAGTATTTTGGTGTTTCCACTGAAGGATTCCACTGAAGGATTCCACGCAAGGTGCAAGGCCGAGTACCTTTCTGCATTGAGCGGGCTTGTCAAGGGATGTGGCTGCTGTTCCGTGTAAGACATATTTGTTCTGTATTTTACATGTAGTTAAACGTTGTCCCTTTACTAGTGTTACTAGAAGACACAAATGTAGTGCCGAAAATTGAAGCATGGACAGCTAATAACATTGCGTTTTATGCCGCAGTTTGTTAAAACTGGGTATCATGTACTGAGCATTGTGTACTTGAGAAGATCTCAGTGAAAAGAGAGTCAAATAAAATGTAGTTTTACAGAAAACCTTTGCATAATTTTTAGTTATTCAAGTGTGTGGGTCGAAATAGATAATACAGGGACATGCTCTGCCATTGCAGGTTGTTTTCATGCTTGGTCGATAGAAACACAGAACTAGCACGCACTCTTGGCATAATGCTGGCACGAGCGAAGAGAATATTTACATTTTGATGATCAAATTAAACAAGTTGTCTTTTTCAGTTGAAACAAGGTACATTTTTTCTATTTCTTACATGTTGGTAGCGAAGCCGTGGGCGGAGAGGAGGATCAAGATCACGTTTTCCCTAATTTACTTCTCATGAATACTTTTAACATAGGGTTTACTGTAATGTTCACTCATGTCCACGTTTGTCTTTTGGTCACGCTTCATGCACCACGCACTAATTTTTGCTTTTCTTCACGAGTCACGTACGAGCCCTTCTCTGCCTAGGCTCGATTTCCGCTGCTCTCCCGTGTCCGGTCTACGTTCCTCCCCGAAAAGTTCGGGGGAGGAGCGCGGGCTCGTTTCCCGAACAGCGGCTGGCAATCAAGCCTATTCTCTGCCCTTTTCAACGTAACATTTCTTACTAGAAAATCGCTAGCCAAAACTGTAGTCAAAATTTTTATGTTTTCGACCGACAGACGGCAGTTTTAAGTTTTCTAAGAAAACGCCTCGGCGATAGGACTTTCATGTATAGTGACAAGGACTTCCAGGCCTCCTCGTTTCTCTGCTTAGTAAGTTGACATGTGATCAACCGCAGATCGCCCTCTGCTTTGCTAAAACTGTGGTTTCCAACTAGGAAAACCTCATCAGGTAAGAAATCATTCCGAAGCATTCAGTGAATTCGGTTTATATCGTTGTTAGGTTAATTCCACCGTCGTAGACAAGACTACTTCATCAGTATAATTTGGCAATATCGTAGCCGTCAAAATACACAGCGGGTCAAATTTCAAAATAAACTCCAGCGTACACTAGCCTTGCCAAAATTTGCGGCCGCCTTCAAATTCAAGGATATAGCTTCTTTTACTTGAAAACAGTGATGTTAAAGGCATTAGAACACAAGACACACATTTTCCGACGAATTAAGTGGATTTTGAAGAGCTGCGGGTTGTTGATTTCGCATTGACATGACGGGTCAAAGGGTCGCTCATTTTGCTCAAGTGGCCGGTTTTAAAAATGCTGTCAGATTTCGCTGTTTTATTTACCCCAATTTTTTTTATCGATGTGTAGTTGAAATGATTGTCCTCCCCCGTAGTAGTCTCGTTGGGTGAAGCCATCAGAGTGCTTTTTTGAGCCTTGAATTTTATCTTAATTTGGTCGAGATAGGCTCTGTTGGGAAGCGTAATTTAAAAAATTTGTCAAAGGTTCAAGTTTAACTTTAATTTAGATTTTACACTGCTAATGGCTAGAGGAAATAAGATATTTTTATTTCCTGGGTTGATCATTTCTATATTTCAACACGAGCTTCCGGAAGATTCCCTATTTCGGAGTCAATTTAGGCTGCCGCCGAGAGCAAAATACAAAAAAAAATTACAAAAATAGAAATAAAAATTTATACGACCTGAAACTTGTATTTTTAGAAATAGTTCACCTAGGCCTATGTTCTGGCAAAGTTTGAGAAAATCGGTTTTTTCTATCTTGCATGACCTTAGTTGATCCTTACAGCAAACTGCTCTTAAATGTCTGTGTTAGGATCACAGGACGTATCATCAGATTTAACTACACAGGGCCGAGGGAAGGTTTGGAGGAGCATGACAGTTGGGTATTACAAAATTTGCTCATTCCACACCTCGAAGAGAACAAGGTAGCTTTTAAAGATAATGGGCAGGTGTATGTTATAAACCTTTGCAATGATCACCACCACAATTTATTGAACTACCACATTTCCTCAAATAATAGCCGTCCCTCGATTAATCGCCTCCCTCAAATAATCACCCCCCTTTGACCAAAATATTAAAAATAATCGCCTCCCTCAAATAATCCCCCCCTCACCATTTTCTCTTTCTTTTACTCCCTCCCTCTCAAGTTAAAAATTGATATCTTGGGTAACAAACAAGCTTTCATTTAATCATCACAACTGATCTGAATGGTTACAGAGCACCGGATTTTTAAATTTTTTTCTATGGTAATGTTCATGTATTTCACTTTTTCAGGCTGATGCCGAAGATATTGATATTAACCATTAATTAATCAACGAGAAATTTGAAACACTTAAAAAGCCCATGTTCGGTTTATTTTTGATGTGATTAGTTTTTTGATTTCATGGTATAATAAAACAAAATATTCAAGGCACAACCTCCCGTGAGAAATATTTGAAGTTATCGCCTCCCTCGAATAATCACCTTCCCTCGAATAATTCGCCCGCTTTTGGTGCGAAAAAAGAAATAATCGCCCTTGGCTATTATTCAAGGAAATATGGAAATTTAAAGTGTTAGAGTTGTGCTATTCCGGTGGTCCAGATACCATCTTTGGAAAGTACTGAAGAAAACAGGCTCAATTCAAACTCTAATTCCAAGACAATTTCAAATCAAAACCATACATTCTCTGAACGTTAATTATCTTGTAAGTTAATATGCATGTATTGAATTTGTCATTCCTCCACTGCATTGATCAACTTCAAATCTTGTTTCATCCGGGGAATGCCTGACTGGGTGTGATTATGTACCATTTGTTTGTTCATACCAGTAAGCTTGTGTTGTTAGTTCCCTCAAAAAACTGTGAATCATGTTTAATCAACCTCTTAGCAAGGGCATTCTCTTGGCGTGGGCAATAATGTTCTTTGACGTGTGGGAGAAGGCATGTCCCTTGTACTTGGATGCCATCAAGTCAATTCTGGAGAGAATGTTAGTGGAAGTCAGACCACAAAAGCGATGGACAAAGGGAGTTGCTGCTGTTGTGTTGGCAAATACCATGGTATGAATAGTTCTTGCAGTGGCACAAAACTAGTGAGTGACCTTTGGGGTGTGGGGTGTTATTGAGAGTAGTGGTAGACGCCCCTTGGCATCAGGTTGGGTGGTTGGAAATGGAGGCTTCTGATTGGTCCATTCAAATTTTCCCGCCGAAACGGAGCACGCTGATTGGTGGATTTCAAAACACCGCCATGTTGAATAATTAAGACCGCCATGTTGAATCATGAAGGGGAGGGATGACGTCAGACCGGATATGACGTCACGAATAAAACCGGAAGTCCCGCTCAAAAGGCCTGGTTTTAAATAACCATGTTTAATACAAAACGAGCAACTTATTTACAAGCGGGAACGTGGGAGGGCTCCGAGGGAGCCCTCGTCCCTCAAGACAGCGTCTTGACTTCCATCTAGAAAAACGACAACTATGTACAAGCGGGAATGTGGGGGAGGTCCGAGTGACGCTCCCGTCCCAAGTGAGGAAAAAACGAAGGACAGAGAAAAGGTGGGGGCGAGAGACAACCTGGTGGTCGCCGAGAAGGGGTGCGTCACGACAGTGCAAGCGAGGACGCCGACCGTCTCTGACAGACCCAGCCCCTCGGTGCCGACCCAGGCCCCCTCCGACGCCCCCAAACGAATTTTTTTTACAAAAAATCCTCGTCATCATCGTCCGAGAGCAATTCGCCGAGGAGATGGACGTTGTCGAGGTCGGCCTCGGTCAGGGGGTCCTCGGGGAAACGGGTGCCGTACGGGTACGTCTTGGCCTTCGTGATAGGATCCAAGACGCGCTTGCTAAAGACCAAGCGGTAGTCTTTATCGTAGCCACGAAAATTGTGCGCCAAGGCCGTGACGTACCGGGTCTCGTCCTCTGTCAGGTCTTCCAGCCATTGGAGGAACTGTTCGACGCACGTGTCGCCGCGGGGTGTCGTCCTCCGCCGTCATGCCCACGATCAGATTGGGAACGTGCTGCCCCGTGTCCTGCATGGCCTCCGTGTCCCAAAAGACCAGCAACGGGGGACGATACGGTTCGTCGTCGTCTGCGTCGTCGTCGTTGTCCAGGGCGTCGTTAGCGCGCAACGTCTGGCATCCCAAACGGGCCTCCCCACCCTGGCGTCGCGCCCGCTGCCGCCGTTTGCGACCTTGGGCTAGGCGGGCCTGCTCTTCCACTTCCTCGGGGTCGGGTGGCACCTGCACGAAGCAGCGATGCGTGGCCATCTCCACGTCTTGGTGGCACGAAGGGCACTTGTTCCAACCGCAACGGTGGTCCTGCTGCTCTTTGATGGTGCGCAGCAGTTTACGGCACGTGCCACATTTCCGCCAGACTTGGCACACGCACGGTTGGCCGGGTCCCGACGGGGTGCCGCGACGGGTGTGGGTTGCGTGTAACTCGAGGCACCGATCTCCGTAGAACAGGCAGCGGCAGGCCGAACACGACAGGTGGGCGGAGCGTTGGACCTTGTAGGCGTCGTGAAAGTCCTCGCACATGTCCTGCTGGCACCCGGGGAAGTGCACGCCCTTGCCCTCCGAGCATCGATGACGATCATCGTTGTCGTAACGCTGGAGGCAGCGGCCGCAGAAATAACTGCTCCCGAAAAACCCCGGCAACGTGGTCAACGTGTCGTAATGCTCGTCTTCGAGCAGCAGGGCCAAGAGGGTGTCCCCGCCGCCGAAGGCGAAGCATGTGTACTGGCGGTTGGCGTCCACGACCACGACGCGATATTCGTAGAGACTGGGGGCCAAAGCCAACTGGGTGAGTTCCTGGAGTCCACAGGGCCCGGGGCCTAGCCCCACTTCCTCCAAGAGATGGATGGCGGCAGTGTCCCGGCGCCGTTGACAGCGGTCTTTCTGGGTCCACTTGTTCCTCTCAGCACGATCGTTGCCGGCCAGATGGAGCCCTCGCGCGGTCACGAGGGCCCGTGCGCAGCACAGTCCGTCGTCGTCCCGCGGCATCGGGACGATGCATTTCTTGCCGAGTCGGAACTTGACGGCGGCCTCGTGCCCCGGCCGTTGACGACGGGATTTGCCTCGACCTCGCGGTCCACCCCGCACGTGGACGAGTTCCAATTCGAAGGGTTCGTAGGCTTAGAAGCGTTCCCCTGAATTGAGTTTTTGAGCCATGTTGTCCAAGAAGGCGTCGACGGCCCCGGCATCTTCGCGCCAACGGGCGACCCGTAAACCCTGCGTGAAGCTGTTGTCGTAGCGGGGCGTGCGAAAACGCACGTAGACGTAATCGCGGTCGTCCATGTCGGGTTCCTGGTCCAGCAGGCCTTCCACGGTCGTCCGCAGGGCTTGCGTCAAAGCATGCGTCAGGTTCTGGCGGGCACGCAAGGCGTGGGCTTGCTGCAGCCGAGCCCGAAACACACGCTCGCGGACGCCCATGCTGACGGACCAGCGTTCGAGGACGGGGTCCAAGACGAACCGGAACGCCCTCCTCCTCCTCCGACTTGGACCGCAGGCTAGAAAAAAGAGGAACCCACGCGTGTGAGTGAGTGAGTGAGTGAGATCGAACCCACGCGAGTGTGTACCTCGTGAGCCCCGGCATCGTACACCCTCCCCATTTGGGCCATGAGCTCATCATGTCCATCGTTCCACGCGGGATCCCATGCATGCTCCATCATCTCGGATTCTGAGAGAAAGAGGACCGCTCACCAGGGTGACGAGCGAGCAGAGAATGACTCGGACCCGCGAGGCGTCTGGCTTTATAGAGTCGACCTCGACCAATGGGCGCTCGGAGACGTGCCACGTGGCCTAGAAGGGTCTGTTGGGGGATACCCCCTATCCCCCCTCTGGGCGGGTTTTTGTTCTCCAGAGACCACGTGGGCCCAACGACGGCTTCCGATTGGTGGAAGGGGGTGTGTTAAAGGCGCACCGCGCGGACGGCCGCCATTGTGAGTCATCATGCCGTACCGGGATCCCGCTCAAACGCGCGCGCGCATGAAAGCCTGGAAAGCCGCTCACCCGGAGGCCGTGCACGCGCAGAAGGCCCGGTACCGGCAAAACCACAAAGCCAAGCATGAGGCCTCCATCCGCCGCTGGCGTCAAAGCCATCCCGACGCCGTACGGGCCCAGAAAAACCTGGGCCCGCCTGCGTCGACGTCGTACCACCCCATGCCGGGTGGTCCTGGAAACTTGTCCGTTGGCCGAACGGAAGAAACAACAGTTGTTGGCCAGCCGCCGTGCAGCACTGCCACCGCCACCCCCGCCGCCACTACCGCCACCGTCCGTTCCGGAACCGCCGCGTCGCCGTCGACCCCAACCCCCGGTCGATCCCGTCGAGCACCGCGCCCTGTTCCTGGCCCGGAAACGCCAACAGGGGCAGGCCTACTATCGTCGCCTTTGCGCCGATCCCCCACGGTATGCAGCTCGTTTGGCCCGGGGACGCCAAAACAAACGGGAGCGTCGCCGACGTCTCCAGCAGATGGATCCCGAACGTTATGCCGCGTACCTGGCCAAGGAACGCGAACGCCACCGAGCCTGTCGTCACGGAAGCCGAGAGGACTGCGAGGCTTGCGGTCTGTGTCTGTGTTGTGGGGGCTTTGCCCGCCCGTGGACCCCGGCTTGCACCGCCCGATTACGTGCATGGGAACGCCATCTGCCCACCCTGCACGCTCGGGCGTTGGTGGGAGACCCACCCGTCGTCGAGGAGGAGGAGGAGGAGGAGGAGGACGAGGACGACTCGGACCTGGAAGCCATGGCCGCCGCGCTGGACGCTGCTTGCCGGACGCCGGAGCGTCGTACGTCCCCCCGCAAGACCCCGAGAGCCCTTCCAGCGTACGCCGAGTCGTCCGATTCCGAGGAGGACGACATCCACGACCCTCACTATGTGGCCTCGTCGTCGTCGTCCGACTCCGAGGCTGAAGATTCCGCCCAGCAAGTCCTGGCGCGCATCCGGCGGCACAAGGCGCGTGCCGACGCCCGGACCCGGGCCACGCGGATGCGGACCGAGCGCGTGGACCGGGTCCTACGAACCGTGCAGTCCCCGGACAAGACCTGCCAGTTGGACCGTTTCGAGGCCCAATTAAGACGCCGAGACCGGGTGAGACGGGGTCCAACTTTATTAGAACAGGTGGCCGAAGCCGATCAGGCCTTATTACAATCGTGGGACGCGGGGGAGGTGGCCACGTCCGTGCACGTCACCCCCGACGTCCTGGACGAACTCGAACGTTTACTGTCATTGTAGAAATGTTTTGTTACAAAGTTACAATTTCAAACGGGTCTTGGCTTGCATGATTTTCTTGACGATGGCTTCGGTCCACGTCTTTTTCCCCGGGAGGGCAGAGATGGCTCGGATCATCTTGCGATCAGTCGCATGCTTGTCTCCCAACGTCTTGGCGTTCGCGTAATCGATGTCGTGCACTTTGGCGATCTTGTCCAACCGGTTGATGCCCGGATCCCCGCGTTTCAAACGTTTGGCGAGATGCGTGCCGGGCCCCATGTACTGGTACCCCGGCCAATGAAATTCCAGGCCGGTCTTGCCCAACCATTTCTGCACGTCCAACCCCCACCCGCGCTGTGGTCTCTTTTTCTCGGGAGGGGCTTTCGCCCGCCGCCGTCGTCGGGCCTGCGCTCTAGTAGTCGGTGCCATCGAGTTTCTGACGCGTCTTTTTGCCTTCGGCCCACGCTTCCTACCCGGGCAGAGGTCGCAATCGTCGGACTTCGGCCGGCGTCTTCCGGGTTTTTATATCCTCCTCGATCCGCTCGCGCGTGTCCCGAGCCTCTTGGAGCAGTTCATCGGCGCCAGCGGGCGGCAACGGCGCCGTGAATAGCCGCAACCGTTTGGTGGTGCGTCGCAAGGCACTGGAGACGGGTTTGACGCGTTGCACGGCTTCGGACGCCGACAAGGACGTGTCGGCCAGCAACTGTTGTTTCTTGGCCCCCAACCGCCCGGCGCGCGTCAAGGACGGATTCTCGCCCACCGCGCCCTTGTAATACTGCACCAGTTCGGGCACTTCCTGCTTGGGAATGACGATCATCTCTTCCATGCTGCTCACGGCACGCAACGCGTGCACGTCTCGCACAATTCCACTTGCCCGTCGACTTCCAACAGACTGCGGCACGGACCGCAGTAGAGGCGTTTCTCCAACTGCATCTTGTCGCGCAGCACCTTATTATATTGTTCCAGCACCGCCGCATAATCCCGTTGCCACTGGCGCATCTCGTGCCACAACCGGGTGTTCTCGGCGTTGGCGTCTTGCAAGAGTTGCATCAGGGCCCGAAGGGTAGCACGCATCGGCACGTGTCGCGGAGACTCGTCCATAGTCCAGCCCCTTTCTGCGACAGGAGCCAAGCCCGTCAACGTTTCAAGGAATTCGTCGTCGTCGTTGTCGTCGTCGTTGTCGTCGTCGCGACCGAGGGTCCCTCTCTCTTTTATGAACGGTGCCACGCGTACGTGGACCCGTCGGGATGGCGAATCACGCCGCGTTTCTTTCGGGCCCGGGCTGCTTTTTCCACCGCTCGGCGGTCGTACCGTTTCCGCGTGGCCGCTTGGAGCCCTTTCTTGACCCCGTAGCCTGCCGCGGCACTCACCCCACCCAAGGCGGCCGCTTTGCCCGCCGCGATGGCCGCCGGCAGCAAAGCCAGCAAGGGGAAGAGTCCGCCCGCCTGACGGCGTCGGCGGGTCGTCGTCGTCTTGCGTCGACGGGTCCATCTCGCTTCGCGGGCCATCCGTTTCAGGGCGTTGACCGTGTGACGGCGTCGTCGCATCTCGTCTGAGTCTTCACGGGGTCGTCTCTTCCCTTTTATGGGATCAACGGCGTCGGCGGGTGGCCGCTTCCAATCCTTTCTTGACCCCGTACCCGGCCGCACCGGCCACCCCACCCAAGGCCGCCGCTTTGCCGGCGGCAATGGCAGCCGGCAACAAGGCCAGCAAGGGAAAGAGGCCTCCGGTCTGACGGCGGCGTCGTCGTCGGGTGTCGTCGTCTTGCGTCGGCGTCGGCGTGTCTTGGGCATGGTTCACGGCACGCTGGCGGGGGTGGTGGCTTTTATACGTTCGATGGGCACCAGAGGTCGGGCGCATCCGTCCACGTAACAGTCCCCGTGCATCGGCACGTACTCGAAGCGGGCCGTGTAGGTGGCCAGGCACCGGTCCGTCAACGGCGGGGTCACGTCCGTCACCACGTCGTCCAACGCCTGCATCTTGATCAGAAAAGGGGCCACGGCCTCCGACGGCACGCCGCACACGGTCGTGCGCAATTCGATCAACGCCTTGGCGTAGGTGGTGTACGCCCAACGGGCCATGTCCACTTTGAAAGCGAATTTCTTGAACTCCGTCCACCCTTTGACCGCTGTGCCCAAAGCCGCCAAACACGCCACCAACAGACTGTCGTCCAACACGGGTCCGACGATCAACCCGGCCGCCACGATCAAGAGGGCCAATCCGTTCCACGCGGCGTGCACCCGTCGCATGCGCGTGAAGGTGCGACGATGACACCACCATTGCTGGTGGTAGAAGGCGAACAAGGAATCCAGCCGTTGCAAGGTGTCGGGCGTCCAGCCTTCCAAGGGGGCCGGCGTCGACGTCAACAGCGACACGGGCGTCTTGCTCATTTTTTACGAGTTGGGCGTCGACAGGCGCGACGAGGTCCGTCGCACCACCGGCGGTCCGCCGTCTTTATAGACGGTGGTGATGGTATTGGTGTGCGTCACCCCGGCGATGGTCCGGCCTCGCGCCCGTTGCCGTTGATCTTCGGCCAACAGATCCAATTGCCGTCGCAATTCTTGGTTCAAACGCCGTCCCGGGCGATCGTCGTTGTCGTCGTCGTCGCCGCCCCCACCACCCCCGTCGCCGTCACCCCCGCCACCGCCTCCGTCCCCACCGCGTCGTCGGGGACGGCCTCTCGGGGTGCTGCTCTGACGGCTGCTGCTGCTCCTGCCGGAGGAGGAGGGTGAAGGGGCAGGCAGGGGGCGGGCTCGAGGTTGTTTGTGCCCCACGGACGACCGAGCATTGATGCGCGCGATCCGGGCGGCTTGCGTGTGCGAGGATCCGGACCCCACACCCACCGCAGCAGCGGCCGTCTGGCGAGGCGGCGACGGTGTGCCCCCGGCCACGACCCGCGGGGGGCTCATCGTCAGAGGGGATGACACGGATGCGAACAATTCGTCCAACGTGGTGGGTTGACGGAGCGAGGCGTAGGCCAGATCCACGTCGGGTCGAGGGGTGGCCAGGCGTCGTTCGCTGGCCGCTCGATCGCGTTCGGAGGCGTGGACCGCGTGCCCGGTGGCCGCCCCCACGCCCACGGGATACCGTGTGGCCATGGTGTCTCTAAGGCGTCTTGCGAGTGAACGTCCGCGTCCACCCTTTGTCCTTTAATACGTTTGCAAAGACGCGGTACCGATCGTCGGACGCCGGATGCAAATCCAAGAGGAGGTAGCTGTAAGGGCGTTGCGTCTCGCGTTCGTAGACGGCCATCACGTCCCGCCAATGCGTGGGAAACGCTTGCATCAGCAGATTCCGCACACCCAAGCGATCCCGCGGGTGCTTGAATGCCACCACGTAATGCGCGTTACGCGAAATGGTCTTGGCGTACTTGCCTGGCGGAAACATGTCTTGGCACAGGTACACCACCGTGATGCCGCGATGGTGCGAGTCTTTGGTGAAGAGATCCAACACGCGCTTGTCGTTGCCTCCTTCGGCCATCAGGTCGTCCAACACCAACACACCGTGTTGTCCAGAGGGAAACCAGGCCGTCAAGTCAGACGGATCCGGCACCCCCTCGTGCAGCTGCACGCCCGACAAGGCTCGGAACCCGTCTTGCCAGGCCCCGTAACAATAATGCACGGCCCGAGGGGGTACGGCGAAATGTGCGGCCGCGTGGGCCAACAGATGCGTCATGAACACCGTCTTGCCGCACCCCGACGGACCCACCACCAAGACGCTGCTGGGCGACCGCAACATCGTGCTCTCCCATAGGGAAGCTCCCGCGCGTGTTTATATGGGTTCGGCCGACCCCTTTTTCTTTCAGATCGGCACCGTAGTACAGGGGTCAGTGCGTGGGCCTCATAAGCCCAAGGTCGTAGGTTCGAATCCTACCGGTGCCCTTTTTTGGGGAAAAAGAAGACCTCCACCCAGCCGGAGCCGAACCGACAACCTCAAGATCTACAGTCCCGCGCTCTGCTCGGACTTTGTACCAGGCCGCCATGTTGTCGGTGAATTTGGACCGGCTGGCGTCGCTGGGCAAGGTCACGAAAAACCCTTCGTCGCTCATCCCAAGGTCTGCACGTCCTTCTTCGCCACCCAACTGTCGTACTTGCTCGGCCACCCTTTCCAACGCACCAAGACCTTCTCGCCACTGCGTTTAAGTACTTTCTCGATGCGGAACAGCGCGTCGTCGCCCCCCCGTCACTTTCTGCAACTCCTGCTCGTAAAACGTGCCTTCCAACGGTGCGCCGTCCATCTCTTCCACCTTGTACGTGGGCACGGGTCCCGGGCGCACGGCGCGCACCACGAACACTTCTTCGGTCCACCCGGGGGCGATCACTCGTTGTTGGGGGTCACGTCGCGAGGCGCTCGGCCGATGCTCCGATGCCGGCTGGCGTTGTAGCCTTTCACCAACGCGGGCAACACGTCGTCGAACCGCAGCGTGTTGGCGGCCCTGAAATAGCGGTACATGCGCCCTTTCAACGTGCGATTGAACCGTTCCACCACCGCCGCTTTGGCATCCCCGTGCGTGGAAAAATGATGAATGCCCTTCTGTTTCAACAACGTCTGAAACGGACGGTTGTAAAATTCTTTGCCCTTGTCCGTCTGCAACTTTTGGGGGCGTCGGCCGTCTTCTTTCAAGATGGAGCCGAAGGCGCGGACCAACGCGGCCCCCGTCTTGGCCTTGAGCGGGCGGACCCACGCGTACTTGGACAAGACGTCCACCACCGTCAACAAGTAACGGATGCCGCGGTTGTGACGGGCCAACCGTTGCACTTCCACCAGATCCGCCACCCACTGTTCGTCCACGTTGAACACCAGCACCGGCACGGTGGGAAATCGACGGCGTTGGGGTTTGTGCAATGTGTAGGCCAGATCGCCTTCCAAGGCCGCTCGGGCGTCCCGGAGCGACAGCCCTTGGGCGTCGGCGAACCGTCGGACCCCACCCAAGGCACCCGGCGTCGACGGATCTGCATACCGAGCCCTCACGTGCTGGGGAGAGGGTCTTTTTCGTGAGGCGGGGGCACGTCGCTTCTGAGATGTCGTCTTCTTCTTCTTCGGGCCGGGGGCGGACAGAGCCACCATCGTACGCGAATCCAGAGCAACCGACCCACGCTCGGCACGCGGTCGGGATACGTTTTATGGATGAGGTGGAACCAAGGCTCGGGGTCCGCGTTCCGACGCACCAACCACGTCACGAAGGCGGCATAGTGCCCCCAATGAAACAGCGGGTGCTCGAGCAAGACCTCGAAGACGGTCATGGGGGACTCGAGGTCCGACTCGTTTCCTCCAGGTCGAGCCATGGACACGGTACCCCTGCCGAATCGATCAGACGGGTGCTCAGCCACCGCGTCAAACGCCAGTGCACCCAGCGTCGTCCCGTCTCACCCCACATCGCCCTCACAAATGAACCCACACGCTTGATAGCCCTTTCTTTTATTGATTCAGATTTTACACAAACGTTCAAATAGAGCAGGCAGGGTCCGATACACCTCGGGATAGGGCGAGGCCCGCCACAATAGGGTCTTCAATTGTTGCACGGCTCGAGGGAATTGTTCCAGGTGACGCGTCCCCACCATGGCAATGCAGCCCGTCAGCGTCGGGATCCCGTCCTCGTCGCCGTTCACGGTCCGGGTCGGTACGAAATGAGAACGCCCGTCAGGCAAGTACGCGAACACGAACCACGCGTCGAGTGTCACCTCGTACAAGAAGATGGGTTTTTCTTGCTGCCGTGCCAAGGCCACGCTCCAACCGGTCCCACCGCGCACCTTCACCCCGCTCTGCTCCAGGAGCCCGAACGCCACCACCGTGTCGGCGTCCTTGACGATGTGGTGATTGCGGCTCAAGAGTTCCCACACGGGTCGCTGCAGCCGTTCGTTGGCGCGCGGGGGGCGTACTTGGCATAAGGCTCGCCACCCTTCTTCCAGGGCCTCGTCCGTCAAGGGCGTCACGTCTTTCTGGGCGCGGGCGTGCGATGGACCCACCACCACGCGGCAAGGGATGCGCAGCTGGGTCGCCACCTGTTCGGCCAGGGTATCGGTTCCTCGAGCGCCTCCCGTCACTAGACTCACCTCCGTCATGATTGCACAGAAAATGAACACACACCGAGTTGGACACAACGTCTTTTATTCGTTTACAAAACAATAGTTCACGCGTGGTCGGGTTCCACGGGACACGCGCGCCACGCGTCTTCCTCGAGACGTTCGGGCGCGTAAAAACAGTGTCTGTATGGCTTACATTCTGGGCAGTCGGCGGGCGTCCACGCGCGGGCCCTCGCGTACGTACTGTCGAGTTCGTCAAAGTAGGCCTGGTCTTTGTCCTCTTTGCAGTCGTCGCACAAGACGCGATCCAACACACGATCGCACCGCATGTGCCACAGCCGGCGTTCCTCGGCTTCCTTGTCGGCGCGTCGACGCAGCTGGGTCTGCAGTTGCTCGGTGACACGTCGCCATTCTTCCATGGTCTGACGAAGACTCTGGAGGTGATCGCGCAACTGGACCCGGACCCGTTCGTGGTCGTGGCACGCCTCTTGCGTCTCACTCAGTTGGCGCTCCAACTGGTGGATCCGGTCGTGGAGGTACTGGGTCGGGAGGTTTCGGTTGGCTTCGTTTGCGTCGGCGACGTCGATGCAGCCGGAGGGGCTCGGGGGGTGAATGCATGACGCGTGTCTTCTTGGTACTGGGGACCCGTGTCCGAGCATCCGAGGGCGTTGGCAAAATCTTGGAGCCAATGCCAATACGTCTCTTGGAAGGAGTACCCCGCCGCCAGACCTCGCCGGATTCGTTCCAAATGGTAGTCTTCTTCGGTGGGAAAGGCGGACGAATCGAGGTCTTTGTAGTACGTCTGATACGTCACGTCTGCCAGCGAGGGCGCAGAGGCTCGACTCTTATACCCACCCCGTTCGCCCAGCCTGTCGGGATCGCGTGCGCGGGGGTCGCGCGCGTCGTCTCCCATGCCATGGGTTGGCTCGGGTTCCACGGTCGGACGCGTAGCAGCGGGCTCTGACCTCTTCGACATGGCCACATGCTTTGTCGAAGAGGCGGCGGTCTCTCCCTCTTATAGGGGCGCGTGCTGCACCCGCTCGGCCTGCCGGGAACCCGCGCGCGCGCGTGGGACGGAGCACGTGCTCCGACCTTTCACGGACGCTGCGCGTGGCAGGGCACGTGCTCTGTAGTTTTCCAGACATCCCACGCGTGGGCACGTGCTCTGGGATTTCCCGGGGCCCTGCCATTGGACGACGATGAGGTCATCCCGTCGTGCTGGTCGGGCATGGATCGCAGGTATAAGAGGGTGGACCCCGCTCAGTCGGTATCATTCGAAAGTCTCGAGCTCTAGTGACAACATGATCTCGTGGGAGTATGGTACTCTGTCTCCGGCCAAATACCCGTGCCCTCAGAAGACCCAGAAGAAGACCCCGCCCAAAAAGATGGACCACCTGTCGGGGGCGCGGACGGATTCGTTGACGCGCCGTCAGAAACCACCCAGTGCGCGTCAGAAAGCCCGCCAAAAAGCAGCCGCCGAACGCCGCGCCCAAGGCGGCCAACACCTCGACTTGAGCGCCCGCTTGGAGCAGGACACCACGCCCCAGGATGCAGTCGGTGGCCCACCCCCACGCAAGAGGACTCGCCCGGCGCCCGTGCCGACCACCACCTCTACCCTGAACACGCCCGAACCAAAGACCTTGGAGGAACTGTTCGCCAGCCTGCCTCCGCCCGAGGTCGACCCGGACCCGTTGCCACCGCCCTTGCCGACGCCTCCACCCGTGATCCCGGAGACGGTGCCGTCGCCATCCGACACGCCGACGGAGTGGGTCCTGTGCCGACCACCTCCCGGGTGTCCGGAACCGCCCAACCAGGAACAATTGCCATGGGCTCCGATCACCATGCCGGCCCAAGACAAGGTGGAAGTGTTGGGGGAAGGGGAAGGGTCGGTGGGCACGACGCCCGACGAAGCGTACTGCGGCAACATTCCCGCCCCTCAGGAGAAGAAGGAAGCACCGCCCTTGCTGACGTGCCCTTTCCACACCTTGCCGCTCCACCACGACATCTCCCGCAAAGGTTGGCGGTACGTGCAGTGCATCCACCAACACTGTCCCGTGTGGGCGGGCCTGGACAAGGCACCCGCGTTGCTCCAGGCTTTGGAAGGGACCGTGCATCCCGACATCAAGCAAGGCTCCTTCTTCTGCTACTGCGGCTACCCCACCCGCGTGGCCGTGGTGCAACGGGACACGCCCAACCGAGGACGCTGTTTTCTAACGTGCCGTCGCTCGGGCGACGGAGGGTGCGACTTTTTTCAGTGGGTGGACCGTCCGTGGACCCCTCAAGTCATGTGGCGACGCGTGGCGATGTTCGATCCTCTGACGCATGATCCGTCGGAGTGGCGGTGGCGTCGCCCCCTGCAGCCTCCTCCCGAGCTCCCGATCATCCACAAGATACCGTCCCCACCCGAGAACGGGGTCCTCCACACCATCTTTCCGGCACCCGAGGACCAGTGGAAAAAGTGGCCGTCGCCGGTGATGGTGCGAGCCCCGTCGCCTGATGCGTGGAACAGGTGTTACAACAACCACAAAGGCCAGTGAGTGCGTGCGTGGGGCGCGCGCGTGGACTGACCATGTACATAAGAAAGCGGTCGGACCCGGCCTAGTCAGTCATGGATCGAACCTTGTTGGACAACGTGTGTCTCGTCGTCGACCTGGACGGGTACAGTGTGCATGTACAGAAACAAGACCGTTGGGCCACGTTCGTCCCGCGAGAACTTGGGTGGTGCGACTGGACCGGCGAGCATCACGGGTCCCACCATAACGCTCACGCGTACCTGTGGCGTCGCCTGGATGTGGCGGATCGCAAGACGGCTCGGGTCGTGCGAGAACGCGTGCACGGCCTGCCGTTCTACGCCCGCGAGAGCGAACATGCGGCCCCCTTGAACGAGTTGCCCCAAGACCTCCAGAGCCTGTACGAACATTTCAAGACACCCGACCGACCACGCGTGGCTTTCAAGGGGGGCCATTACGAGAAGGATTTGTTGAAAAGTTTGAACATTCCTTACTTTGACCTGGAGGTGTATGCGTGCCCCGAGTTCGACGACCTGACGCGTTTGGCCACCGTGGCGACCTGCGGCCACCACGACGATCCCGACCGCCATCATTGCCCTCGCGTCGAATGTTATCATTTTGTACAGTGGATGCGCGGGGCCCTGGGACGGAAAAGAGACGTGCGTTTTGTGAACCTTGCGTGGGTGCAGCGTTTGGCCCAGCCTTGATTTTTGATTGTACATAGGAAAACTTGTATTAAAGTCGTTCTTTTTTTTTCATAACTGTATGGTCATGCCTTTCCTAGCATGTGAGGTGGGGGTCTCAAGAGACCCCCGAGGCTTGTCTGGGGATGGTCCAGGTCTAGTCAAGGAATCACGCGTCGCCCTATACGGTGGAACGAATGACACCGACTGCAGCGGAACCATCTGGGCTGCTGATGAGTGGGTGGGTTGGTGGCTGTAATCACAGCGTGCCCCTTGTAGGGGCAGAGGGCCAGGCCATTCAGTTCTTTCACCACGGCAGCCATCTTGTCACGGTGCTCGGACCGGGCTCGCTTATCTAAAATCTTGTCTTTCATTTCGGGGGGAAGCACATCCCAGTAGCTCTCCATGTTGGAAAATGGGGGCGTCTCTCGGGCCTTCCCCTTTTATCGAGATCGGGTCGGCCAATGGGCGTCCAGAGGTGTCCCACGTGGCCGAGAGGGGTCGGTTGGGGGGATACCCCCTATCCCCCCTCCAGAGGGGTTTTTTAAAAAAGCGGCTCGGATTGGTCGACCCGGGTCGGGTCACGTGCCTTACCCAGCCTGTATAAGAGAGCACCCCACGCGCACCCACCCAAAACGAACATGGCGACCGCCCAAGATGAACGATGCCTGGTGTGCCTGCACTTCGGTGTGCCCTATGTACCTGCCCTGAAACTGTTGGCCCGCATGAACTCGGTCAACCTGTTTGCGAACCAGCTCGGTTGCGGAGGGGTCCACCTATGGAAGCCCGCCAGAACGCCCTGCTGCCGCCAATGGCTCCACGTCCTGTGCCTGATGCGCTTCTGCCTGACACAGTTTGGCGATGGCCCGGTGAACCGCCAAGATTGGTGTTGTCCGCACTGCCGGACCTTCCTTATGCCGCTGGGTGCCTCCAGTGAACCCCCCTCAGATGCCGCCAGTGAAAGTGGGGACACGGTCAGCGTCACCGACAGCGAGACGCAGACCGAGACGGAGACGGAGACCGAGGACGACACGCTCAGTCCCAGTGCCGACGACGCGGACGATGAGATGTCCTCGGACACGACGTCGACCGTCGCTTTCAGCTTCGTGTCCGGGGACCTGTCGGAGAGCGAGGACGTCACCGACGCCGAGCTGTCCAGGGATGAGGACATCACCGACGCCGAGCTGTCCGAGAATGACGGGACCTACGGGTTCGTGCTGCCCGAGACGCCCCCCTACACCGAGGATGAGGAGGCCGCTGACCCATAAGAAAAATTTGTAAATAGTCACGTTGTCGTTTTTCAAAAATCCAGGGACGGGGACTCGGTCCGAGTCCCCATACGTTCCCAACTGTACATAGGTTTCGTTGTTTTATTAAAATTCGTTTTATTCTTCAAAAAGGCGTTTTTTGCGCGTGACTTCCGGTTTTTCGTGACGTCATATCCGGTCTGACTGTTCATGATTCCACATGGCGGTCTTAAATATTCAACATGGCGGTGTTTTGACATCCACCAATCAGCGTGCTCCGTTTCGGCGGGAAAATTTGAATGGACCAATCAGAAGTCGCCTTTTCCAACCGCCCAACCTGATGCCAAGGGGCGTCTACCACTACTATTCAGTATCATGACAATCCTGTGATACAAGTTCAGTCACAAATGAAAGATATTTAATATTACATATTTACTTAAAGCTGAAAATTAGCTGCAATTTTATTTTATCTTGAATACATTGTATAATATTGTGGGAAGGAATTGTGGTTAGGACCTACACAAATTGCTGACAAATACAGAAGCTGAAATCGAAAACAAGAAGAAAAAAGAGACTAAGCGACAACAGAGTGGGCAGGCAAGTTAAAGTTAAAGGCGACCATTATTGTAGCGATAAATTATAAATTATCATGTGGAAAATCAAACAGTACATTTTACTTTAGGCAACCTTGTAATATGTTCAGATACACCAATATATTCATTTTCTGACTCTAGAATATTAAGTAGAGACACACGTAATTCCTTTTTAAACCTACTTTTATTGACATGACGTAATTTTAGAGGTAAACTGTTCCAAACACAGGTGCCGGAATGTGAAACCGATTTTTTTTGAATTTCAAGTCTAGAAGATTTAACGTAATAGTTTCCCCTAGTGGCCGATCTTGTGCCGTAACCATGCACATTTCCTGCTTTTGTAAAAAGCTGCTGAATTTAAGAACGAGCCTCATTAGTAGAAATATCATACATTAGAATTGGACGTAAGGAAAAGAGGAATAGCATGTTGTTGTTTATCTGTAAAATACATAAGTCTTAAGGCACGCTTTTGAAGTAGAAGCAATTTGTTTATAAGATACTTTGCAGCACGGCCCCAAGCAACAACTCCGTAGGACAAATAAGGTATAATTAACGAATGATATAAATTAGAGAGTATAGAAAAAGGGACATGATGACGGAGTCTTGCAATAATTCCAACAGTTTTACTGATTCTTAGAGTGATGTGATCAATGTGATACTTCCAGCTGAGATGTTGATCAATTAAAACTCCTAAATATTTAATGTATGTTTTGCACTCTAGAGCTACTAAACGTTGAGAGTTATTGTCGAAGAGTTTGATTGTGGGCTGGTATGTTCTTTTCTTTTGAATTACTTTGCAGGGCAGAAGGACGTGTGCTTGTATTTAATTATATACGTACTCTATTTTCATGTGAGGATGAGCAAGGACTGAACAAGGGTGTCAAAGCAATTGCTTTAGAAAACACAGTATGTCAATTCCCTTAATTAATATTAATAGAATGGCTTGGGATGTTCCCAGACAAGGAGGAAGTATAGACATAGGACAAGGAATACCATACCTTGTTTTTTTTTTAAAAATAATTTATTTGCAAAGTGATATTGCTTTCCTTTAACCTTATTCATTGACATACTCTATTACACTTTTGAATGGGTATACGCATTATTTTACTTTAAGGGATTTTTAGTTGCTTGGGCGATCGTCTATAAGGAGGTTTGGGAAAAGCTGATTACCAATTACCATGACAGCATAAAAGAGATACTGAGTTCCTTGTTGCCAGAAATGCAACCAAGGTGGACAAAGGGAATGTGTACAGTTATTCTCACTCAGGCAATTGTGAGTACATCATTAGCTTAAATTTTCATGCATCATATACAGACAACATCATTGAATATGGCAAGCAAGTAAGGTGCAGTATCTTGAACACTGAAGTAGTACATTACACGAATGCCATTGTTACTTTCTTTAGATATTGTAATTTGATACCTTTATTATGTAATATTATTATTGAATCCAATCATTTTGGTTTCAGTTTCATGCTTTAGTTGGAGTAGCACCAATGTCCCTGGATACAATCAGAAGTTTTCGAACTAAATAAGACCTTCAAAAAGGAGCAAGTGATGGACAGACTACAACAAAGCTTATCTTCAAAACTGGAAGAGGACACCATAAAGGTTGTAAAGGAAATCCATAAACTTTGTCATTTACCGCCTATTAATTAGTTTGTTCGTGTTAATTCAATCTGTGATTTATTTGATTATCGCCAATTAATCAAGATCCTTTTTGGTAAATGGCACAAGACGTTCTCCCTTTTTCTTCCGTTACATCATTCAGCAATTAGTGTAGTATCTAGCACTATAAGCATGTTTTTGAGCAGTTGTTCGTAGTCCGCCTCGCGGTAACATCAACCCGAGTATTTCTTTGGAGACATCTATCTCGGAGACTTCACTGGAGAACGGAGTCCTTTATTGGAGAACTTACAAGTAACCTCGGAGACCAGATCAGACGTACGTCAAGCTACCACTTTGTAAAACTTTTCCTTTTTGTGGACTATTTTTACTTTAGCCCTTTTTGTTTAGAAGTTATAATTTCCCTTTCTTAGTTTTCACCGCATTGCTGTAAATAGCCTGATCGCCGAATAAAGATTGTCGAATCAAGCGACCGTTTCAGTTCTGTGGTTGACCTGCCGAACTCAGTGCCACGCCACGCTACACGACACTGAGAATGCGACAGTGAAAAGTCTGGTAGAAAAAGAGATCGAGGTAAGGCGTATCGTAGAAGTAAGACTGACGATTATGAGTGAACACGGAGCTCAGGCACGAGAAGGAGACATACCGGACACGCATGATCTTGGTCTGCCTGATAAAAGAACTAGATTTCCAACTAGAAAGGTTTTGGAGAACGCAATCCAGGAGAAATATAGCGAAATAAGCTCTCTTCACAAAGCGTTAAAAAGTTCAATGAGATCCGCCGAAGAGACATTAAGGGATCAACTAGCGGAGGCAGATTATCACAATCATTTAAGAGACTTACTCGAGAAGTCGGAGAGGCTTAAGTCCGTAATAGACACCTTGAAGAGTCTCCTCAGTCAAGACAAGGAAAGGCAATTTGAGGACCCAGAGGAGGCCGCATTATTGGAGGGCTTAACTCTCGATCGAGCTTACGTACTTATTAGCAAAATAAAGAATGTAGAATCCAACAAATTGTTGGAGACTGGCTTGCGTGTTTCTCGTCACTCGCGTCATAGCGGCACGGCATCGTCGCGCA
>BLFK01000263.1:436250-438750 GCA_014634185.1 Astreopora myriophthalma
TAGCCCCACCGAGCAACCTGAGCTGACCACAACTAATTTAAATCGGGATGTTGTCCTCCTCAGGTTCTTTTCTGGCTAAATCCAGTGGTTAACGTGTCCTGCAACGGAAAATTTGTTCCAGCTATAGGAATACGCTCTACCGCAATAGAGGACTTTTCTCGAGTTTCTATAAAAGTAATACATAAGGAATACTGAAATGAAGTAACCACAGGCAGTGAACCTGTCCATAAGTTTGTATGCACCCATAACACACAGTACCCAAGAACAATGCTAACTATCTCTCTTTTGTTACAGGAAGTCAATAATTATTTGAAACAGGCAACAGATAATAAGTCCAGCATATCAATGATGTATGCCAAGGATGAGACCTGCACAATGAAAGACATAAAGCAGAGAAAACCAGAAAAAGCGAAAATGGCAAAAGGATTCAAAGTTCCAATGTCATGTTTGGAACCTGAACTTGTGAGAAGGAAAAAAGGTATCTAGTACTCCTAGCGATTCCCTTTAAAGTGCCTATGAAATAAAATAAAAAATAGTTAATATGCCTAGTCAAAAGAGTTTTCAAAATAATGAAGAATGGCCTTTACGGCTTTGAAGTCATCTTTTTCATTTCAGAGATAATCAAGTTTTTGTGTTATGCAAATTAGCAAATTGATGGCGTCATAATGAGAACGCCATGTTTCTTTTCTTCAAAAGATTTTTCAAGTAAGCCAATTCGTTATTTTTTATTTCATCTGAAGGCAATTTAATGGTAGTTTCTGCTACAATCTTTATAAAGCGGATTGCCATTTAGGACAGAGAACATTTGTGATGGCAGACAGAGAGGGTTAGTTGTCGCTAAAATTAGCATATTGAACTAATTAATATTGATGAATTTTATGTTGAACTAATTTTAAACGATTTCCTTCCAGTCTGTAGTGGAGTCGAGGACAAAGAAGATGACTGTTCTCCTGAAACAAGTAAAGAAGAAGCTGAAGTTCCACATGAAAGCTTATTAAATGTTGACAGGTTTTCAGATAACTTGAAAGAAATTGACAAACAATTGTTGGACTACTTTCAAGGTTAGAGAAACTTGTGAGACTTAGACTCATGATCAGTGAAGTGTTGCATACAAAAGCTGAGACCAGCTACAATACTCGTCACAAATAGTTGAAACAGACACCGTTTCTCTCGAATTTTCTGGAAAAATCCTGAGATTTCTACTTCACACTGTTTCCCCGCCTCAAATGTGCCTTCTCCCTCCCCAATGTTGAGCCACGCGTGTTTTGAAGCACTGAGACCGCTGTGATACTCAAATCAACATTGGGGAAGGGGCAAGAGACAAGTGTTTCAAGATTTTTGATGAGTATTGTCTTTGCGTCTGAAGGGCGTGGACGGGTAACGTAAACGTAGGAAGAGTAATTATTGTTGCCTGCAGTGTTTACGTGAGGAGTGTTATGATGAATGATATGAAATAGGAGTTATATAAAGAAGCTATGCAGACTTTTGAGTATAGCGATTTTAAGGTACTTTGTGGTAAAACAGTTTAGTGGAACGGCTCTGCCTATTAGCACATTGCGATGGTGTTTAAAGGTACAATCGATAGCGTGACTCGTGCACGTGCGTATTATCTATGTCGAGTTAAAGGCCTATCTGTGCGAACAGTTGCCAGCATGTGCAAAATTTCTGCGGCGAGTGTTTATAGAATTGCACATGAGAAAACTTATAAGAGGCCCAATTCTGAGGAGACGTGTAAAAGAGGTCGCAAGAACAGGTTAAGTGATCGCGACAAAAGACGACTGATACGATCCATTACAGTTTTGAGGAAAAGAGAGGGAAACTTTACCTGTAAAGCACTGATGGAGGAAGCCGGAATTCAACAAAGGGACGTATCTGTAAGAACAGTTTCTCGTTTTCTCAATTCACAAAATTACTACTATTTGCAGACTCGCAGAAAGGGGCTCATGACAGCGGAAGACCACAGCAAAAGAGTTAAGTTTGCAAAGTACATGAAAGCCAACTACGGCCAGGAGATTTGGACAGAAGGAATTTCTCTTTATCTGGATGGAACAGGATTTACGTCCAAAAGAAATCCACTAGATCAGGCTCGTGCACCAAAACCTCGTGTCTGGAGAAAGAAATCAGAGGGTTTGACTCCAGGATGCATAGCAAAGGGCCGCAAAGAGGGAACTGGGGGCAAAGTACTACGACTGATGGTGGCAATTTCTTACAATAAAGGAGTTATCTGCTGTGAACCATACCAGAAAATGAATGCCCGTTATTTCACTGCGTTTATAGATAACCATTTTGATCGCCTATTCGCAGCTGGTGACAAAGGATGTAGCCGAACGTTTTTACAAGATGGGGATCCCTCTCAAAATTCGGCTTTAGCACGGGCAGCGATGCCACGCACAAACAGTACCTTAATCAAACTGTGTCCAAGATCTCCGGATATGGCGGTCATTGAAAATGTGTTTCCCATGGTGAGTAGGATGTTAAAAAGACAAGCAGTGCAGCAACA
>BLFK01000263.1:443750-448750 GCA_014634185.1 Astreopora myriophthalma
GACAGGTGACACTGGAAATTCTGTTCGTGTTTACATTAATGTTCAGTAAACTAAATTTGGATCACTGTGGATGTGGATGATATTGCAGAAACTGACTCCACAAAGTAAGAGGGAATGGTCTTCATATAGTCCACACAGTAGGAAAACTTTCACGAAGGTAAGTTAAAGAGTGGGATAAAATTAATGGTTGTCCTCTTCACGAATGAAGAAAACCACATGACTATTGTACAGAGATGTAAAACACACTGTAGTCATGTCTTGAGTATTTATTCCTATGACCAAAACCAGAAGTAATTTGTCCAACCCCTAAACAAGTGAGACTAGCAAAGATAAATATCAGGATTCGTAAATATCTGGATTGAAAATGTTGCCTTGAACAGAAATCTAGCAGTTTTCTATGGTCCATACTATTATAGACCATAAAATCACGCCATAAAATGTTCAAAACTCAAGTGAAACCACCTTGAGTTTTGAACATTTTATGACGTCATTTTATGGTCTATAAGAGTTAAATACATTGCTTGCAAAAAAATTCGGACGTTAAAATTTTATTTCGGACGTTTAAATTTCGGACACTTTTTCCCTCATTTCCGACAATTTTCGGACAAAAATTTCGGACACTGCGCTGAAACATGCCTAAAGTAAATTTACTACTAAAAAACATGAATTAGACTGAAATAAAATCTGTGAAAATGATAGTTTTACTGTACCTTCAAGGTTTTACAGCTGGATACACCAACAAGAAAATAACAAACTCAATCAAGCTTATGCCTCAGGCAGTGTCTCAATTATAGAGTTCGGTCCAGAAAGGGAACTAAGGGCTTTGAAGCTTAATGTGGCGTATATTGGCTTCGAATATGTGATGCCGTTGCCCAGAAAGTACTTTTAAAGTTTTATACTATACTGTAAAAATTTCGGATGCTTAAAATCTCGGACGGTTTTAGTTTCGGACACTATTTTTGTCCGAAATTAAAATCGTCCGAAATTTTTTGCAAGTAATGTAGACCATAGAAAACTGCTGTCTATTTTTTAAGTATAAAATGCAACCATGAATAAAACCTAGCTATTCTCAGTGTTTGTAACTTCCACTTACATGAACGGCAGACACATCAGAATCTTCTGGCCAGGACAAAGTTTGAGTAGACTTCTCTGTTGATGTGACCAATGGAAAAGGTTCGTCTGTAGCGGTAGTAGCGCTGCTTTCACCGAACAAAGCTTTTCGTTTACCGCGAACGACTTGATCGCGCGAGGCTTTACTGTCTTTTCACCGAGTCAACAGTACCACGATGCGCTGCTAGCCTCTTTTGATGATAAAAACTGCTGTCTTATTTCTAGGATCTTTTTAACCACATTTTCGTTCGTTCGGGCACAATTTCTCCATATAATTTCTGTCACACTGTTGCCCCTGTCTAGCGCCAACTAGAGTCTCTAAATTGACGCACGCTTGTGACTTGTTGGAGCCAGAAAAAAGCTTGCGACGATAATCCGGGTTTGAAACGGCCTCGCCACACAGAATACAAACCGTTTCCTTCGATTTAGGGGAGATATTGACCCGAGAAATAGTTTTAGTGGGGGTCAGGTCATCTTCATCCATCCTGAATATTATCCAGTCATTCAAGAACCGTTAATTTTACGTACGACGCATCCATGACGTCATAGCAGTAATTTCCCGCCAACAATATGCAAATTAAATTCGAGTCCATGCAGGCGGGACAAGTCGTCTCCTCGCGACTTCGTCGCTCGCTTCTCTCAGACGACTTGGGGCAAGTCTATAATATCGTCCGTGCCAACACCAACGTCAGTTTTAGGTGCCTCACGAGGACGGGTATGCAAAATGGATGGATGCTTTCTGGTACAATTAGCTATCTTGCAAGTCTTCCGTTGGGGGCAATGCCGTGAAACATGCTGATTGGACAAGCACCCGAAACACAGCCTGTTTGAGGCTAGAAACTGGATTCTCTCTGAGTATGGCTTCCATCGTAACAAATGGCAGTCTTCAAGGGCGTGATTTCTGTTACAGTAGAGGTACTGAATAATAGGACCACATCGCTGACTTCCTTCGGTAGAGGGAGGTTTACTGTCCTCTACTTGCACCAAAAAGCTGACATTCTTTGACTTAGGGGTTTTGCTAATAGCTGTAGAAGATCTTGGACCACGCACTGGTCTTGAACTGTCGGAGATTTTACCGAAAACTGGGTTGGTTATGATTCTTACTTCGCGATTCAAAAATGTGATGAAATCACTGAATTGCACAGGCCTGGCTTGAAGCTCCATGACATCATCAGCAGTTTGACGCCACCTCTCTCTCAAACTATACGGGAGTTTGAAGACTAACTTTTGGATGTTTCCAGGCTGGTCAAACTTAGAAATGTACTGGCTACTTACCAAGGCGTTTTTGCAACTCGTTAGAAAGATTGAAAATCGGTTCAAGGCCACACCATCTTCAGGCTTTATGTTTGGCCAATCCAACGCTTTAGTTTCGTAAGCAGACGCTATGCGATATTCATCACCAAACTTCTTCTTCAGGAGCCAGCGTGCCTCATAGTAACCTTGATCCGGTGGCAAATGGTGGCAGGATCTGACAAGTTCTTTAACATCTCCTGCTGTAAATTGCTCCAAGTAGTACAACCTGTCGGAACTACTGAAAGTTCTGGACTCAACCAGGCTCTCAAAAGCACTAATGAAAGTACGGTACTCCATAGGATTGCCGTCAAAAATGGGCACGCAAGGCTGAAGCAATTTCCTTCGATTTTGATTATGGGCAAGCATCTCAACTATTCTGTTCTGTTGGTGCTGATGGTGAGTCTGCCGACGCTGTAGAGCAATAGTTTCTCTCTGTAAATCATGATCGGTCGTGGGCTTCTCCAAACGTACAGGTGGGCCACAAGGGACCGAAGCACTGAGAAAATCATGATATTAACGGTGAATTTTCTCAACGACAGGATTTTCCACGGGAGAGGAATGACTGGAATCTTTATCAAACTTTGGCTCCAGTTTAAGGGGCTTTAACTGAGATGAGGACGGAGTGGTCAGAGCCGCAAAGGCTCTCTCCTTAGCTGACGTCTTGGCGATTTCGGCTTCTAAATTTAGGCGTGACTCCTCTTGCTGTAAGCGAAACTTCTCTAGGGCTTCTCCTCTCAAGCATGGCTATTTGGACCTTTAATTCGGCAGCTCTTGCTGCTTCCTTAGCTCTTGCTAAAGCTACAGGAGAAGTACGACTTCCACGTGAACTCGCTTGACTGGAATGTCTCGATGTTTTAGATGGTGTAGGCGTGCCAGAGCAACTTACTGAATCTTCTGGTTTTACGTCTGAATCTACTTGAAGAGACACTGCTAACAGGTTATCTTCAGTCACTGTTATCCAATCAACGATCTTTTGGCGGAAGATGCTTAATTTCTTCTCTTCCTTATCAACATAAAGCTGACATTGAACAACGCCATCGGCATCGTGCACCTTGCTGGCATAGTCACGATGAGCTTCCTTCAGTTTCAGAAACGCTGCGTCCACGTGCACGAGCTTTTCTTTCACTTCTTGGAGATTTCGGGCGTCCGCAAGCAGGCTGATAATCTCATTTGACTTTGCAGTAACATTAGAAGCATGACCCGCTCTTGATTTCTTCTTTAAGTGAAGTCTCTCGTGAATAACTCCCTCTAGGTCCAACGTAAGGCTTGCTTGCCTAAAACGAACGCCAACTCGACGATCCACAGGGTCGGAGAATTTTGTAAAAGGAGCGCTCAAGACTAGACAGCATATCCTGGACAACTTTTCAACGATGTAACTGCAAGAAGGCTAAACAGCCGCGAGGGCTCAAGAACGTAACTTTCCAAACACCACTTCAATTAAAGTATATTTCTATTCAAGTGGTGTTTGGAAAGTTACATTCTTGAGCCCTCCAGGCTGTTTAGCCTTCAGGCAGTTACAGTTATATTCTGATAGAAAGTCAAAAACAAAAGGAATAGACCTTTTAATAGCAAGTACATGTACTTCTCAATTATTATACCCAAGATTTTTGTCCATTGTAGGCAGAATGCGGTACATGTAGTATGTGTGTGTATTTATGAGGTTATTAGTCCATGAGCCAAGACACCCAAAAAACAGTTTTTGTGGCACCCCCAGAAAGACATAGTGAATTTGCTATCAAATTAAAGCTTATTGTCTATATTTTAATAATCCACCTGTTACTTTTTATGTAACTCATGCTTACCTGAGAAAAACAACTCTTTCTGAGGGGGGATGGGTGGTGAAACATTTTTGGCAGGAATGCGTTTAAGGATTTAAAACAGCAAATATCTCAAAAACTGCGGATCCAATGTAGAGAAAACTGGCAGGAAAATTACTTTAGGTGAAGTGCTGTACACTTCTCTGTCTTAATGTCATTTAGGTGTTACCATGGTAACCATTGCTAGGAAACCATTTCAAGTAGAGGTATTTCAGTGTTTTAACAGGGTTTATTGCAGAAACTCTATTTTGTTTAACACAAAAGCATTACAAGTTATGAGTGACTAGCATAGTTAAAATTGATGGTCTTTTTAACAACATTGTCTTCTGACTTGTAATCTGTTTAAGACAAGTTTTAAGGGTGGATGGGTGAGGTGTTGTTTGACCCAGAAGGTCCCAAAAGTTTCAAATTTTGTCAGAATTGTAACTCTGATCAATTCATTAACGTTTGAATTCGTTTTCAAAGCTTTACATTCTTTGATATGTAAAGAATTTTTGTTGGCTGAAAGGTTAATTCAGTTATGTTTCCTCTTCCCATTCAGTCTGTTATTTGATAATTGTTATTCTTTTAAGAATAAGAAAATAAAAAGTCAAAATTCCTTCAAGACTGATGATAGACTGACAAAAATGCTTGAAGTGCTTTCTTTGATCATCTTTTGAATGCAAACTGAAGCTTTCGCATTTTGACAATGATCCAGTGTCCAAAATTCCATGAAAGTTCCATTCCAGATTGTACATCCCATGATGCAATTCAAACTTATTGTCCATGTGCGGCCATCTT
>BLFK01000263.1:453750-471250 GCA_014634185.1 Astreopora myriophthalma
ATTTCTGACCGATATTTTCGAAAAGTTCGTGTCAAACAACACAACAGCCGATCGGTAGCAAAGCGAAACGCTGAGAGAACAATGTCTGGTATCTTTGTTTCTTTTTCAAAACTTGCGCGAGTGAAAAGATGTCAACACAACCATTCAGCTCTTAGGAATGCCTTTTTTTTTTGTGGTGGAGGTCCTTCCAATTTCTGTTTATACAAAAGAGTAAAACAGTTGACGGACAGGTTTTAAGTCTGCACAGTTTGGCTCATGTTGATTAAATTCACAATGTGCCAGGGTGTAATTTGAACATTGCCGAAAAGGTGGTTTCAATCACATTTCAACCCGAAGAAAGAATATTTGGCTTGCACTCAGATGTGAGGCGGTGATTGTTTCTGTTGATCATTGATTTTCGGAGTTGGTGGCTTTCAAAAAAGCCGTTGTTTGGTATTATACGTTTTATAGGTTATTGATAATTCCAGCTATTTTAGCTGAAAAGCTGTCATTCGATTACTCGTCTTCAGAAAAGGAACATTCCACCACTGACTCCCTGTTTCCCACGTCTTTTGAACCATGAACGTTCTTCATATGTCTTTCAAGCCGTGAGATGGTCACTCCATAGTAACGGCAACCAGGCACTAAGCAAGGTTTACGCCGTCGATCAGTATTCTTCAGCAAGCAATGGCTCTCTGGGTTTTGTGGAGGACAGTTAAAATTATCTTCCTTGGTTTTCCCAGGGTGGCATCGTTTTAAGTGTTTGTCTAACCTCTTGAAGTACAAGCCAGCTTGCTTACAACCGGGAAAGCAACAGTAACCGTCTGAAGGCATGGTGTCTCTGAATAGTCTGAATCTGGCCAAGGCTGTTTTAATCGTGTTTCTTGGCAACGCCAGCTGTATTGTGCGAACTGGAATCAGAGGCCATAAATTTGCATAATCTTTTCAGATTGCTTTTTTGTGGTGTTTTAAATCAAATGCTCTCTCTCTTAAGGTTTGAAAAACTCGTCACTTGTTCGAGTTGGTGGTTTGAAATAAAATCCGTTTACATCGGAACTAAGAGCAATAGATGTTTGACTCTTGGCTTGCTACTCAGGGAGGGTCAGTCAAGACACGGAATGTCGCAACTGAGAGACTGGCAAAGAGTGATGAACTCAATGACTATTCTTTCATTGATATCGATCAATTCGCATAATTTGAAAGTGATACATGCCGCCGATTAATGGGGAACGAATCAAACAATAGATGGTTTTCTCACCTCCTTAATAAAAATGATACATTGTTAAGTTTCAAGCCACTTCAGTTTGCGCGCGACTTTTTATTTGCTTTGATACATTCTCAAGATGACGAAAGCTAATAGCTGTTAAAATACTACCCTTGGTTGTAAAAACCCGCTTTTCGAGTATTTTTCTCAGACTTGGGGGCAATCTTATGTGTGGGTGAGTATTTGTTTCTGTTCGATTTGACGCAGACAACAAAAGAGCGATCGGCATTCTATTAAAAGCAATGGCTTTGTTTAAGTTAGCCATAAATGAACACAAGACGCAAATGATGAACACAGGACGCAAACGTCCGGGTGATGAGGACTGATACTCGCTAAGTAATGTTGTTGAAATTTAAGGTAAAGTCCCTCGGCGGTGGGAATTTTGTAACTCATTTTCAACACAATCGAGCACAGAGTTGCGCACCGGCACAGATACAGCCCTCTCTTACAGAGGTTTATGAGGCCAAAATAAGGCGTCTTCGGGAAGAGAACCACAAATAGAGAATTCAGCACAACTCCATTATTACTCAGCTGAATGAAGTCTTTAAGTTCAGCTTCAACAAGCAAATGCTGAACGGACGCTGCTAAAGCAGAGAATTGCAGAGAATGAAAATGTTTTCTACAACATGAAAAAGGACTTCTGGCAATTAACACCGGCAGCCAGAAATAACAAGAAAAGGCGAGTTAGGCAACTAGTGGCCCAATCAGTGAAAGGACTGGAGGAGTTTGAGCCCATCGAGGTACGTAACAATTTTACTTTTTCGTAAAAACAAGAACTGAGTCTTTGCTTCGCAGTCTTTCCTTGCAATCCCAAGTAATGGTCACTGAGGATAAAAACTATATCTATACAAAGAGGAACCTGGCTCAAAAGAATAGAGGCGTACATCTATGTGGCAATCAATCTATGTATCTTCATATGAAAACCAATTTTAAAGGGAAACCCCCGTCTTCTTCTTCAGATTAAGTTTAATGTACAAGGATGTGAAGTTGTCATTCTCCTTGGACACGAGGTTGGTGACAAGAAAGAAAACTCCACTTTTCCAACGGTGCAGCGTGTACTTGTTGCGAAAGATGAAGGCCTGATTTCTGACGAGGCATACCATGCCAGGATGGCCTTACCAGACGATGAAAGATGCTCTACCACCAATCAGTGTTCTGAAACAAGAGAGGAACAGCCAAAATGGGATCATTGCTTTGCATTCAATACCAGAGGTCAGTGAAAACAAATGTAACTTACTTTAACCACATGTACCACTGGAAGATTTTTTTGCATATGGAGCCACTGCACAAAAGCAAAACTTAGTGATTTCTCAAGTGAGTCTGCATTTAATATACTCATTTATGTTTTAGAAGATGAAATTTGTAGACAGTGTTTTGTTTAACTATCATCTCATACACTAACATTTCCATGATTAATAGACATGTTTTGGATACACTGTATCCATCATCAGTTTGAGGATGTTTACAAGTTAGAGAACATAAATATATGAGAGGTGATAGAAGATTACAATACTTGAAAATGCAGCTAAAAATAAAAAATGCAGTGTTTATTTGGCATTTTCCTGATCAACATTCTGTTTTTATATTTGTTTCAGTACAAGACTGGCCAATTGAAAGGAATCTTCAGCAGTGTATAAAGAACAGTGCTGAAAAAACCACTGATGGAAGGAAAGGCTCCATTCATGAGCCATTAATCTCAATTCCATTCACACATGTGTGACCTTCCATGGGAAAACGTGCACTAACGCTTTAACGTTTAACGGGTCAAAGCGTTTGCAAATCGTTAGAAAACCGTTAAAACGGCTTGAGAAATCGTTTGAAGCGTTGGAACAAACGTTAGAATTATTTACCCTGCCGTTAGAAGCGTTAGGGAAACCGTTAAAAACGTTTATTCAGGTCGTTCGATCCGTTAAGAAAAGTCGTTCGAATCTCCCTTCAGGGCGTTCAAAGCGCTAGCAAAAGTCGTTAGAATTTACTTCCAAAACGTTTGAAACGTTAAATCCGTTCGCATTTCCTTCGAAAGCGTTTTGAACGGGTAATAACATTAATCAACGCAAAGTAATCACTCGCTATCGATAAGATTATACTGTGCGACTTCTGTCGAAAAAAGGTTTATTCGAACATGACAGCGAGCAAGCTGTACAATTTATATTGAGCGCGTAATTGTTTTCATAAGCTCACTGAAACCCAAACAACTACCTGGTTATCACTTTTACTTGAACTTGCCTGTGAACCAAACGAACCGATTCCGTGCGGCCTGTCTTTTCCATGTAGAGCTGTTGAACATGGCGAAAGATGTCGGACATAAACAAGTTACCATCATTAAACCCCAATCAAAACACCGGCAAGCTTTACAATAATTCCTCGCACTTTCTTTTTTCCGTTTTGGCATCAAAGGCATCAAAAAGTACCATGAAAGTGTAAAATTTACGACTTCAAGCGAAGCGACGTAAACCAACTCATCCCCAGGGCTCTCCGCGTGATACGTTGTTATAGCAACCATCGCTTGTAGCTAAGTTATCGAAACGTGAAAAGCTCGAACACGATGTGGGAGGAAGAAGGATTTGGTATTGAACGCTCAGAAAGGGAAGTGCAATTAGTTGAAAAAGTTAGAGAATTTCTCAAAGATGGCTGCAAATGTTCCCGAGGTCCAAAGGATGGTCCCTGTTCATCACAATTTACAGACGAAGCTGTTATTGCAAACTTGAATAACTGCCTCGAGCTTTCGACCAAGGAACTTGACCTGGTTATCCTAGCAAACATTCAAGCTGTCGCCCACGTCGAAAATGTTGGAGAGAAAAGGGGCAGAAGTCCTCGCTGTAATTTCTTATTTAAATCCAAGTCGATTTGCCGTGAAATGTTCCTTACTCTATATGGTTTAAGCTACTCTCGATTTCGCCGGCTGAAGGAACATTACGAAAACAACGGTCTTTCGTCCAGAACTCACGGAAACACCAAGCGACTGCCTCCGAACACTCTCCCTCATGCTGTGGTGGAAGATGTGAAAGTTTTTCTTACAAACTATGTAGAGGATAACGCAATTTCGCTTCCTGGAAGGATTCCTGGGTACAAAGATGAGGACATTAAACTTCTATCCTGTCATGAAACAAAAATTGGTGTCTGGCGCATTTTTGAAACCGCATGCAAAGCAGCTGGAAAGCAAGCAGTGTGCTATTCAAAGTTTGTTGAACTTTGGGAACAGTTTCATCCAAATGTTGTGGTTGCAAAACCAATGAGCGATCTCTGCGCAACTTGCCAGCAGAACACCATGAAACTGCTTCGAGCGGCAAATCTTCCTGATCATGAAAAATCAGATTGTGTGCGAAAGCAACAGGAACATTTAAACCTTGCGTTAGCTGAGAGGAACGTGTACAGGGAAGCATGCAGGAAGGCGGAACACAGTTTTAAAACCATCGAGGAGACTATTGACTTAAGTGAACCCCGTGCAGCATGTTCACTTACGCAAACAATACATTACTCCTTCGATTATGCACAACAAGTGCACATACCAAGCAATCCGATGCAGCCCGGTCCTATTTATTTTAAAGCGCCTCGTAAATGTGGAATTTTTGGAGTGATCTGCGAGGCCATTCCAAGACAGGTCAACTATTTGATCGATGAAGCCACAAGTGTTGGCAAAGGCGCCAATTCAACGATCAGCTACGTTCACCATCACTTTGCAAACCATGGTCTTGGAGAGACACGTGCACATCTTCACGCGGACAATTGTTCCGGACAGAATAAAAATAACTTCTTTTTGTGGTACTTTGCGTGGAGAGTAATTACAGAACTTCACCATTATATCACCTATTCGTTTTTAATTGCTGGACACACCAAGTTTGCACCTGATCGCTGCTTCGGGATGATCAAGAAATGCTACAAGGTTAACTTTATTTCCTCAATCTATGAGCTTGCTGAAATGGTCGAAACGTCGAGTGACATTGGGGTGAACAAAGCCCAACTGGTAGGAACTCACGACAACAGGATCATTGTGCCAGTGTATGACTGGTCGTCATTCCTCGCACGATACTTCAACAAACTTCCAAACATTAAGAAGTATCACCACTTCCGCTTCTCAAAGGAGGAACCAGGAAAGATATATTTTAAAGAAAGCAGTTCTTCCCGTGAACAGTCTTTCATGCTATTGAAAGATCCGTCGATTGTTCCACAGCGAGGCGTCCTTCCCAGTCAGATTAAACCGGAAGGCTTAAGTGTTGAGAGGAAAAGATACTTGTTTAATGAAATAAGGCAATTTTGTAAAAGTGGAACAGAAGATCTAGTGGCCCCGGCGCCAGTCTGAAAGACCGTATTTTTTCTTGTAAATCAAACCAGATAGCTTTAAGGACACGGTGTAAATTTTCGTTGACAAACTTGTAATAAAGGTAGATAATTAACTTCTACAAAGGAATTGTTTGGGTGTTGAAGAAGTCGGCAAGCGATCTTTAAAAGAGTGACACAGGCAAAACAATTGTTGATGAAAATATACATGGCGGGAAGTAGTTAGAAAAACAAAACAATAGCAATCTGTAACTGGCATAACCGACCTTTTTCTCTCATTTTTTCCCTGAAAAAGCGCAACACCTTTTTATAAATACGACGAAAACGAGATGTGAAAGAAAAAGCTAGCACAGGCAAACTCGCTGCACATGTCGCGCATGGCGAAAAACGGGAAGTTGAAGGTTTTTCTATCTTGTGTTTCGCCGCCTTTAGTGAAATATACTTGGAAAAAAATTTTCGACAGCAAAGCATTTGTCGGAAACTACTAATGATTTCTTTCAAAAAGCGCGGTATGGTAACAATAGCAGGTGGCGGCACCTGTTAAATTGCGAAAGACAATAGTGCATGCTTTTAATGGCGTTGTGGCAAAACTGAAAACTTTTTACCGCTCAACGTTCTGCGAGTTCCTACAATAATATATCCCACAGAACGTAGCATAGAAAAAAAAACTGCACAGGATACCGCTAGTGCGAAAAACAACAAAGGAACTCGTCTTTTGCGTGTTCGGCATACAGTTCAAAAAGAAAATTGCGATGCATTCATTAATAAAACATACGAGCGTGCTCTTTTCGCAAAGCTATAAAAATAAGGCTTCTGAGCAAACCAATACACATAACTACATATTTCAAACAATTCTAAAGCTCTCTCTTTCTTTTGTTCACGCTTTACGCGCGGTTCATGTTGCTTGCTGAAAGAATTGTTGCTGGACAATGACAATATTGTTTGTTGTAGTGACGCTTTTTTTCCTCCAATCAGGAAACGCAATTGAGACTCATAAATAGAAAGTGTTGATTTTAAAACCATTATGACAATCCGCCAGCACGTGTGTTACGCGATCATATTTTCACGAATTCATTTTCTTGTCCATAATGTCTGTTAATGACAAAGTTAAAGTAATCTGGAAAACCAAATGCCAATGGAACGATCGGCCGCACTGGCCAAAAAGGAGAGAGATCAAATTAACCAATGAAGATCTTGCCAGTGAAGGAAAAGAGTTGCCAGCGTTAAAACCTGGGGATGCCGTCAAGGTTAAGTTTGGCACGCGTTGGTACCACGCTGAGGTATCTGAACATTGGATACCCAGGAAGTCAAAGAAAGGTAACTACATTTTCCAACTGTTGTTTACTCAGCGAAATAAGAAGCACGTGTATGTAAATTACAATTTTAATTTGGCCTTTTTAATTTGACAGGAAAAAAGTCTGCCGCCGCCTCTGTGATTCCCGCCAGTGATAAACAGACGACTGTGGATTTACCTCAGACTGAAGAAGTGCCAAATACTTCCGTTGATGACCCATACGCTAAATTTGAAGCAGAGCAGAAAAAGAGAGAGATGATCTGGAGTGCCAACCGAGCCGCAAAGAGAACGAAAATTGCTGAAGCCCACAAGCCATCCACTGCCGCCAACCCTGCGGAAGCGAGTCCGAGAATGACCGAGGAAATAGCAGCCAGCACACAGGCTCCAAGATCACCAAAGAACAGCGTGGCCATACATACGACACAAATGACATCAAAACCGACGGACGTGGAAGAAGTCAGCCAGTTAAAAATTCAACTGGCCGAGAAGAACCGAGCGTGTGGCATGCTAACAAAACAAGTGGAAGAATTACGAGAGGTCAGTCATCTTGCTGCGGAAAGACAACAACTTATAAGTGAGAATTTTCTCAAGGTGAGTGCAAACTTCGCTTTTTGTTACTGTATAAGAATGATTGTTTTCTAGGATTTGAACGAAAATACTAACTAATCGATGGATGTGGCCTTAAAGTAGCGCAGATAGGCGGATTCGACAATCAACTTTTTAAACCTCCCTTCCCTTACATGAACACTGCAAGTTAGCCTCATTACTCCACATCGAGGTCGTTTCACCTACATGACCGAAGTCGTTTCGTTTTGAAGGTTGTCGAGAGTTCATTCGATCGAAACCAAACGTCAGTTCGATCGAAGCAAAGGTTTCGATAGAAGAGTAAGTGATGATAAAAACTGAGACCCAATGCTTGATTATTCTTCGTTCTTTTATCCACTGCCAAGCTAAATATTTTTAAACAGATTTGATAAATAGTAAGTACCGTACTGACTGACCAATCTGACTCTTGTCTTCGATCGAATCGACTTTTATCGATCGAAACAACCTTCGATCGAATTGACTGACATTCGACGATCTGAGTCGATTCGCCTATATTAAGTCGAAAGTATTTTGGGAAGAGAGATGAACATCAAGGCCTTCAGGGAGCAGAGGAGTCATATTTGACTGTATTTACAGCTAAATTCACCGTAAAATTGTAGCATAAATAGATTTAGTCTTTGATTTAAACTCGAGTAGGCGAAACAACATCGAAACTACCGGTTGCCTTTTCATTTCCTGGAACGACGGTGGCCTATCAATCCCTAATAACTTTTGCTTATAGTGAACTAAGTTTTCGCTCGTTCACCTACACAGGACAAGCGAAACGTTAGCGGAAAGTGATTCTCTTATGATAATTATCGGTTTATTGATTTTGTCATTATAATTTGCAGGCAGTGGAAAAAGTACAGCATGCTATCGTGTCAATGGAGGGCAAAATGACTGCTGCATTGGAGCGAATCGAGGAGCGTCTGGATCGGCTAGAAGCAGCACCAATCAGCACAGAACACACTCCTTTCGAAAATGTAAGAAGTCGATTACAAGTCATGATCACTACTAATGCTTCCAGAATAACTTTCTTTTTCATTAATTAATATCAGTCACCTAATAAATATAGTGAACAATTATTCACCGAAGTGGAGAAAATATCCTTCACTTTCACTGACACTGAGATGAATAATTGTTTTTGTATATACGCGAGCTTAATAATTAGCGGTCCAAAACGTTATTTTATGAGTGACAAGCGGTCGGAAATTTAAGTCTCTCCCGCCAGTTGCTCAGAGATGAATGGTACTTCCTAATCACCTCCGAGTTAACCAATAAGGGCGCGCGAAAAGCACTATTCACTTGTGTGGTATTTACTAATGTAGATTACGTGTAAATCATGAGGTAGTGCTATTCACACGCATCAACCAGGCCCTTCTGTTTCTCTTTCTATAGCTCAACGAAACTCCGGCTTCGGCGGGCGGCTTCATAGACGAGTCTGCAGATCTGCATACAATCGACACGGAGATTCTCAGTAGACTGCATGAGGTCCTTCAACCAATCAGTCCAGTCATCCAAAATGTTCCATCACAGCAACCTGCTTCCAGCAGTCCTGGTCCAGCGGGTCCCGTGACAGATGAACTCATCAGAAGCTGCGTGACACCCAGGAAAGTGCCTAAAGTCCGTGAGACTCTGGAGGGTGAAACACAACGCCACAGATGCGCCATTAAGTTGCTGCCCTACTTCTTTTCAAAAGAAGAGCTCGCGGTGGGCAACACTGATGGAAATTTCCACAAAGACGCACTTGACCGGACTAAACTTCACTCACTGAAAGGTAAACTACTGTGAATATGTTGTAATACTTTAAAAATAGCCATTTTTAAAATCTTGTCACCACAGTTTGAGAACAGGGTGCTTTGTTACAAAACAAGATATTAAAATGGAGTTTACGATTAAAATATGTTCTATTGAATTTATCGTGTATCGGATTACGCAGCACAAGCAAAATGAATGCACACATTCACAAAGCATCAATCAGTTTCTTTGGGGGCAGCGTTGCGTGATATCCCCAAAAACGGCTGCGAAGGAGACAACGGTATCGGATATTCAACAACCTCGGTCGCTTCAAGGTCTTTCACGTCTTACCGGCTCCTGACACTTACTAAAAGGAAAAAATCTCTTAATATATATTTTTGTCGTAACTCCATTTCTTAAGCTTTCTTCTGATGTAGAGTTTGAGCTATTATTGAAACTAGCGTGCGTACGTTTTTTTTTACGAAGCCACCCCCCCTCCCCGAAAGACTCCTGCGAAGGTGGGAAGTAACCTAAACCTTTCTTTTCTTCAGTTTTGATTTTCACGAAGTTTCCCGTTGGACCAGACGAGGATGAACTCAAATGCTGGCGAGCTGTTAAAGGAAAGATAAATGCAAAATGTAGAGCTTTCAGATTTGCACAGTCAAGCCGTGTCAATGCGGAAAATTCGCGTTTGATCTGATTTCAGTGTAAATAGAAACTTTTCAGTCAATTTGCAGCGTTGCTAAGCTACTTGTAAGCCGTAACAATAAAGTATTATGTGCATCAAATCTGTCTTATTTGTGATTACATTGTTTTCGATAAGGCTACCCCTTATGTTTAAATCCAACCGACACCGAGGGGCCGTTTCTCGGAAGCCCCGGAAACTTTTCGGGCCCGTAAAGCCATAGCAAAATCTCGAACATTGCGATTACAGAGTTGTTTTATTCTCATATTCTAAAGATGAAGGGAGGTTCCGTTAATACAAGAAGTGGCTAAACTTCAGAATACCCCGCAACTGGGGCCTGGATCTTAGAAACACTGTTGAAAGTCCCATGAACAGAGAAACTGCATCGATTTGGCGCGAAATTAATTGCCAGGCTCGCAGAGGCTAAACATGGTGAACTCCACACACCTTTCGATATTTACTTCTTCAAACTTAACACATTTGAAAACATTTGGAACGTGGTTTGATAAGTTTCTCGATAAACACTTCGTAAACTAGGAAAGCGGGCCTGAAGGATTTACGTAGCGGGGCCCTGGGATCAAACAATTGGTTGCTATGACAATACTATGATCGGGGTGTCCTGGGCACGATGTTGATTCGCGACTTGCAGAAGGGTTCGTTTCCGACTTGAATCAACGACTTTGCAGTTTATCAAATTCACGGGCACAAAAGGGAAGAAGACCTACAAAAAGTCCCACGCAATGCTGATGCTTAGTTTGGTTTAAGGAGTGGAAAATATGCGACATTTATCGTTATTTTACGGCAGCGAATTTCGATTCTCGGCACGATCTGTCCACCGTTTGTAAATCAAGAACACTTTACGTATCTAAACCTGGAAGCTTCGGTAAGTAATAAAGACTGTTTATCGCTAGAAAATGTATGTGTGTGTCTTCAATGAGCTACAGCTCCGACGTAAAACATTTCATCGAATTTAAGCTCACTTGTCAGAATGAATTTACCTGACTCAAAGCATTGCGATGCTTATTAATTTTGTGGAAATCAATTTTTTCATTAACGGGAACGCAAAGCGTTAGATCTTTCAAATCAAACGGATTACCAACCGTTTGATAGTTCGATCTGTAAAGTCGTTTACGTCGTTTAGGCTATCCGTTAGAAACGTTTCAATAAGTCGTTCAGAAAATCAAGAATAGCCGTTAGAACGCTTTGGTGAATCGTTAGAAATTTTCGCTTAGACGTTCAAAGCGTTAACAAAACCGTTTAAACGCTTTGAAAAGTCGTTAGGTACCCGTTTGTCAAGCGTTAATTTTGACTCGTTTAACGGTTAAGCGTTAGTGTACGGTTTCCCATGGAAGGTCACATGTTATTGTCGACGCTCTCCATCTTTTCCTTAGGATCATGGGACTTCTCTTTCACCAAGTAAATACACATTTTAACATTAATACCAATGACTTAATTGAATAAGGTACTTGGTACTCATGAGAAGATTAGTCAGAAGACCTTCGTCTCTGGTGAACCTTTAAATTTGTCTTACATATCTTTAAGGTTATTTTACGGACAATAGAGAAGTGGTAGCGAAAAGGCCATACAATTCATATTAAACTGCATTAAACAAGACAAAACCTAAAACAGAAAAAACCAAAACAAATAAAAAAAACCCCTCTTTTTAGTTTTGTGAGGTACTTGTTAGCAATTTCTTTTCCCCTATATGAGATGGAATTCATATCCCATGGTGACATAATTATACCTCTAAATCTGCATTACAGGTGATCAAGTTTGTAATCAACAAAAAGAGGATGGATATCCTTGAGAAGGAGCAAGAAAAAATTGGTGTTCCATTTAAGTTTTTCCAAGTACAGTGTGAGGATGACTCATCTCAAACACAGTGGACTAGACTGGATGGTAGGAAAGGCCACTAAACTAATTCATTTGGAGCACCTCAGTTTTACAAAGGTTATATTATCTCATTTCAGGAAAAGACCTCCGAGCAATCTTACATAAACTGGATCTTAAACCAATCTTTGAAGGGACAAGTCATGAAAGAATGACATACAAAAATGTGAGGAAATTATGGAAGGTAAAACATTTTCTCGTGATAATTTGGTCACTCTGATCATTGTAATATTATCTAAGGGGCATTACATGAATAACTTATACTAAAACACTCATCTACAAACTTATTCTTTCCTTGATAAAATAGGGTTTCGCTGATTTGGTGGAAGCACTGGACTCAGAACCAGGCCAAGAAAACTACAAAACACCACAACAGTTCAAGGACCATGCAAGGACATGGGCAAGGTTCTTTCGAGTGGTACACCATGATGAGGTAATTGTGTTCTTTGCATTGAAAACCTATGTTTAAGAAGCTTGCAAATTCTCTGGCTATAAAGCAGGACAAAGACAAACATGATATCCGAGATAAGCGACATCACTTGCAACAGTTTTAATCGAACAAAAGAGAGACATAACATCTCATATACCCACGGCCTGCTCCCGTTCTGGCCTTGTAGCTCAGTCGGTAGAGCAACGGTGATCAAATCCGAAGGTCGTGGGTTCAAATCCCACCCTGGTCAGAGTTTTTCTCTGTCCTTGTGTGGGCCCAATTTCAATACTAGAGTTGATCTCTGATGGAATATTTGGGTGTAAACTTCACGGTAGTGTTAGGCCTCATTCGAATTTGAAATTATTTCTATCTATATGCTACTGAAGGACAACAACTTATCTTAGCTACGATTTGAGAAAGCTCTCTTGGCTACGATTTGAGAAAGTTAAGTCTTTAAATTAATCTAACATTAAAACCACTTGAAATGCAAGGTACATACCATTATATATTCTTTCTCCATATTTTTCCTTTTAGGATGTGACTCAATACATACATGGTAAGGTCCATTTCTCTGTGGTGGTGATGATTTCAATGATTTCCAATCCTACAGTAATTTATAAAAGAACTGATTAAACCCTGATGAAAAATATATTTTGTTTTACTCCAGCTTTAGTGTATCATGTCCCTCAGTTCCTCGAGAAATGTGGAGGACTTTCCATTTTCAATTGTCAGCCAGTAGAAAATAAAAATCACCAGCAGTCAAGAATGTTCCACCACAGAACACAGAAGGGAGGACAGAAATCCAGCTACACAAACCAAGTTATGGAAAAAGAAAACAGGAAAATTTATGCCAGAGTAAAGAATCTCTACAGAACAAAGAGAACATAGAGAAGGGGGCATACAGAGAATGATCCTGGAGCTCTGCACCTTTACACCCACCAGAATTTGGAGGAGGGCTAGAACAGTACCAGTTAACTTGCTGATACCTGACTTATATTTTGTGAATGATATATATCAAATAAACTATACATGAACTGCGGAAATGAAATGTTTGGGAATAATATTGATATTATGGGTGGCACTGGCTACAAAATTACTTAAAATAAGTACTCCTTTATAGTAAATTTAAAGATGGTAGGTTAATATATTTAATTGCAGTTTGGTCCTTGTTGCAAGCGAAGGGGTTCTTGACATGAAGTACAGAGTAAGATGAGCCTATGTATATTACCTTCCAAAATAAGCCAAAAACAAGCAAAAGGGGGGCTATGCAAATATCAACATAACTTCAGCCATACCTGAATTCAGTTAAACAAAATTCATTTATCAAACTTACCTCAGTTCGAACCTTTCAGCTCTAAGGAGCTCATGCACGCATTTCCAGGTTAGCCACGAACCTAAGTCGCCATTTTGATTATTGAAACGAAAGAGAAAGTCTGGGTTCAAGGGAGCTGCAAAACGTGCCATCGATTTCCGGTGGGGCTGGGAAAAATTGTACAAAACTAGCGATGTCTGCGGCAGCTAAACAAGAACGAGCTAAATCTTTATTAATTAACGGCAAGTTGAGTGATGTTAAATTTGTGGTTCCCTCGTCCCTGCATGAAGGTACAACTGAGAAGTTAAAAAAGATTGTAATCCACGCTCATAGGTTCTTGTTGGCAATTGCGAGCCCGGTTTTCTACGCCATGTTCTGTGACATATTGGCGGAGAGAGATGATTGCAAAGATCTCCCTGACTGCGACTATCAAGGGATGATGGAGTTCCTGCGATACATTTATACCGAGGAAGTTAGCTTCAATGGAGACAATATTTTACAGTTACTCTATTTGGCAGAGAAATATATAATTCCCTCTCTGACCAACCGCTGCATTTTATTCTTGAGAGAGCATCTGGGTTCAAGTAACATCTTTTGTGTCTTGAAACACTCCAGGTTAATTGAAAATAAGTCTCTTTGGCGCTCTTGCTGGAAATTTATAGATAGAGAAGCCAAAGATGTTTTGGAGTCGAGCGAGTTCTTCGAAATGGAACAATCAGACTTGATTGAATTGGTTAAAAGAAACACTCTGAACGTCAAGGAAATAGAATTGTTCATTGCCATCAACAAGTGGGCGGAAGACGAATGCAAAAAGCTCGGGCTTGATCCTACAGTGGAATGCCGTCAGATCCTTGGTGATGATATCATAGACATTATTATTATTATAGGAGCAAAGAGAGAGGGGGAAAAAACCCTGAACATTAATTCAGCTTGTGCTGTACACCCGGGTGTACATGATTTTCTTCTTCTGGGTGTTTACCTACATCATCCCCGCCTGCAAGTCTCTGCCAAACATTTGTACCATTCTTTATTCATTTGCTTTTCCTTTTTCCTTTTAGTATGTAGAATCAATGCGCGGCAGAGAGACACCACGGCAGATGTGGAGGTCCAGGTGTATCAGCCCACAATGTCATCGGCCAACATGGTAGTTGGGGACATCATTTCTGGTGCGTATGTGAACGTGGTGTAAGGGGACAGATGAAAAAACTAAATAGGGCAAAATGTAACCAATGCCATATTTGTGAGCAAGCTCCAAAAGGAAGCCCACGACTCGTTATTGAAATTATTTATTGTTGTTGTAGTTATTAATGATCTCGTTATTGTTATTGTGGTGATTATCGTTGACCAACTTGGGTCAAAATTTAAAAAGGAAAGTGAATAAAGTAGACAATTTGATCCGATGGCTTGCACGCATGGAGCAAATTTCCATCGATGACGGTATGTTATATGAACAATATTGTTGCGTCCAACCATTCGTTATTTGTTTCCCACTCAGCTAACAATAACAGGTTTATAGTTTTAAAGGCTTGTTTATAGTGAAAAGTGCACTTAAAGCCCCAACTGGCAGGAGGCAACCAGTTGGCTATTCACGAGAGTGGCCGAGCATTTGAACTCGGCACGAGCAAGAAAAAATCCAGATGTGGCAAAAGCGGAACTTGAACCAGGCACCGCTGAACACTCGACCACGCTGCCTCCTCTAATATAACCAATCCAATTTTCCCCCAAGGAGATGATCTGCCTGTGAATGTGAGGAGGGCAGTAGGAGAGGCAATTGTAGCTGCCCAGGCCGTACGCTCTCAGAGGTACATGTCATACTGTATTCGTAGTTTCTCTCATGGTAAATCCCACCCCAAATTTTCCTATTTAAGGAAGAGTTTATGGACGGCTTTATTAATATTTCATTTTGTAACTTCTACTCACCTCTCGAAATATTTTTCTTCAATTTCAATCCAAATGGCATAATTTTTAATGTAAAGAGAATGTCTCTTATCCGGCTCAAGAGTTGATGGGACAATCACAACGAAAACATTTTGCTGCGTCTACCAAAAAGTATATATTTATGTCTATTATAATCGTTTCAGGGAGGTGATAGTTGAATCCAGGGTGTTAAGAGAGCGCCAAGACATGGAGTTAAGAGCGTCGGTGAGTTGGAGTACCACTGCAGCGCTAATTGTTGAAATGTAAATTGTTAGTGAGTGCCTCGAGTTACTTGAAGCCCAGTTTCAAATGGGGAACTCTATTGTTTGTGTCAGGAGAAGAGAAATTGGAACGAAGGAAATAAAAGGCGGGATTTGTCTGTATTCTGTCCAATTCCTGTACCCGTTTGTACACAATGTGCATGTTCTATGATTATGAGACGAACCGTAATTTTTTTTGGAAGTTAATTCGATGTTTTCACTGAATGTCCCTGAGTGCTAAAAAAAGATAAGCTCGGCGACTCCAGTATATTTAGCGGAGGAAAGAGAGACTGGGGAATATTCGGCAGTAATGAGATCGCTAACATTTGTATGAAAGTTCGTCTGTCTGGAAACGAGAGGTGCAAAGTTACCCGGCACCAGCGGTCTTATGTGAAAAAAGATCATCGCAGTTATAGACGCAACTTTGCAGTAACGAAAAGAAAGCCTGAAAAAAGAAATAGATATATATATATATATATCAGGCTTGCACGGTTTTTTCCATTATTATAGAGAAGTACAAGTGACTGACGTGAATAGGGTCTTTGGAGAATACCTCGAACAATAGTAATGGCCAAACTTGTGTTCTAGAGGACTTTTTTGGAAACTCGACAAACAGTAGCAATGAAAATTAAACTTGTAACGATAAGAACCAGTTTGAATTTGACCAATTGGTGACAAACAGTGATATACGGACTTTACCCCATCAGCAATGTACTGAGTTTAAAAAAATTATAAGTTACATCAATATCAAAATATATTTTTCTTTTTCCAAAAGTTTGCTGCCGTCGCAAATGGGGAACAAGAGCGAGAAGATGATGATGATGATGATGATGATGATGATGATGAAGAAGAGGAGTCTCTCGACGACACCGTCGTTGACACGGAGGAGGTGAACGTACATGATAAGCTAATATGGGACAACATGTGTTTTATTCACTGTTTCATGCATGTAAAATGAGCGCAAGATCCTGCCCTGCAAAGGCATCAGTACGATTACACTGCCCCAGGAAACCTGAATTGTGCCTGCATTTTTTATTTTTTGACACCACATAATTATAACGTTGACTTCAAAATCGACCACGCAATATTTCATTTTCTGTAATTTGTCATGGATCCCTTTAAGCGACGACCAAAAGATGGCACATATATAAAAAGCTCGGTATACCGACTCTATGCGTGTATATGAAAATATATAATTATATTTTTTTAGGTAAGAAAAAGGCGGCTGGAAAAATTTAAACAAAAGGTAATATTAGTGTGAGTGTTAACTTCGCATTCTTAAGTCGTCAGTTAATTTAGTGATGTTGTGGTTATCCTCTAAAATCGTTTTTTACGTTCACAGGAAGGGCCAAGGGAGCCTAAAATTCGCAAAAAAAAATGATGATGACGACGATGATGAAGACGCCAATGACAGTGGAACGGTAATGCTTTTCACGGCTTGCAGAAATCCGAAGCTGTACCGCTAAAAATGTGATTGATGTTATAACGTGTGCAGAAAGTGGACTAGATGACAAAGGAGAACGGGTGATGTCCAGAGACATAGAGTGACCTTTCACAAACAACAAATCAGACGCCCGCACACACGAATGGCGGGAGTTAGTGCACATATTAATAAATGTTCTGCGGGTCTAACACCAAAGATTATTATTTTTCCATTTTATAAGTGCTCAGTTCCTCGCTTAAAAAAAAAAAGTAGGTCCGCAATGCGTACATGTCTGGCTTATCAGACCACGTGACAGACGCTCGACTCTCGTGGACAAATAAATCTGATCGTGACATAATGTGGCTACGCACTTCGTCTAAGCCACACAAAAACATTAACAAATAAGTTATTTATTTTGCCGAAATATAAATGATTTGAAATTACGG
>BLFK01000263.1:478750-481006 GCA_014634185.1 Astreopora myriophthalma
CACTCAAAACGCAAAATGAGAACCTTGTTTCAACAAACAACGCTTTACATAGCGAAGTATTTGACTTGGGAAAGAGAGTGCAAACACTTGAATACGAGCACGATGCCTTAGAGCAATATACACGTAAATTTAATATCGAAATCCATGGCATTCCAGAATACGAAGGTGAAAACCTGCAAGACATTGTCATCAAAACGGGCCAAAGAATGTCAGTTGATGTAACAACCGAGGACATTGACATTGTACATCGACTGTACCGAAAGTCGCCAGCCATTAAACCCATAATTGTTCGCTTCACTACATACAAGAAGAGACGAGAATTTTACAAAAGTAGATTTAATTTAAAAGAAGCGAATACTACAGAGATCATCGGGTCAACACAGGGAGATACAGAAGGAAGAATTTTTATAAACGAGAACCTTACAAAATACAGACAAGAAATTCTGGCTAAGGCAAGAAAAATGAAAAGAGTCAACAAGATTTATCGAGTTTGGACTGTGGATGGGAAAATTTTTGTTCGGAAAACTGAAGAGTCCAGACCGCTTAGAATCAGTGAGGCTTGGAATTTAGAAGAACTGGCAACCTGATTATACTATGACGGTTTACCTCATATCCTTTAATCACTCATAAGTCGTTGGTGTAAGGAAAAATGAACAGACCTAGATATACTACATTATTCAATCATCATCAATTTTCTTTTATTAAACTACACGACCGGTTTCAGGAGGCAAACACACCACATTAGACTATGCTTGTTCGATCGCTCGTCAAACCTTTTTTGTTTACTTGCTATCACATTAGTTCTTTAGTAATCTTAGTTATTATTTGCATTTGTGATATCGTTCTCCTATTTTTCCGTTTTGAATATAATCTTTCTTTTCCCTATAGGTTTACCAGCATCATACATCTAGTTCGAGCAATATCGGCGAATCGTTTGTTTTCAATTTGCTTATTTCTTGCATTTGTGGATATTTAAATGAAAAGGTTAATAATTTAAAAAAAAAAAAAAGATCTTAAGCCGATTTGCCTTGTATCCTGTTTTTCTTTTTTTTTAGTTCAATTAGTTTAATTTGTTTAGTTTCTTAAGCTAATAATAGTGTAACTGCGTAAGATTGTTAATATATCGAGTTAATATCATTTTTAACCTATTCTGTGAATGTACAATTGTAACAGTGTAAATGAATGGTCAAAATAAAAAAAAATAAAAATAATAATAATAATAAAAAAAACATACTTATGTAGATAGTAAAGGACAGGCAGACTTCCAAGGTAGACCTCCCCATGGTTGGAGGCATTTGGTAACCAGGCATTTGACCACCAATGTGTTTCTTTGGCAAATATGGGAAGGGAAGTGGAAGTTTATTTTTCCTTGAATTAAGATATTATTTGAGGTTTGTCATTTTTGGTTTTTAAAGAGTTACAGTTAACACTGGAAATTTTTTTCCCTTAGTTTCTTGCGGAGTGTCTCATATCGTGAATTCACAAGACTTGTGTATGGCCGGATTGGAAATAAAAGGATCCCACTTCCTGCATGTGCATATTCTGCAATTAGGAAAGAGTTCCCAATAAGTAAAGATGAGAACTTTGCTGGTTTTGATCTTGATGAAGACTAGCCTGGATAAGATTATGCTAGCCAGTGCAAGAAACGTCCAGCTGTATCGAACACTTTACATTTTTTTATCGAATACTTTAGATATGTATAAAAAGACAGAAGCTTCAATACAGTAAGAACCCATTGGGTTCTGTTTCCCTTGTCATCAAGTACTGTCACTTTTTATTTCTCGGACAATCTAGCACATTCTTATGGCCTTTCAATGGCTGCTTGCACTCTCGACATGTGCGGGTCCTCTTTTCTTTGTTCTTCTGGGCGTTTATTTCTGGTACCTGAGAAACTAATAACAGAATACATTATCAGTTACAACAAATCATAATGACATCTTTTACATTGAACATGTTAAATTAACAGTGTTGTGTTTTTTAAGGATTGTTTCGAGGCTTTTAGGTAACCAACATTTATTATTGTTATTACTATTACTATTATTATTATTATTATTATTAAAATGTTGTAAGGAAGTACCTGGTGTGGTTGGAGGGACATCTTTTACCACCATTTGACTTCTTTCCTCTTTCTTTTTTATTGCCTCATCTCGTGACTGCTTCTCCAGCATGGTATTCATTGGTGCAGGGATCTTTTCCCTCAACTCAGCTGCAGCATTTACCATTTCCTCCTTGCTCGCAGTCATAAACGTTTGAAAT
>BLFK01000263.1:489074-499074 GCA_014634185.1 Astreopora myriophthalma
GTTCACTATTCATATGACTACGCTCAACAATTACACTACCCATCAGATCCTAATCAACCGGGGCCTATTTATTTTAAAACTCCACAAAAATGTGCCATCTTTGGTGTATGTTGTGAATCAATTCCTAGGCAAGTAAACTTTTTGATTGACGAGAACGTTTTAACTGGAAAGGGAGCTAATAGCACTATTTCCTACGTGCACTACTTTTTTGGCCGCCATGGTCTTGGCGAAAAGACAGCCGAAATTCACACAGACAACTGTGGAGCACAAAATAAGAACTCCGCGTTCTTATGGTATTACATGTGGCGAGTTATGAGCAGCCTCCATGAGGAAATTAACTACCATTTCTTACTACCTGGTCACACCAAGTTTGCCCCTGATTGGTGTTTCGGATTGTTGAAACAGAGAACGAGACGAACGTTTATTTCCTCTGTCTTTGACATCGCAACGTCTGTTGAAGAATCTGCCTTGGTCAACGTAGCTGAACTTGTTGGCTTACATAATGGAACTGTGCTTGTCCCTTGCTATGACTGGACAACATTCCTTGGACTGTACTTTAAAAAATTTCCTCAGATCAAATCCTATTATCATTTTCGCTTCCACAAAGACCATCCAGGCATTGTATTCTGCAAAGAGTACTGGAACTCGGACGAAAAAGCCATAAACATCTTAAGAAATGCAAGGGTAGTCCCGGTTGGAGGAGAACTACCGCCTACAATTTCCCCTAGCGGTATGAGCAAAGAACGAGCCGAATACCTGTACAAGGAAATTAGGGAATTTTGCAAGGATGGAACAGAGGATTTAGTTGCTCCTCCTGTCCCCCAGTAAGAAAGTGAACTTTGCTTTGTAGATCAATATCGCTTTTTTCTTAATTGATGTCACGCATCCGCGCACATCATTATTGTACTTTCTGTTGAAACAATTCATTGGAAACTTTCTTCCTCTAAAATTGGTATGTAAGTTGATAGCAGCCTATAAATAAATTGTTTAAAAGCAACCTGCTTCTTCTCTGTCGTATAATATAGGTTAAAACGCGATATCTATCATACAGTAAAAACTCGCGTATTAAAACCTAGAATTTTAGCTTGAAAGGCACGACTGGCAAATCTAAATCGATGAGTGAATTTACCGCGGTTTTTACTTTGAGAGGTATTAAAACAAGAAAAAGTTTTTTGCGAGACAGTTTACTAAATCATCAAAAAATTCTTTGGAAGAGACGTTTAAACATGTGGTAACTGGTCGGTGCTGTGTGTCTTTGTTTGACAACGGGAAGCCAATTTTTTTTTCATGTGATTCAGTGGGAGTGCTCAGTCGGCACGCAAAACAAATTGTTTTCAATTTTAGTTTTCATTAAGGGTCAAAGAGAAGATATTTTCGCACAGTTATCACTTTTTTCATTGAAGCTTTGAACTTTAAATGCTTAACAGCTTTTTAAAGCCATTGTTCTATTGACAACAATGCAATGGGATTGGAAATGCGCCGGTGAATTGGAAAGCAGGCAAACCCACTGAACAGATAATTATGGGAACGAAAAAAGAAAAACGAAATCCATTAAGTTATTTTTTCGCAACGAATTATCCATTCCCCGTCACGATAAGCATTAAAAACTTTATCTTTTTTTACACTTTGTTTGATCTTTTCTCTTCTCTTTCCCGTGTTGTGAACTTTTCGCAAAGCCTTTGTTCTATTGAGAACAATGCGATGGAAGACAACAAATAACCGGGTGCATGAAATAAAAAAAAAATGGGACTTTATGCGTTTATCGTCGTGTTGTTGGATTTTCGCTTACATAGTTTTACTTCTACTTTACAAAATAATTTTAAGCCCGCGCAAAATGGACTTTCGATCAGGGTTATTGTTACAAACCACTCCTTTTTTTTCACACTTATTGTTACAAGAGCGCAACCACAAAGTCACAAGATAACAGTTAAATGCTGTCTAATAAGTTGATTTTTCTCACCTTTTCATTGGCTAGTTGTTTGTTTCCTAGTTCAAGGCGATGTATAAATATTTCGCTCGCACACTACTTGTGTATGGTTAGAATTCTACCCTAGACCGTCACTGTACTAAGGAGAAAATCAAGTTTTAATATGGCCTTCCGTAACCAAACCAAAATTCCTAAGTTGTGCCTCGTGTACTTTCGTATCGACCAAACAACATGTATTGTTGAAACCAAAAAACTTAGAAGCAAAGATAGCGGAGAACCGTTCTCGTGCGTCGGACCCAAAAGGGGAGCCAAAGTCGCTGTAAGATGTACCGGCAAACTCCTGGACGCCGTGGTAATTGCATTAGATGGTAAGTTAATTATTCTGTCTATCTTTGGTTGTTTCATAGTTAACTATGGTTGTTTTGAGGTTAACTGAGTTCCTGAGTTTGTGTTTTATATAAGACATGTCCTCACTTATTTAATTTCTTTTTCAGAAAACGAAGAAAAGCTGAACCAGGAGGAAAGATCTTTCATTGAAGATCCTGCAAACAGCCACCTATTTGATCAGCAGGAAATGGGCGAAGATGAGAGAAGCATTGTGGAAACCCATTCAGACCAAAGTGCAAAAGGAGCAAAAGCAGCTAATAATCAATGTGAGGTAAGTTGACCTTTTAGATGTACCGCGATACAATAATTATTACAACGCACAACTGTATTCTACGATTCAATTAGTTTTTGCGATGACGCATAAGCATATTTCAGTCTCCTAATTTTAAATTTCAAGAATTAAGAAATAACCTTTAAGCTCAGGGCTCAAAATAATTTTCGTACCGTGGCTGGTCATGTTGACCGGCCAAAGTCGTTTTAGCTCGGTCGCGTCTCGTTTCTGACTGGTCAAGATATTTTAAAAAATGTAATTTGTTTATTCCCGTCGCTGCTGGACCGTTTAAAAATTGGCTTAATACAAAGCAACGCTTAAAACTTTACCCAAGATAGCCTTGGCAGGGCTCAGCAGCTCAATAAAGTGGCATCTGATAGCGGAATCTGATAGTTTCCCTTTGCCTTACAGAACATCTCCGCTGTTCGAAAGGCTGAATAGTTTTGAATTCTGAATTGAGAATTTCTGCCATCCTAACAGACGAAATTTTTATCGAACGAATAGCAGTAGTTGTTCAAACAGCTGAATATTTTTCTGAACGGATAACCCCAGTTGATTAAAGGGCTCTCTGCTGATACGCAATTGGCGGTTACGCAGAACGAAGCGCATTATTTTAAAAGCCATGAACAGTAAAATAGTGTGATTGTTAAAGCAGTGATTTTATTACTGGCTTTTCTGCAAATTACTCCATACTTCGGTCTCGCCGAAGATTCAAGTCTCCCACCTGAATAGTAATCGAAAATTTTGAATTTCTCTTTCGTGTTGTAGTCTTTATTTTAGCCTAAATCGTTTTTGATCATACACGGTCAAAAACGATCAACCAGAACCATAGCTACTGCTCTTGAATTTGAGCTGCGTTTCTTGATACGAAATTCAGAGACGCATTGTTGTCATCAGTCTGGTAGCACGTCTTCAAGTCGTGCTAGCAGATGAATCAACTGAATACAAATTTCGGTCAGTAATTCGTCTCAACACCATAGTTATATTTAAATCGTCTCAGCAGACCAGTACATGTAGTTTTTATTTTGCAGTGTTTTCAACAGTCTAAAGGCGTGAAACAAGCTAAGACCTGGTCATGAACTTGGTGCAATCAACTAAGTTCTCAACTGTTTTTTGTGTTTTAGGACCAGCTACTAAAATCATTCCGAGCAGAACAGGCAGCGAGACATTCCCAATTCAAACAACATCGAGCGCCCCCGAAAGCACAGACGAGAGATGCCAGCATCCAGTGCAATGAGAAGAATCCAGTAACACCGAGGCCAACGGCAGATGCCAGCACCCAGTGCGATGAAGAGAATGCTGCTACACGATCTCGAACATCAGATATGGCGGTTCAGACAGATTTCGTTGATGTCATGCCCGATCTGAAGGAGCAGATACGACACCTATCTCAGATAGTCGCCGAGCTGACTGCCCTCAAGCCAAAACCACAAGAAAACGTCAATGAAGGGTCCCACGGCTCGTTGTTGACCGAGTTACTCTCAGACTCATTCAGCGACATAACTGCGATCTGTCCCGACAGCTCTGAAAATTGCAGCTCTGCTTCAGCTGATCCCTTGCCTGGTCTTCAGTCATCCTCGGCCGTAATCACACCTCCTGTTCTCCTCAGGGAACCGCCTTGTTCAAACAATTCGCCAGTAACTTTTCCCTCACGAGCACCACTGACGTTGATCCAGCAGAACAGCCAGCTGAACAGCACATCTCATGGTCCCACAGATAACCAACGTCAAAAGGTTCGCTCAATCGTTTTCATGGGATCGGAAATGTCCACTACTGCTTTGGCATGTATTGATGCCCTCTTTAGCGAAGCCGAGTTGGCAAACGGAAATACGGGAGGTAGCTTTGGCTACCAAAAGCTGGACGAACATAAACTAAGTTACTTGTCATCTGCACTTCGTCAAAAGTTTGACTCACCATTGTTTGAAATTCAATGGGAAAACGTGAAGGCAAAGATAAACTCAAAGTGCAGAGGCAAAAGGCGAACTCTGGTAAAGCGGCTAAAAAAGCAAGCAAATCATGATTAGAACAATTCTAATTATCGTTAGACTTTTCAACAACTTATGTTAAAAAATTATGTAAACAATTATCAGTGGCTAGAGAAGTTTTTCATATTAGATTTTCCCGAGTTTTGCTATTTAGCGTTTTTATTAAACAAACTTGTAAACTTCCAAAATGTGTGGTTTTTTAATATAGTTGATGCCCTGTAGCTTGTAACATTGGGCATTTGTCCGGTTCTTGCCTCAACCGCCAGGAAAAAAGAATAGCTAGTGAAACAAGGATCGGAATAACTCTGTAGCCTGTTCCAGGCATTCATTTAGTCAGTAACTGAACAATGGCATGAGGTCGGGGTTCTTTTTGCCTGGAACAGAGTTAACATAAAGTTTCGCCTCTCAATTGTATTCTTTGTATCGAGGAAGGGAACTTATATTACCCGTGTAAAAAGTACACTAGAAAATCACTGTCGGGGAATGACAAGCTCTGCTGAAACGCATTTGGTAAAAATTGACTAGGCTTTTCCATGTCTTGAAGTACGACCGCGCGAAGACTGGAACTGCATTTGACTGTTGCTCGTGTTATCGCTCGTGTTTCCTCGCTCGCGCATGCTTCTAGTATTCAACAACAAAAGTAAATTTTATCCTAATTCTTTTGTTTTAGTGCCTGAACTGCGCAAAGAACATTCTCCACTTTCAACTGTGTTCGAATTGCTTTTTATAGACTGGAGAACGAAGCTAAAAACACATTCAAAAGACTTGCGTTGTTGTCTAAACTAAAAAATTAAGCTTAAGACCTCGATCAAAACACGGCTGTCAAACTCAGATTTTACACCGAGTTCAGCTTGCTTCTTCGAAGGATGGGAGAAAATTCATCGTGTTTTGAAAATTGCACTCCAAAACAGCGATCGATGGGTACGAATATTATTAATACGCTGATTTCGCACCGAAACTAAGGCTAATTCAAGAAAGGTAAGTAACAATATTTATCAATATGACTTTCCGAAACTCTTGACGAAGAACACACCCCAGCTAAATTTTGCGTGCGATCTTGCACGCTCAGAGTAAGTGCATGCACAGGTAGTGTGTTGTGTCATTTTGCACACTATGCTTTGTTTTCAAAGGTTAACACGCTGTTTTGTTCCACTGCTTACACTACGTTGTTCGAATGGTCATGCTCTATTGTTTCAAGTGTGTCGTATAAAACAAAAGAATTTGCTAATAAAGTGTGCTCCTGGACACACATTAAGTGTGCTAAAACCTATTTCTTTTGTTGTAAAGTGGAGGTGTGTTGTGAGCGTGCTATCACCTTTAGCATCAAAGTCATATGGAGGGTCACATTTGGGCGCATGTGTGCGTTAATACGTACATTGTATCAACCACGAAACACAACCAAAATCGAAATAAATATGCTTATAATGTCGTGGTAGAATATTTTTACCTGGTTTCTTCATTGGACCTGAAGTTGGCGATACTCTGCTCTTCAGACAACGGCAGACCTGGCACCGTTCTCTTTTGCCGTTCATGAAACACGAAAAACACATTTCCATCACGCTGTGCTATGTTAGCAATGACTTGCTATAGCTCTCCATTCCCTGTCCAATCTCGTCTCTCGAGTCTTCGTAACGAAGAATCTGGGTACGAGATTGTTCCCTGTCGCGAAATTGTCTTTGTACAGCGCATGCTCGTCAGGGGTGGGAGTCGGTAGTTTTGTGACGTTTGTGCAGTCCATCACATTTGAATAAATTATTTTGTAATTTGCATGATTTATTATTTGAGTTCAGCGCGTGTTTAGAACGGCGTTTGCTGAAACGCCGAACCACTGTCGCATTATCCGACTTGGCAAGTGGAACTTATGCTGGAGTCGAACCAATTAATTTGAGTCGAACTTAATTGCGGCAAACGTCGCACCATTCATGCACCTATTTCAAAATTAATAGGTTCGACGAATTAAGCTCGACTAAGATTCGACGTTTGCCCTAGGCCTTAGGGAAATCATATTTGTGGACTTGTCGATGTAGAGGATTCAAACGTTCCCTAAGCCACTTTAGAAGAATTTTGATAAATATGGGATGGAAAAAAAATTCTTTATTTCAAATTAAATCAAATGGATTTGTTAAAAAAAATGGAAGAGGTTTGAGGAAATAAAATCATTTGTTAACTAGAGTAGAAAGCTGCATTATTACCATTATCAGGTTAAGTAGGTATTAAAATAAGGAGTAAGTATAAATTAGGATAAGTGGTTAAGTAAAACAATGTAGTTAATATGGTGTCACTGTTACTTGTAAAGGGAAATTTATTTAATAATTTGTAATTTTATTTCTTGTACAATGACTTGTAAACGTGTAATTGTGGAAATAAAAAAAAAATAACCACGGATATGTTTCTCGATTGGTTAAAGAGCTATCTAAGTGAAAGGCGACAGTTCACGGTGCTAAATGGAACCAAATCAGATATGATTCCGGTGTCCATTGGCATTCCCCAGGGATCCGTGCTGGGCCCAACACTATTTACAGTATTTACAAACGACTTGCCATCGTCAGTCCAATCGGGGTCGCTATACATGTTTGCTGACGATACTACAGTTTTCTGCATAGGTGACCCAGCGGACATGGCTATAGCATAGTTGAATAAGGCGTTGCAGGAAGTGTATACCTGGTGCCTCAATGACAAGCTAACACCTCATCCGGGCAAGAGCGGAGCGATGCTGCTCAGCACGGGAAACCCGATGGGCCCAATTACTCCGGCGTTCATAGAAGGCTCTAACCTTAGATGACTCACGGAAACACGCCTATTAGGGATGATAGTCGACCACAAACTTACCTGGGCACCGCATGTACTGAACATGAAGAAGAGCTTTGTGACCAAATTAGACTTGTTAATACGATGTAGGGTCCTACCGACAAAGGTTTTGTGGGACTTCTCCTTTAAAGTAATTTTGCCATCTGTAAAGTACGGCTTGGTCTTGTGGGGTGTATGTTGTGACTCAGATCTATTTCATTCCATCGAACGACTACACTGTAGAGCATCTAGAATTATCTTTAATCTACCCGAGGATATGGCGTCATGTGACGCGCTTGAATTCGATCTGTGGCCTACTCTCTCTTTACATTACAAACTAGATATTTTTAAGTTTTTTCATAAAGCACATAACGATGGCCTGCTTGAATTATTATCCAAAGACATTTACACCAAACTTTGCAACGGTTATTCTTTACGGGGAAAAGACTGCTTACTCGTACCCAGATTTAATGCTAGATATATGAAGGACTCACTCGCGTAGAGAGGTTCTATCTTATGGAACACTGTTAGTTTTAATGAACTTAGGGTTTCACGGCTACAGCAGAGGAAACTGAAACAACGATTAAAAACAAAATATTTAATGATTTTAAATTAAACGTAGTGTCCGCCTCAACTGTTTTTATTTATGAACTGAAGAAATGATCCTCACACTTTCTGGACAATTTAAGCAATTGTCTCTTACATGCACTTGAAAAATTCAAGTGACTCCAACGGGATTCGAACCCACGACCTCTGCGATGCCAGTGCATATTTGAATGTTTTCTAACATGTAAATATTTTATATATACATTAGGTTCTTATACGGTCAGTGATCAAGCACAAGAGGCAGCAAGCTGGTATTCCAACAATTTCTTGCTAGCAAGTAAGAAAAATCTTCAAGTTATGGTGCTACACAAGGGAAAGCAGCATACAAGCATGTCTCAAGATCGACAACCAGGAAATCGAGCAAACAGCCAAAAGACCCCGATTGTTTTTTACTACACCCTCGATGGCACAACCTTGACACCCGTTTCAGAAGAAAAAGATCTTGACGTCATCATAACTAGTACGCTCTCTTGGGACTCACACATCCATGTTATCACTGCGAAAGCAAACAAGCTTCTTGGCTTCGTCAAAAGGACATGTCCCCTGCCTACGGACGTCTCTGTTATAGGCGCTCCCTGTACTTGTCTTTGATCAAGTCACAGCTGTGTTACGCCACCCAAGTCTGGTCGCCCGCTTACGTTACTCTGAATGCTAAAGTGGAACAGGTGCAGAGGCGTGCAGGCAGGTGGATTCTACGCACGTGCAGAGGCGAGATGTCATACAAGGAGCGGTTGACTGTGCTAGACTTACTTCCACTCTCTCTAGATCGCGAACTCAAAGACTTGGTCTTTTTTTATAATTTCCTTTATTGTAGTACTGATTTAGATGTTCTGAACTACGTATCTTTTGTTTCCCACGGTCGTACAAGACAAAGTGACTCCTTTAATCTACGTACTCCTCTCTGTAAAACATCTAATTTTCAGGCTTCGTATTCTAACAGAATAGTTAAACTTTGGAACTATGTTTGTAAGCTAGCACCCCCAAGCCATTTTTGCTCGCCTAATGCCTTTCAACTTTTTGTCCGCAAATTAATGAGCACACATCTTTCAAGGGTATATGATCTCAATTACCCCTGTACGTGGAGGCTAGTCCAAACATGCTTATGTCACTCTTAATATATATACATATATTTTTGTTGTTGTTGTTTTTTTCTTAAGTGTGCTTGTGTATGCTTTTTGTTTTAATTTTAGGTCTTAATCCAGGGGCGGTGCCTCGTATGGGACTTTCGTCCTGTTGCACCTGCCCCTTTTGGGTCTTGCTTCTTGGTTTTTTTTTTATGTTATTAATTATTTATGTGGAGCACCCAATAAAGCTGTTTAAAAAAAAATTCAAACTCTTAGGTGTGACTATTGACGACAATCTCACCCTCAGTGACCATGTCATATATATAACCCTAAAATGTAGCCAAAAGATCGGTGTTCTCTTAAGACTAAAATATTTCATTCCAGAGATAGCAAATTGATCTGTATTAATTAAGTCTAGCATAATGCCTCATTTAATACAGTCTTCTTGCCACAAATTGTTACAACAAGAAAATAGATATTAAATAATCTTGTTTTTTCAAAGAAGGGAAACCTCAAATGATGAAAGGTACACATATATTTTTAGTATACAGTAATACTGAATGTGAATTTCATTTGCAAAATGGCAATAATCCTTTGCTCTCAGAACTTACTTTAAGCTCCCCTTTTTGAACTCTGCCATAAAGGTGGCAGACTTTGTTCCTTTGAATTCATTGTCACTTTGCAGTAATACAGTCTCTTGTAAAAAGTAAAGAACAGCTGAGATACACTGGGGGGTATTTAACGTCAAAAACATAATAAGCAGAAATTAGATCAACTAAAGCTTTTGTACGACTGCAATCACTTTCAAAAAAGGCTTGGTCCTCTCCACAGACAAAAACTTGGTCAACTTCCTGGCAACCGCCGCCGCCTCGTTAGCCGCCGCCGCCTGCTTAGCACAAAGGGATAAGGCGCCAGTCTGCTGAGCGGAAGGTCGTGGGTTCAGATCCCGGCCGGACCAATATAACTGAGGAGA
>BLFK01000263.1:503888-511388 GCA_014634185.1 Astreopora myriophthalma
ATACATACATACATACATACATACATACATACATACATACATACATACATACATACATACATACATATTCTTTTTGGTAAGGCAGGTGGGTCTGAGGCAACCTGACGGCTGGTGTGGACCTGCCATAGAAACCTAGCTACCTAGAAGTTACTTAGTTAATTTTACAATCTTCAAATGTTTAAAATTTCGAAAGGTAAAAAAACAATGTCTCAAAGTTAAAATATAAAAAATCAGGCTCTTATTAATTAAGTTACAATCTTCAAATGTTTAAAAGTCCAAAAGGTAATAAACAAAGTCACAAAGTTAAAAGTATAAAAAGTCGGGCACTTTTGATGTAATTAAACAAGCCCCTTTCTCGAATTGAATTTTGTCCAATATTCTTGAGGCATGTTTAAGTCTTCGTTTAAAAAGGTTATAAGATGTTGACTCCCTGATTGCTTTAGGTATTGAATTCCATACAATGGGGCCCCTGTACCTCACGCTATTTCTTCCAAAATTGTTGCTATAACGCATTTGGGAGAAGTCTTTTGCGTGTCTTAAGTTGTAATTATTGGCATTTTTAGGGGTTCCGAGTAAGACTGAAATTTGCTCGGGTAAGTTGTTGTTGTGGACCTGGTACATAACAGAGGCAAGCCTACGCTTATAGATATAGCTCAATGATTTCCATTTAACAAGTTGTAGAACTTCTGAATCAGGTGTTTCACTGGGCAGTTTATGGATCAGTTTAGCGGCTTTAACATGTAATTGCTCCAATCCATTAAATGTAGACAATGAACAGGATCCCCAGATGGCAATGCAGTAGGTAATACTTGGAACGATGCCTTTATAATAGATCTCTTCAAGTACACGCGGAGGTAATCCTTTCATTTTTTTCAAAAACTTAAGTTTCCCTCCAAATTTGGCATGCAATGATCAAATATCACTTTAATCAGTTCTGATACCTATCTGCATTCAGTCAGTTTGTAGTCAGTTACATTGGGTGAAGTGACTACCGCCACTTCCCCCTAACGTTAAAAAGACCGCCCGGTATTGCTGAGCCCTCAAAGATCGGACCTTCCTACATAGCAAGTAAGCCGCCCTTTAATTTTAGTCATTGCGAACTCAACAATGTCATGATAGAGAATATGTATGTGATATATATTTGAACTGAGGATATGACATGTTATGACGAAAGTGTGATCATCTCATATATTTGAAGTATCTGAAGTCATGATATTTCATGTCCGCAGTTCAAATATATATTTCATATTCAGTAAAAACCCGCATAAAAGAGCCGCTATTTTTCAAGCCAAGGTGGAGTGGTTCTTCTAAATTTGGTGTTTACTGATGGATCATGCTGGGCACGTTCTTAACAGGTTCTTATTTATAATAGGTATGGTTGGTCCTGAAACACTTCTGTTGTGTTACAATTCTTAAGGACAATTTCTCACCTCTGACTCACCAATTCGGACGAATTGTTCTTTAACATATTAATAACAAAAATTCAATTTAATTTCCCAAAAACTATTCAAAAAAAGGCTCTTAATGTTGAGTTTGGGCCCTTGACTGCATCTCAGCAGGAAGGCACTAGATAACATCGACCTAAACCAGATGAGTCATCGATATGTCAGCGGCGTCTTACAAAATGATTGAAATGATCCCTCGACTTCCGCTCACTTGGTCGATCGCTGCGAGAATGCTAATTTGAGTTAGTTTGAGTGACAAAACGGCCAATTTTTGACATTTCCAGTGTATATTACTAAAAAAGACTGTTAAATATGTAATAGACTCAGTAGTATGGCATTGAATTACGCGGCTTATGGAACGTACTTGTAGCTGGTTTTGGTCGATGTTATTTAGTGTCAACACGTCGCGAAATCATATCTAACATCCACCGAAACCAGTTTTCAGCTTCGAATTCGAGAGACTTGAGATAGAAGAGGAGAAGACAACATTTAACGGATAAGTATGCACTTTATTCACATTTTAGCCTGTTTAAAAGCAAAATCCAAGCTTTTATAAACTAAAACAATGCATGCACATAAACCCCGAGTCCCTTGTACATAAGCGCCGCCCCAGAGGGTCCCAAAGGGTATTGTTTTTGAGACGTTGTGGTCTGAAAACCGGTATAGACTTTGGTCATTTTGGAATCAGGTATGGTTTTTAACCCTTTAATGCCCAAGAGTGCCACCTATAGATTTTACACTGTCTAACGCCAGACGATTTTACTGTCTAACGCCAGACGATTTTACTCGTCACTGGGGGACCCCTTGGGCAGGAAAGGGCTAACCCCCTCTCCATCTGCTCAAAAACTATGTCCCCATGAACCCCCTCTCCGTCTGCTCAAAAACTATGTCCCCATTAAGGAAACTATCTAGGAGTGTATGAACATATTTCCGGGGGGGTACTTTAGGAATTTCTGGATGGGGATGTGCTGCGGGACCCTGGAACCCTTAGCCTATACCAGAGCTAGTTTCAGCTGGATTTTGCGACCATATACTTGAGTAAACTCCCCAAATCACTGCTATCCTAGAGTAGCTGTTTTCCAGAAACTGAGGTCACTAGCACAGTCTAAAGCAAAGCCGAAACAAAACCTTATACCACAGTCGCTTCTCTCTTAAAAAAGGATTCCTTTATATTTTTCCAGTTTTTTTTTCCATCAAGTCTCCAACCAACTGGTCAGTTTCGTGAAAAATGATACCTATTCTAGACCCAAACGCTCTGATTTATATACCCTACGCTAGAGTAAACTGCTTGAAAACCATACCCTTCACAGCGGCACATACCGATATAGCCCATATATGGCGGTACCCCCCCCCCCGGGCATATTTATCGTTTCAATTCCGAAGAATGAGAAAGAATGAAAAATATCTGAATTCAAAGTGGATTTTAAGAAATGTTTTCTGTTAGTGTTCAAATCTAGTAATGATGACATAATTTCTTAGAGGCCAGGTCTGAAAATGGGTGTGAAAAATGAAAATTTTTGGTCTGACATACAGTCAGGATTTGGAAAACTGGGCAGCACACCCCCACCAAGAATCCCCAGGAGCACCCCCTGGATAAAAGACCAGGCAAAATGAGTTAAGCTTGCCACATGTAAGTAGTTTAACTAAAACTGATTGCCACTATGTTCGAGAAGAGTTAAGGACACTTCCTAAGCTGCGGTAATTTTTCCATTTAAGGTAACCAAAAAAATATACAAAAAATATTTTATGAATTCTCTCATGGTTGAATTAAACACAACGGGAATCTCAATGGATTGATGCTGAGCAACAGACAGTGTGAAAGGGGCATGGTTGGGTGCAGTCCGGGGAGCTAAAAGAGTTACCATTGTTGTACATGTAACATTAGTTAAAATTGGTAAAAACAAAGTAACAGAGGAAAAAACAGCAAGCTACTTCAGTTGTCATTTAGCAGTTTATTTCATTGTAACTAGAGACATTTGGAGATCAACCTTTGCCTCATCTCTCTTCTCAATGAGAGCATGTCAGTCTAAAAACAAAGCAGAAATAAATATCAATATCATTTGTGTATATCTAAGGAGGTATTTTTGAGGCACTCCACTCTCAATTTAATAAGTACCAGATGAAAATCTGGATTCCTTCCTCTGCTAAGGTATTCTGCAAACTGAATGCAGTTGGTTTTATTACTATACTAGTGACAATGCAACATGCACATTTTTTATTGAAAAGAGAGAACTCTAAATTCTTTCTTTTAAATATTTTTATTTTTCTTACCATGCAGGCAAACATCCTGCAGTCATAGTTATTTTCTTGCACTGGAACTGCCTTTGGAAAGGAAATTTACAAGAAGTCATGTAGATTCGCACTCTTGCGTGATTTATTTTATTTAGGTCTTTTTCGGAGCCGTGACAGAGTTCGGGTTATAGGTTTTGGTCGATGTTAGATATGATTTCGTGACGTGTTGACACTAAATAACATCGACCGAAACCAGCTACAAATACGTTCCATAAGCCGCGTAATTCAATGCCATACTACTGAGTCTATTACATATTTAACAGTCTTTTTTAGTAATATACACTGGAAATGTCAAAAATTGGCTGTTTTGCTACTCAAACTAACTCAAATTAGCATTCTCGCAGCGATCGACCAAGTGAGCGGAAGTCAAGGGATCATTTCAACCATTTTGTAAGACGTTGCTGACATATCGATGACTCATCTGGTTTAGGTCGATGTTATCTAGTGCCTTCCATCTCAGCACGCTAAAATTGTCGCGTTTGAGTTTGCATTTTGAGGGACTGGAAACGAACTCGTGATCATTTCGTGACATGACTTTTTTAATTTTGTGGTTTGCGTTATGACCTGTCACGGCTTCAGGTCGTCAGGACATCTTCGGACATTTTCGGCAACGGTCGGGAGTCTTCGGGAAATCTCTGGAAATCGCTGGGACGTTTTTGGAGATCCCGGTCAAGAGGAGACGAAAATTTCAAGCATCTGACTCAGAAAAAATTGGCAGGTATACGTGCTATGTACAGTTAGATTGTTAACGGTGCGATGTATTGGGAATAAAACCCTTCCTGTTCAAAATTGTATTGCAGAAAGTTATCGGCCTTATTCCAAAATGGCTGCTAGTTTAATATTCTTTTGTTTTTATTGAAATGAGTCCTTTTTACCTCGTTCAAGGTAAAATATTCTTTTGAAGTTTGGGCTCAAAGACGAGGCAACAAGGGCTAATTGGAATAAAAACAAAAGAATATTAAAGTAGAAACCATTTTGGAATAAGGCGTATAGAGGGGGGTAGCTTGTTGACAGAAACATGTTTCGAACTGTACTGAAATAATAATAATAATAATAATTAATCGCTTATTAAGAACTCTCTTGTAGTTGGCTATAAACTAAATTAACGAGTTACTTACAAGAATAAGAATGAATACTACTATTTACAAACTGTAATAGGGTTACTATCTACATATAAATCAATGCGCTTATTTAAAGGAAATATCTGAACATGAAAAACTCCTCTGTTCTTTTTAGATTACAATTCCTCCTATCCCTGAAGAAGTGGATGTCTCTTTTCTCTGCTCTCAGGGAATATGGACATGTATTACTGATGCGGGGCAAAAGCGCATTTAGGGGGTGGCTGGTATTGGTCGTTATTCCCTTCATATATTTGTCACAGAGCCGACTCCTCCTATATTCGAGAGTGTCTAGACCTGCTGCTAAAAGCGCGCCATTATAACTATCTATGTAAGGAAATACTATGTGCAAAACCCTTTTTTGAAGAGATTCTATTCTATTTTATTCTTTCTTGATGCGTGAGATCGATGTCTTTAGTCCACAGGCGTGAAAGTTGGCAGGACCAATTGTGTGTTTGAGCTTGGCAAGTCTTCACATAAGAGCCTGTATATATTTTCAGGCTGAATGGATTCTTTTATTTCGGGGGTTTTTAAACCACAGCTTCTTTTAAGCGATTTTCGCTGTATTCTCTGTCATGCCTTCAGTTCTTACTGGATGTAACACGAACTCGCAATTGACTAGCGGTCATGTCAAAACGCAGACTGCAGATTGCAGACTGCAGATACCGGTCCTTAACCAGAAAAAGGCTTTACAATGACATGTTTATAATGCCTACAGGACATGTGATTTTCCTTTGTTTGTACAGATATCCGAAACATTGCATTTTACAAAACACACACACACGAGAAACGCTTGTTCCTTTTTTAAATTACCTGTGAGCTGGATGAAGTGTTCGAAAATAGCTCAAGGAAAATACGCGCGCTGATTGGTTAATAATCGTGTTTCTATTAAACAATTAGATTATGAGCTCGAGATTTCTATCGCGTGATAGTTGACGAGGGCGCAGCCCGAGTCAAGTATCACGCATAGAAATCGAGAGCGAATAATCTAATTGTTTTAGTATAAATCTACTAGTCGTTCAAAACTAAACAAGTAAATTATCTATATCCTCATCGCAGACACTTCGAAACACTTCGAAAACGCGACGAAGTGGCCGCCATTTTGTTGAAAACGGCTACTCGCTATCTATCACAGAATAGATAGCGAGTAGCGTAGCCAATCAGAGCACGGCTTTCGTGATAGAACGCTAGCAGATTTATACTAATATTTTGTAGAGTGTTAATACTAAACGTCGACCAGCATAAACTCTAGTTTAATCAGTAACTCTATTAAAGAAAATCTATTGACCGAAGAATGTTCTTGTTCTAGTAAGACTAATGAAAAACAGATTAATAGACAGACACATCTCCGGGTCATATATATAGACCACTTTCATAAATAGGCGAGCAATTTGTTATTCTTTTGTATATATGTAAATTAGACCTACTGGCCTCATTTTGGAACAAAAATGCTTTTGAATTTTGCACATCCTAGCGAGGCAAGAAGGGTTCATTAGCATAAAAACAAAAGGATATTTTGTTTGGCCGCCATTATGAAAGAGGTCTCTGATCTTTCAAAACGATCCTTTCAAAACTCCAATGAATTAGTCACGATTAACCGCGATCAAAATTATTAATTTCTTTAATATTCTATGGACCGATTCTGGAATAATTAAAGTGAACTCTTAAAATTACTATGCGTTAAAATGAGCGTAAATTGTAATATACCCTTGGATTCAACGGAACGCAGAATTCGCTAAAGGTTTTGGCATTTAGTTTCCCTTCCCTAGTCTTCCCTTGGGCAATCTATAAGCCAGTGTTCATGTAAAATCGTCATTGTGTCGGATATAGCGAATGGGTCATCTCCAAAACTACTTCAGAATTATATGGATCTTGGTATTATATGAATTAATGCAAATGGGCGTGTGTTTTTAATGTCAAACACAACAGGTTCAGCACATAAAAAGGTCTGTCTTCCGCCGGAAAACGACACCAAAACGTCGCTAACGACCAACCTTTTATAGGATACTCTATAGATACCTGAGCCGATATCTCAAACGCTTCGTACAATAAGGTGGATTTAAAATAAGCTATTTATTTAAAATAAATTTCAAATTGGTAGTGATGAAAACGCTTCTAAATGCTTTTATTCCGAATATCCACAACAATAATTCACTCCGTATAAACTTTGATCAACTTAAACTTAATTATAAAAATATGTAATTATCTTGTCCTTCAAAGGTATTCTCATCATGATTCAATGACTTAAAACTTAAACAAAAGTAGATAGGCAACTTCCAATAAAACTTGAACCTCTCTAATGCGAACACTAAAGGGACAGACCAAAGTGGCCGCATTAGAGAGGTGTCCGTATTATAGAGGTCACCAAGATTGCATCATTTTTTAAGACTCCATTGACAGTTTTAAGTGTTCAGAAACGAAAAATAGGCCCAGTGTATCTAAACTGACCAATATACGGTATTCAGACACATTGATTCATACATACATCTCTATGGGGCGCCAAGGTGGACAAAAATGCCAATTGAAAAATTTTCTTTCTAATTACAAAAATATTTTCTAAACTCAAGATTTTTGTCCTCAACTTACAAACTAGATTCTAATTTAGCGAAATGTTTATGCTCTTTTTAGGTTTTCCCTTCTAAACT
>BLFK01000263.1:516388-523888 GCA_014634185.1 Astreopora myriophthalma
TGGTGATCAAGAAGTCATTACCAATGGAAGCTTACAAGCTGATTCAACCGTCAACACAGTTGTTTTGCGGTCATCTTTGGATTCTTTACCAAAGTTGAAACTTGACACCTTTGACGGCAATCCAATCAATTGGAGTGATTGGATTTCAATGTTCCGGTCTATCATTGATGATGCAGACATCTCCAGCAATGCTAAGATGCAACACTTTCAGAATGTGGTCATTGGTAGAGCTAAGGATGCAATAGCAGGCTATGGTTACAGCGGAGAACTGTATACAGAAGCCCTTCAGAAATTGGAATCGAGATTTGGAAAGTCTCACATTGTGGTAAAGGCTCATTTGAACCGCCTACAGAAATGGAGCAGGCTGAGCGATGAACGTTTACATGAAGTCCGGCGTTTCTCTGATGTTGTATCAATTGCTGTTAAAACGTTTAAGCGTCTTGGTTATGATGAAGATTTGCATGCTGCAAACAATTTGAATATGGTTGTTGACAAGTTGTCTCCTACTCTCTGTGTCAAGTGGAAAGAGTATAAAAGGGACAAAAAGTTAACTAAAGCTAACCTTTTAGACTTTGAGAAGTGGATTGAAGTCCAGGCAGATGTTCATGAGGATTTTGGTGCTCGAGCAAGCAAACCGCCATTCAATGCATCTGACCCCAAGTTAAAATGGAGAAATGCCAATAGTTCGCTAGTCTATAGTTTATCTTTACCACCTGATCGGAATCAAACCCCTCTTGGAGAACGCCCACGTGGTCGTTTCCCTTCTGTGCCATGTGTCATGGGAGACTCCAAGCACCACAAGCTACAAAATTGTCCCAAGTTCAAAGCACTGTCTGTCCTAGAAAGATTGGAAAAGGTCAAGGACCATGGATTGTGCTTTCGTTGTTTTGGACGGCATTGGTCCAACAAGTGTGGATCCACTAAACAGTGTGGCGTGAATGGTTGTACTAGACTGCACAATGAACTGTTGCACAGACTTACCTCCGACAATGGCAATCCCATTTCTCCACCACACCCAGAAGTACGACCTGAACAAAACAGTCCCCCAGAGCCTCCAGTTGAAAGTTCAAATGTCATGTTAGCTAGTAACAAGTCGCGAGTTTTACTGCAAGTGGTTCCAGTAACGCTGTATGGACCTGGTGGATAGCTCAACACTTATGCCCTTTTGGATCCTGGAAGTACTTGTTCCTTGGTTACAGGCGACATAGCGGATCGACTTGGTTTGGATGGTCCGTCTGAATCCCTCAATTTGTTTGGTATTCAAGTAACTTCACATCTTAAAACGAAAAGAGTTTCGTTTAACATTGGCCCTGTCAATTTGCATACGACTAACTATCCTGTCGGAAATGCATTAGTTGCTGAAAAGCTGAACTTGCCCCCAGTCACAGTAAACATGGAAAATGTCAAGTCTCAGTGGAGCCACCTGGTAGACCTCGAACTTAAAGATATGGATGGGACAGAGGTGAAGGTTGTCCTCGGTAGTGATGTCACTGAATTAATTATCCCAAGGGAGGTACGTGAAGGACCAAAAGGTTCACCCTATGGAGTTAGGACTAAACTTGGTTGGGTGGTCACTGGAAACTTGCCAGGATATGCTCGCAATTCAGAATCTGTTTACTTTGTACATGTTGCTTCACCTGAGGAGGAACTGAACGAACTTGTTAAAACTTGGTGGAAAACCGAGTCGTTTGGATGCAAGTATGACAACAAGGAACAACGCTCTAGAGAGGATGAAATGGTTTTGGAATCTCTGAGTAAAACCACCGGCAAAGTTGATGGAAGATACGAAGTTGGCCTTATTTGGAAGGATTCATGTATACCGCTTTGCCGAACAACAGAGTTGTAGCAGAAAAGCGCTTAGAACTGTTGGAGAAACGCCTTGAAAAGGACCCACAGCTGCAAATTAAGTACGCAGAAACCATAGAGAATGACCTGCAGAAAGGGTACGTCAAGAAGTTGGAGGATCAAGAATTGGCAGCTGCTGACGCCCATGAATGGTACCTACCGCACCACGCGGTGTTACACCCTCATAAACCCGGAAAGGTTCGACGAGTTAGCGATGCAGCGGCACGGTATCAAGGAACCTCCTTGAATGATTGCTTATCCTCTGGTCCAGACCTTTTGAACTCATTAGTTGGGATACTAATGCGCTTTCGTCAGGAGTCGATAGCGCTGTCTGCTAACATTGAAGCTATGTTCAACCAAGTCGCAGTCCCGGAAGAAGACCAATTGGTCTTGCGTTTCCTGTGGAGGAAGAAGCCATCAGATAAAGTGGATGTCTACCAGTATGTCAGGCACATCTTTGGTGCCAAGTGTTCCCCTGCATGCTCCAACTATGCCCTTCGGAGGACGGCCCAAGACAATAAGGATTCTTTTCGGTTGGAAGCTGAAGTTGTTGAAAGGAACTTTTATGTGGATGATCTATTTAAGTCTGTGCCATCCTTGTTGGAAGCATGTAATCTGCAAGCTGGGCTGGTGAAGTTGCTCGCACTGGGTGGATTCAACTTGACGAAGTGGATATCAAATGACAAAGATTTTCTCAAGGCAGTCCCTGAGGAAGAACGAGCACAGTCAGTGCGAAGTATTGTAGATGGAGATAGGCTGCCTACTGAAAGAGCCCTGGGAGTCACCTGGGATGTCCAGAATGACACTTTCATATTCAAGATCAAACCAAGGGAGCTTGCGGACACCAGAAGGAAAGTTGTTAGTCTTACTGCCTCTATCTTTGACCCCATTGGCTTCGTAGCTCCATATGTCGTGAGGGCGAAAATATTTCTCCAGTCGCTGTGGAAACTTCGCCAAGGCTGGGACGAGAGAATGCCTGAAGAATTCATACAAGAATGGTCCGATTGGCAGAATGAACTTGAGAAGTTGGCTGAATTCTCAGTACCAATCGTAGAGTATCGTAGAGTGGCCCTCTACCCGATGTCAATCCAGTTGCATGTGTTTGGCGATGCAAGCGAGTCTGCATTTTGTGCTGTTGCCTACTTTCGATTCGAGTATCCTGGTGACCAAAGACAGTGTGCATTTGTAGCTGCAAAGACTCGTGTTACATCTGTTAAACCGTTGAGCGTCCCAAAACTGGAACTTCAGGCAGCAGTTCTTAACGTGCGATTAGCCAGCATGATCCAGAAGGAACACGATTATGAAATCTCTACCATCTGGTTTTGGAGTGATAGTGCTGTCATTGGACAAATTCGTGGACCATCGAAGCGTCATCCCGCCTTTATTGCAAACAGACTCTCTGAAATCCTGGATACTTCAGAACCAGACCAATGGCGCCACTGCCCTGGCAAACTTAACCCAGCGGACGAGGGCACTCGTGGCATGGGAGCAGGTGCAATCACTTCTGACAGCCGCTGGTTAAATGGACCGCCGTTCCTTTTACTGTCAGAAGACCAATGGCCAGAAGACATTCCGAAGACGAAGCTTAATCCTGATCCAGTTGCTGGCGCACCTACAGAAGTTATCCAGTTAGCTGAAGTTACTTCAAGAGCAAGTCCTCAGTTAATGGACTTGTCCAGATACTCTTCATTCATCAAAGTTTGCCGAATTACCGCTTATGCCCTAAGATTTATTCAGAACTGCAGAATCAAGTTAAAGAGCCAAGCAAAGACCGGTCCACTGGAAGTTCAAGAAATCGAGGAAGCAAAGTTGATGTGGATCAAGTCTGTTCAAAGAGAAGCATTTTCACCTGAAATCTTGAACATTGAAGCTGGGAAGCCTATTGGAATCAAAAGTCGCTTGATTAGCTTAACTCCTTTCTTGGATGAAAGTCACATTCTCCGAGTTGGCGGGAGAATTGGTGGTGCTGCCATTCCCTACGATGTCAAACACCCAATTATCATCCCTCAAGACCATCAGTTTAGTCGTCTTGTTATCCTGGATTGTCATAAAAGGCTTAACCATGAGGGCACAAGTCACGTGCAGAACGAACTGAGGTTGATGTACTGGATCCCTCACACCAGATCCACTGTGAGAAGAGTTCTCCACGATTGTGAAGTGAAAACGAAAGCTGGAGTGTACAAGAAACCAGTCGCGAAGCTGGCGCTGTTGGAAGAGTGTCCTACCTAATAAATTAGCTGAACACTGGCGGGAGAATGTCGCGACTGAACATTGAACACTGAACATTGATTTCATTTTTTGTACGTATTACGTGCCTATCGTTAAGGTCACGTGATTAGTAGTTTTGTAGCGACCTCGTTGGTTGTCGCCATGTTGTGAAATTAAATGGTTGGCTTGAGTTTACAGTCCTTAGTTTGGTCTTATTTAGTCATTTTAGCGACACCTATCATCATCATAATCATGCAGAAGCTCATAATTTATTGTATTTCTTATATACAGAGCAACCCCACCACCATCCCTGTTTCGGTCATTTCTTTCCAGGATATAGCCTTGAATAGAAACTTCACCATTTGAGATTGAGCTACTAAGGCGGGATTCATTAATTGCAAGAATATCAATGACTTTTGAATACATATAAACGCGGAGTTCATCTATATGGGCCCGAAGACTCACAATATTTAGGGCCGCCAGTTTAAAACCTCTATTATTAGACATCTCCTTAAGCAAATGGCTATTTAGCGGCTTTAGACCGATGTTTAGGGTTCAGTGCTTGCCTAATGATGTTTGCAGCAAAAAGTTTAACTCCGTCTTTGTTCAAATGAATTCCTTTGTTCTTAAGGTGTGCGATTTCGATGCGTGAATTATCGATAAATGTCCACCCTTTTGTAACACAAACAGACTTCAGGGATTCATTAATATGCGAAATTTTGTTGTTTACATCAGGTTCCCGCTTTGTTATTATACTTGAAATTGTAATCTTCGTTGAAGAACTAAGCTCTGTGACCTTCACCGCCATCTCCTTTACTCGCTCAATTCATCCTGCTGTGAATCGGCTAAGTCATTTGTGCCTGCGTGTATTATAACGTGATCATACCCACTGTCCTCAATAAATGTCGAAACAAGTTGATCTCTTCTCTTTACAACTGTCGCTCCGGGAATACAAGATTTATTTATATATTGGGTTTTTGACAGCTTCTCGGCATCTATTTCCTTGATCGTGGAATCCTCAATTATTAATACTTTAGGCTTCTCACCTTTAATGGGTTTGACCGAACTTGTTGACGGAACTGTAGCACTTTTTCCCGAATCTGCACTAGAAGACCGATTACTTATACCTGTACATGCGGGTCTTTCTGCAGGTACCGGAAAGCTTTGTATTTTTGGTAACTTGGGAATAGTCTTTATTTGGAGTTGTTTTGTTTCCTGTCTTTTATTTCTTTTGTTTTACGTAAGCTTACGTAATCTGTGCTCCGGTACTCACAGAAGGTGCCGCACATGCCTTCGGAGCTCTGTTATCAGTCAAAGCATCATTTGTAGTCGTAGATGTTGATGGTTCCTGTAGTTTGTGCAGTTCTTTTATCGAGTTATCCATAGTAGGTGGAGACTCAGGTGTATGTGTTTTAGCGGCCAGTAAGGAAAGTGTTAACAAAAGAGCGTCCTTTTCCCGTTCAACCTCCTCAAGCCTGCCTTTTAGCGACCGATTCTGATCTTCTAGTCGACGGACTTCTACCGAACACTGACAATCCCTCTTTTCTAATTGATTCGGCGTTTGAATAATATTCCAAAGTTTGGATATTTCCTTTTTCATATCTCTAATCTCCTTGCACAGCCGTTGAGTAGAATCTATGTGGCTGTTCTCTTCTCCTACGCCGAAGTCAAGATGGCGGGATAATTCAATCTCGGCAGATTCGGGCTGGTCGAGCTCAGGGTGTCTTACAAACGACTTTAACTTCTCCTTTACAACTGATGCATCAGATCCTTGTAATTGTATGGTTTTGGTGTTCTTGTGGAACGTCAGCGTTGCTCCCTTCGTCTTGATTGACATTTTTCCGTCGCCATCATCACCGGTGGTTTTTAACAGTTCGAGCCCTAAATCCTGTTGACAAAAATCTTTAAACGTCTCAAAATCACCATCCCATATATACATATGTTTCTTCTCATCAAATCCTACTTTAATTCGAGGATTTCTATTTGTGAAGTTATCCAAGAAATCAAAGTTATCAGAGCCGGCTTCACCGTTTATAGATGCCATGTTCTCACGTGGACTAGAGATAAATGGGATTCACTCTGTGCAGCAAAAAAAAGTTCCATGCTAATACATTTTCACTGGACCGGACAAACTACTTGAACGTCTGGAAGAATGTTTAGACCTAACAGAGAATCCAGCTGTCCGTAAAGTACATACTTTATACGAATCAGTTATTTGAAACCAAAGGAACTACGTACAACGCAATGCTTCACCTAAAAGGTTGTAATAAAAGTACAATTTTCAAAACTCCAGTTGAAGATCAGTGACAAACTCGTGCACACTATATGCCAACTATATGTCAACACCGGATCACCAGAGTGTCCGTAATAAAGAGGTTAAGTTTATATGACTTCGCTCTCTGGGGCCGAGATTTAGTGTCCGTTGTCCTTATTAGAGAGGGTCCGTATTATAGAGGTATTTTTTTTAGAAAACGGGTGAGAATTTTTTCGGGACATAGGGGAGTGTCCGTTATAGAGAGGTGTCCGTAGGGAGAGGTTCGACTGTACCTTCTCCATCAAAAATATTCTCATTATGATTCTGTTGCAACTTTAACCAAGTGGGTAGGCAACTTTCCCTAGCAAAATGTGTATCAATTGGTGTTGTTCTTAACGAAAGCTGACTTGACACCAAGGCTACTTCCATGCAATAACCTATAGTTTGCAGAGAATAGGTGGTTACTATCTTGGTTACTATGATCTTTATCTACACACATATGAAAACAGAGGTGAATTTCACTCATTTCAGTCCTGAGATGACAGATTTACCGTATTAGATTGTTTCAACAGATTGAAGGCTTTGCTGTTTAGTCCTCCATGTTAAGTCCCCGCTGTCACCCCCGCTTTAGTTGATCGCATGCTGTTAAATCACCGCCCCACGGTCCCGGTTTCAATGGCATTTTGTTAAATACACCACCCACCGGGGCCAACGCACCGTTAAAAGTGCGTTAAATCCCGGGTATGGAAGCGTTAAATCCCCGCTATGTCCCGGGGGGTTGGGGGGCCGGGGTTTCAATTGACTGATGCATAAATGATCCATAAATGTTGAGCGCGTGACCATAAAGGCATAATGCGTGACGTGATATGAAAGATGAGAAGAAAAGATGACAGAGTCATAAGACACACAGTAGACTGTCAATACCCACGGAAAGTTTAACTATTGTAAAATGCAATTTCTTCTGCCGGAATGCGCTGCAAGTCGCTGTCTAACTTTTAAAACGCGAATGTCGCTGTCGATTTCACTTTTTTCTTTGTCGCTGTCGTAATTTCGCGTGAGCGGCTTGTCGTCATTTCAGCTCCTTCGTGTCGCCGTTTCAGAGCCGTGTCGCCTGTCGGAATTTACCCTAACAGGGCCTCATCAACGAGTATTTAATGTAATGCGCGAAAACGCTGCGGTGAAATTTTCTAAAA
>BLFK01000263.1:528888-531388 GCA_014634185.1 Astreopora myriophthalma
CAGAAGTTTGTTTTCCTCTTCCAATGCCTTCAACTTCTTCGTGAGTTCACCCCAGTCTGGGTTGTTCCTTGGTGAAACCTTGCAACTTCAAATACTTTGCTTCGGGAATGTTTTCGCTAGTAATTAATAATAACAATGACAGCAAACCATGGAATCTCCGTAACTCGCTTTTGCGAGATAGGGCAATGAAACTGGGATCACCCATGCTATAATTTGTCTTCCCGAAGCTTACCTTTCTGGCGGAAGTGTCGTGTTTGTTGCCAATTATTCTTTCATCGTTGTCGGTTTTTTTCAAATGTTCACGGCAAATTTTGCTGTAAGTTTTGGCAGGACAAATCGCTTCAAACACTTTGACTAAACGCTGCGGGCAGATGACAAGACTCTCCGAGGACTTGTCGTTGTCTGAACGCCAGGGGAAGCAGCATGTTGTTGGGTTTTTTGTCTCCTCGTAATGTTTTAGACAAGAACACCTTTCCTTTGAAGCCAAACCTTTACGAGTCTGGTTCGGGAAGACAAAAAATGTTTCCCCAACAATCATCACAACCAGTACAACAGTATTCCTTGCTCCGTAGAGTTCTCGAAGCCTTCACACAGAACATTTTATAAATAAACGCACAAGCTACATGTTTTTTGCCTGTGCTAATGGTTGGTCATAACCGGCTTTTTTGGAGTGGTCCTTTAACTACATACGGCCGCCGGCTGCACGGGAGAAAAGGCGGAAAAATTTAGCTTCACTCCGTGCTGAAAAAGTATTAAGGACACAAGATGGATCAAGATGGCCACCAATGCAAGACAAATAACAACTGACTTCCATGAAAGTGGGTCACAGCCTTTTAATATTTGCTTTCAATCGAATATTTCCTTGAAATTACAATGATATGAGACTTAAAGTTGCTTTGAACCGAGATAAACCACAAAGAAACCGTAGTAAATACGGCCACGTAAAGCTCGGCTGAAGCAAATCGTGAGCGCAAAGCTTTGAATGAATAACGTAGAAGACATAAGATGGTTTCTCTGTCAACATTTCAGTTCCCCATCTATCGTCGGCGTTTAAAAAAAAATCATTGAAACGAAAAAAAGGTCATTTTTGGTATTTTCCTTGAAAATTATCAAACTTTCTTTCTTGTTAATTTAAACCTTAACAATTAACATACGACCTTAACAAAGGGAGAAAACCAAGATGCACTGGATTCCTGTCGTCATCTTCAGCTGCCCTTGTAGTGCCTTGAACATTCCCTGACATTTGGGAAATCTACGGCCGATTGCCTTCAGAACAAACTACTCAAACTGGGAAGGAGGTAACTGAAGCTGCAAAGTACGATTCACGGCTTGAACCCATGTTAACGGTCGAAAACTGGTCCCTAATTCCGTGGGTCATTGCGTCGCAAAATTCAAATTTCGTCCGCCATTTTGAATTCTAACGGTCTGGTGTTTCCAGGCGCATGCGCTGCGGTTTTTCCGCCCTGTCTTTGCGAACGCGGTCGCAATATCAACAGACGAAGGGCCGATTTTTTGGGCCGTAATTTCTCTCTGAACTGAAGCATTTTATTCATAGGGTAGGGTACGTATTGTTATCCTTCGTAGGTAACCAAGAAAGGGAACGAGTCAGCCGCTTGAACTTGGTGATGAATATCAAGTTAAAGGCATTCCTTTTCTGCACCTTCTTCGTGGCCATAGTTTCACTGGTCGTTATGATGTACTATTCAGTAACCTTTTCAAAATTTGCGAAAGTGGGAATGACTTACGTGAAGATGTTGAAAACTGAAACTATTACTTCAATTGAATGGACTGGTGACGCTCGTGGCAAGAAATTTGGAAGTGAAAAGCACTTAAATTGGAATACTTCACAAGAAATCGATTTGCCCGAGGGCTCGAGCATTGGCTCAAAAAAATTACATGAAGGGGACACAGTTGAGCAGGTCAGGAACAATAGTTCCACGGGCGAATTAATACACAAACCACCGAACAAGAATGTGGAAAAGCTCCAAGAAGTAAGTACGATCGTGAATTCTACGCAAAAGACCACCGTTGAGAAACTGAATTTATGTCCAAACGGACTCAAACAAGGTAAGCTTCAGAGCTTAAATAGGCAACGAAAATGAGTAACCGACGAAAGTTTAACATTGTGTGGTGCTGTGCTTATGGTCAAATAGTAGGGGACTGTTTGAATAAAGAACAGCGGTTGGGCCATTCCATTTAATATCCACACCCCCCTATTGATGAGGTCCTTGAGAATTTAACCCCTAAGAAAAAGAAGATCAAAGTGCCGACACAAAACACCCCTCAGAAATAAGCCAAGTTTTCTACTCCCCCCTCAGAAAAAAGGGCCATTTTGTGTGTACTCTTCAGAAAAAATGGCAAGATCAGAGGATGCCGACTGGCTTAGACCCCCCTCATAAATTGTCATCCATAGGGGGGGTGTGGATATTAAATGGAATGGCACGTTGCAAAAGAGGTAGTATAAACTACGTGTGTTGTGTCTTTGTTTTGAATAGGACTA
>BLFK01000263.1:538888-541388 GCA_014634185.1 Astreopora myriophthalma
GTCAGTTGCCAGTTCAGTCAGTCCAGTCTCTTCTCTGATCAGAGCACAGTGTATTTCTTTTCAAAATTACATGTTGTGTCTGCTGTCTTCAATTTAAGTGCATTTCTTTTTAATGCTTCTATGCTGTAGGCTTCCTACACAGCCTATACGCCCTAGACCCGATACGGGTAGAACACTAGAAAATACATAATAAAATAAATTATATTTAATCAATTTCCACTTATAGCTTTCTTTCGAGCTCGGTGCTCCTTTTGTCGCTGGTAAGTTGCAATTCGATTTGCATTCACAATTCCACAAACATTTCCAATGGTTCTTCTCCAGAGTGGTCGGTCGACAACCAAATCTTGCCATCGGTCTAAGATTCTTCCAGACTTAAGAACACTTTTACAGGTGTCCTTGTAACGCAATTTCGGTCGACCAACAGGACGAGTGCCTTTATCGAGCTCGCCGTACATGAGGGCCTTCGCGGGACGATCGTCATCCATCCTTGAGACATGACCAAGCCAGCGTAAACGGCTTTTGATAAGCGTGATCTCGATATCCTCAGAATCTGCTCGCCGTAACACCTCTTCATTACTCACATAGTCGCTCCACTTGATACGAAGAATCTTTCTCAAATGCCGTTGTTGAACTGTACGGAGCTGGTTGATGTTGTATCGATACAGTGTCCAGGTTTCACAACCATATGTCAGGAGTGGCGTCAAACATTGGACATAGACTTTCAGCTTAGTCGCGAGCGTAAGGTCGTGGGAGTCAAAGACACGTTCACGGAGCCGACCGTACGCAGATGATACAGCCTGTATACGCGTGATGAGCTCAGCATTCACTGAACAATCGCTGGTAACAATACTCCCGAGATACTTAAAACGGTTCACACTTTTGATTGGCATGCCATCGATAAAGAACTGTTCTTCAGGACCGATGCACATGGTTTCGGTCTTTTTGATGTTTATAGACAGACCCATCCGTTTTGCCATGCTGTTGTAGGCTGTGAGTAGAGTCTGCAGTCCAAGTGCTGAGTCACTGAAGATTGCGATGTCATCAGCATACTGCGCTTCTCTGATGAAGACGATAAAGGTTTTGGTTTTGGCTTTCAGTCTCCTCAAGTCGAAGAGGTCACCATCGTACCGAAACCTGATCTTTATGCTGAATTGGTGGCCAACATTCTCGTATGCGAGTAGGAGAACAGCCAGTATAAATGGCCATTCAAGGTACCCAAGGAGATTGTGTGGTGTATTGGAAGTGCATTTTTTTGCAAAATTAAGGAAATCACACTTCATAGTGAATGAAACACCTGATTCTCGTTTCACAGATAGTCATTTTCAAACACCATGACTCAAAATGATAACCAAAATCATGTTTCACAACAGAAAAAGGCCATTTCACAATTTGCGGGAAATGAAAAAGGCAATATATACATATACAAACATATATACACACACACAACACACACAGACACACACTACTGGAAGACACTCATTTACTATCAGAAAATGTTTATGGTCATGGTATCGTAAATCTGTGCTGTCAAAATGCATTAAATTTTAAGGGAGTTGTAGCAGTTCAAGGTTGGCTAAAACCCCATACATTTACTGTAATCTTAGGGAGCATTCCTTTTGTCAGAACTGGCCGACGAGACTGGTTAGTTTGCAAGGAAAATGCAACAGTTTGAAAGAATAGTTGCATGATAATTCCTTGACATTCTATGTGGAGGAGTATGTATCATCCTTGAAGTGTGTTATTTGAAGCTGTTCTGGAGATAGCTCTTCCAGATGCCTGGTCTGGCCCGTCATTTCTCTCAAATGGAAAGTGCACTTAGCTATGTTTGTCCCACAACCAAGACGGCGTCAAAAACCGTGAAAAGGTCGATTGACGTCTTGCCTTGGACTGGCACCAGAAAATAACAACATCTCTTATTTCTCTGGTATTTCATTAAGTTGGGCCATTATACGTAGACAAAACCGTTCCCAAGATGGAAGATGTGGAAAAACAGATGTCCAATACTTTCAGTGGTACAGTCCTTAAAGGTGGAAGATGGAAACCACAAGATTGTCAAGCAAGGGTTAAAATGAGTTATTAAATTTGTCTGTTCTCTCTTAGAGAGAAAATATAATGATGCAGAAATGTAGCTACGGAATACACACAAAGAACAAAACTAAGTGGGCTTAACTTACATCTACTGCTTATATAGTATCACATCGCACTGGCCTTAAATATAAATATATTCAATGTAGTGTATACAAAGAGTTGTACAAAGAAAGGACTAGCTAGTGTATTACTTTGAAACACCGAAAAACTAATCAGTACAGAACTAACACACCAAAATTACTGGAGTGGCTAGACCTTTATATATGTCCATATAATTGATAAATTAAGGGAGACTTACCTGTAACTTGAAGTTTGATTGGAATTCTATTGAGTCATCAAACTGCACCAAGCGATCACATGAGATAGCTAGACACGTGTACATTTAAATCAGTATTCACGGCCGAATGTGAAT
>BLFK01000263.1:543888-551388 GCA_014634185.1 Astreopora myriophthalma
TTGCATCTTAATTAACATTAATTCTCTTCAGAGGCAATTAACATTTAAGTAAATAAACCCCTTCTGGGCCAAGTTGCTTGAAGCAAGGTTGGTGTTAGCCCAGGATAAATACCATGACAACCTATAGGTTTTGATGGGACTTAACCGGTGCTTAGTGCTAACCATGGTTTGAGCAAATAGGCCCACATGTAGCCCAGGTTCTGCAAGTGACAGTTTTATAATAGTAGTTGTGAGGCAGTGATTTCAGCAAAAATAATTTAGATATGAATAATAATGAAATGGTTTCCAAACTTCAAACATGTCTTCTAGTACTCATTTCTAATGTCTGAAACACGATTTTATCCTTGAAGAAAGCCGTTGGCCAGTAGATGCGCTCGGCCCAACTTTTAATTTTAAATACCCATAATGCGTTGGTGGGTTAATATGGTCATTTGCTTTTGTGGCCCTCCCCACCAGGGAATGTTTGCTCTTGTTCCCAGTTGGGCTTAGTATGTCTACTGGCCAACCACTTTCTTTGAGGATGACATGGAAATGAAAGCTGGGCGATGTGGGCTTTTGGAGATGACTAGCAACTATGGAAGAGAGTTTGGCTTGGATAAATTGACTCATATTGTAGGTAAAACTATCCTAGCATAGCTCTGTGAGAGAATTTATTGTTTGAGGGATTTTATTTGCAATTTTTGTCCAGATTTGAGGGTTGTTTTGAAATAACAGCTCCCACCTTTTCATCTTGTAGCGAACGGCCATGTCAATACCTATGTCAAAATAACTCCAAAATCGTGTTGTTAGAAACTCGCGTCATGTTAAATCAATATAAACTTTAATGATTGCCTATTCTCACTAGGGATACATCTCCACCAGAAATATTATGATAAATAATTACAAACAACAATATGAATGATAAGAGCAACGCACCAAGCAAGAATGAAATATGAGTGACAGGTTATGGTGGTCTACAGTTTTTAGAAACTTGCGTCACGCTACACATAATCAAATCTAAACTATTGTCTAAAATTAAGAGAGAGTTCCTGTATTGTCCGATCTGTCACTCATGGAACAAAACATCATGATTATAATTGGTTGGTGGTAGCAAGTGCACATAATGATCTCTGAAAATGAATGCGGTCTTTCAGTGAGCAGTTTTCATAACATTGTCAGGGTTATGTCCAGAATCAGTAGCCACAGTCACACCAGTGGGGTGTAATGATTTAGCAGAGTATCCCTGGTTCGCCAATCCTGCAGTGCGGACTGCGTCCTCCATGATGTTAGCAATGGTGCTCGTCTGGAGTGCGTGGAAAGGTGGCTGAAGCGTAATGAACACTGGTGCTTCATGGAAAGGGCGGTCACCCGCCTTGCACATTATGTACATGTGCAGTGCAGAAACAGGTTCGAGGAGGACGTTGTTGTCACACGGAGGATAAACCTCGAATCCAGACCTAGATGTATTGTTCTTGATACGATGAAAGGTGATACTCGTGGAGCCATTGTTATGAAACGTTAGTTGGTGTGTTGTAAATAACTGTGGTTCTAGTAGTCCAAATAAGGGATTGCACATCTTACTCTTAGGGGCAATGTCAGAAGGTTGTAACATGAGAGTTAAGACCAAAAGAGTTGAGACAAAGCTGCTTGAAAGAGGTTAGTTAAAGGAGGCAGCGTGGCCTAATGGTCAGGTCATCGGACTTGTGATCCGGAGTTCCCTGGTTCAAGTCCTGCTCTGACCACTTGCTGGGATTGTTCTAGGTAGTCACTGGTACAACTCCTTAGCTGTGCTTGTAAATAGCCAATTGGTCTGCCTCCTACCAGTTAGGATTCTTCACACAACAGCTGGTTAAACTCGACAATATCAGTCCACGTGTGGGTGACTCAGATATCTATCCCGTGCCAATTGCAAGAAATCTTGGTTTTTGGTTCGATTCTAGGCTGTCCATGGCAACACATGTTCACAAAAATCCATGGTCACAAAAATCTGCTCCTCTTCATTTTACTATATCTATAATATCCGTCGAATCAGAAACTATCTTTCACAGCAGTCAACTGAGACTCTTGTCCATACATTCATAACAAGTCGCCTTGACTATTGCAATGGTCTTTTATATGGACTACCAGACTGCTTGTTAAATAAACTGCAACCAGTACAGAATGCTTGCGCCAGACTTATTTTTAAAGAACAGAAATTTTGCCATGTAACGCCTCTTATTTATGAACTACACTGGCTACCGATTAGATGTAGAATCGAGTTTAAAATACTTTTAATTACTTTTAAGATGGTTAACATATATCAAATTCAAGGTGTTACAAATGAACCCACTGGGAACTCGGAAAAAATCCGAGTCCCAGATGGGATTCGAACCCAACCCTCCGTGAATCTAGTACGGATGCTCTAACCACTGAGCTACTGGAGACTCTATGGTGAGCAAGGGTGAAATGTGGGTATTTGACTCGAGCTGCATCACGCAGCCACAGAGTCAAATAACGACTGACAGCATAGCTCATAACTGCAGCGCTTCCAGTCTCCAGTAGGTCAGTGTTTAGAGAATCCGTATTAGATTCATGGAGGGTTGTGGGTTCGAATCCCATCTGGGTCTCGTATTTTTTCCGAGTTCCCAGTGGATTCATTTGTAACACCTTGTATTTGATATATACTTTGAAGATTCTTAATTTTTTAGCGCCTACTTATTTATTGTCTCTTATTTCTCTTAGGCTACCATCCAGATATAATCTAAGGAATTCTAGCGATAAACTTTTACTTAGTTATCCTCGTTTTAAATCAAAAGCTACACTTGGTGACCGTTCTTTTACCTGTGCCGCACCGAAACTTTGGAATGCGCTACCATTTGACATAAGAAGCACCACCACAGTTAGTATTTTAAAGCCAAGCTAAAAACCCACCTTTTCCGCCATGCATTTTTATGATAGTTGTTTTTATTATTGTGAGTTTCCCTCAATTGTAATTTTGGCTTTTTAAAATCATTGTAAATTTACTGTTAATTGTAATTTTTGCTTTTTAGTCTTTTTTTCCACTTAACCTTGTCGTGCGCATTTGAACATTTTATGAAATTTGCGCTTTACAAATGTTATTATTATTATTTATTATTATGTTCATTTGTATCATTTGTTTCATTGGCCCTGAAAACCCCCTCAGGGGAGTGGTCAATTAAGTAGGTATTATTATTATTATTATTATTATTATAGCTTATCATTTGGTTCCCAAGAGAGAAACATTTGCCGAAATAGAGTGATGGGCATTATTGCAGACCTAGACTTGGGCACGGTTGTGCCAGACCTAATGAGCGCTGATTGGAGTAACGTGATTTCCACACAATCTCAGGGGCTGGGCTGACCACGTGGCACATGTAAGACGTAATAATAGAGGAGTCGTTCAGGGGGAAAGGTAGTCCAATAGTCAGAAGAACAGGAACTGTAAAAGTCATTTACTTGCTGGTATCTCCCAGGGTGGACATGGTCCAGTGTATAGGCAGTTGTGAAGTGGGACGGTGGTCCCAGCCCATGGCAGTCAATTTTTCCTTTCAGAGATGCATCAGGCATAGTTTCCATCTGTGATGTAATGGTTCTGGGATGTGAGTGGATCGCAGGAACACATGTTTCCAGTTTGGCAGCTGTAGTGGTGGCTGAATGGACAATGCCTGCATTGTCTGAAGCCAGGCTTGCACTGGCCACCGCGCTGCTAGGAGGGTAGTCTGCGCCTGTTGTTCCAGAATGAGCTGTAGGATGCAGGGTATCAAATGCATTGATGAAATTCTAGTGGTCTGCCCAATCTAACTGAGTGAGAGCATCCATGCCACTAGAGCCTGGGTTGAAATACCTGCTGTTGTACCTGCTGTTGCAGATGAGCATTTGTGAAACTCACAAAGCGATCGATCATACATGTAGAAGGTCCCCATTTTGTGATCTAGGAACTTGAACAGGCCTGGGTGAAGCTGCCATTCGTATTGTGTTGACAGATGAGACAGGTGGTCAGCCTGGACATTTTTTTTGCCGCCAGATGCTTCGCGGAAAGCTCAATTCCTAACTTGTAAGTGGTAATCCATACTTCCGAAGCCAAGGCTGTGAAACTGGGGCTGGGGCCACCCGAATGGTTGACATTGTCAGATAATACTTGTACTTGTTTGCACTTTAAGTTGTGTTTAAAAGCTTTTATGGCTAGAAGGATGGCCAAAAGTTTGGTAGTTTGAGGACATTTGCGCTACTTGTTCGTCCCAGTAGCCTGCTGCCTGCTTTCCATTGAGAACTGCTCCCCATCCGGCTTGTGAAGCATTGGTGATTATTTGAGCTTCAACTGGTTTTGTTTTGATAGGGCGGCCATTCCAAAGACTCCAGCACATGGTACCAACATGTAAGGTCGTCTCTTGTCGGACCATCCAGCAGGAGCGGGGAGTGCCAACTTGATCGTCAACCGAGAAGACAATAGGTATTTCGTAGAAGAAGCTTGCTGGGTACAGTGTCTTTTTTCATAGCAATGCACCGTCCTATTACCTGTGCGGTTAAAGTTGACTGAGCCAGGGTGTGCGACGGATGTCATGTCTCTGTCAGGGGATACAAGTGGCTGGAACTTTGATCATTGGATAACCATCTGTGCTCTTGGTGATCACGACATAGCCAATGAATTCCTTTTCCAGTTTATTAGCCACCCCAAATGGGACATGGTCAGTAAAAGCTGCTTGTGGTGCTCTAACTTGGGCGGGGAGGCCATGAGTAAAATATTCTCCACGCATACAAGTGTAAAGCCTGTTCACGCAGATGCTGAATTACTGGCAGCAATGTTTTGCAAAAAAATACAGGTTTCCGCTCTGTTAAATCCCAACGGGAGAACAGTCCATTGATGCGAATGAGCTTTCCAGTGTATGCTGAGCAATCTTCTGCAGTCCGGATGCACCGGAATGTGTTGAAATCCGTTCTTGATATTGAGGGTGATTAGTGAGTCGTGAGGACCCACTTGGTCGCAGACCGTGGAAATACTTTCATACTCTGAAACTTGGGGGTCTCGCTGACAGAATTTAGGCATAGTAGATCAACAGTAAGACACAACTTTTTGTTCTTTTTTGGAATGCATCCAATCGGAGAGATGCAATGTGGTTGATTGAAACATTCTTCAATGGTGCCAGAAGTCAAAAGGTCACAAAATTTGCTATCAACAAAAGCTGCTTGTTTTTCCGTTAATAAATGATTGAGGAGAACAAATCCTTCGGGAGTTTTAGAGAAACGGAGGCGGACGCCAGAGTCTATCTACTCTATCACATGCATTTAAATAACATGCATTTAAAGAACTGCACAAGTTTTCGGCACAAAAAAGTGTGTCATTTACTAAAAATGCGGCATTGGTTGTTCAAAAGGTGGATAAATCGCTATCCAGCGGGGCCCAGTTGTTTGAAAGGTGGATAGCGCTATCCACTGGATAAATCACTATTCACTGGACACGTCAATGGGGTTTGCTGGTACTTATCCGCTGGATAGCGATTTATCCGGTGGATAGCGTTATCCACCTTTTGAACAACCGACGCCAGATAAGTACCAGCAAAACCAGTTGACGTATACAGTGTATGTCCTCGGTGGCCAAGAATTGCTCTTTGGAACCGAGGGTTGTTGTGTAATTGTCAACTGTCTCTGCATTTGCTGCACCTGCACTGTTTGTGCCATGAGGTTCGTCTCTTTTCAAGGTTTCCATTTGTTCAAGTCGTTCTTGCAACTGCTTGCTAGACTGGTGAAGGTTTCTGATTTGGCCTATGGCGGTGTTCAAGCTTTGAATCCAGAATCTATTTTTTTCCAAGACAAGGTTTTCTGACTTGATTCCGTGGCGGAAACACACCAAGAAAGAATGAAATATGAGCGACCAAAGGTTGCTAAATCATACCGGGATGTTGATTGACAGTTACGCTGACTGCAGTTTCAGACAGAAATTATTACTAGAAGACATGCTCAAAGTTTTGAGACCATTTTATTGTTATTCATATCTGGATTGTTTGTGCCGAAATAGCTGCCTCGCAACTACTGTTTTAAAATGGTCACTTGCAGAGCCTGGGCTACCTGTGGTCGGGCCTGGCTGCTGGTATATCAGAGGGTAATGTCCACAGCTGATAGATTGTGCAAAGTGAATAGTTGGTTGAGCCTTCTGTTCCGAAATCAGGGTAGCCCACCTGAGTGAGCTAAGAAGTTTCTGGCGACTAATTTTCATTGTCTAACTATTATCACGTTTGATACAATTTCTCTTCAGGTGGCCCTAATAGTTCCATATCGTGATCGTTATGAGCAGCTGTCAATGTTTGTCCGTCACATGCACCCTATGCTAAATAGACAAAACTTGGACTATAGGATATTTGTCATAGAACAGGTAGGTTTTACAGTATGCAAGCTTTTGAACAGGACATACATGTAGATTACTGTATTTTCACATCACCTTCTTTAAGTGCATTTGCATTCCCCCAGTTACATTGTACAGTGACAGCCTTGCTTGTTTGGTATCATCTTGGAACTATTATCTGCCAGCTTACCATTTGATATTATTTTTAGTTTATGTTTAACTATAGATGTCATCATTATACAGTAAGTCCGTGATGGTGAAGAAGTTAACAAAATAATTTAAAATAAAAGACAAGCAAAAACCAACGATAAAAACCGACGTTTCGGTGTCATCATGACGCCATTGTCAAGGAGAAGTAGAAATTACAGAGTTTGCGGTAAGGTGTAACACTAAATTAGCATAGAAAAGTTTGAAGCTAATTATACAAATACTTTTGCGCGAATTGAATCGCTTTGCGCGTTCAGAGTGGGTTTTAGGTCTGATGAAAAGCATTTCGTTCAGCAAACAATCAAACTTATTTCTACACTTTTTGAGAATGCTAAAACGTTTCAGTAGGTCTTTCGGGACTTCGCCATGCTGTTCGTGGTAGTGTTTATATATTGAAGATGCCTTTTGTTAAAGGTTGTTTATGATCAGAATAACAATGATTTCATAAGACTAAAATAATCTCTTATTTACTATTTTCGAAGAGTTGTGCTTACTGTGCCTTTAAAAAACATGCAGACTCAAGACTTTATAATTTAATTAATGTGTTGGTTTTTTTAAAGCTGTCAGTCATTCACAGCAACAGTTGACTGACCATTTAAAACAAACCGACAAAGTGGATTGACATCCACCAATCACAAAGTATGATTTGGCCTTTGACCCAGTCCACTAATGCGATTCACAGCAGGGAGAAATTTAGAGTCTGCATGTTTTTGAAAAGTGCAAATAGGTGGGTCAAACCAGTTTCAACACTTTCTAAAGACTTTCTTATTAGCAATGTTATATACTGTTTAATAAACAAGCAGGAGTGTTTTCTCGGGTGATAGACTCGATAAAACACAACCTTTGAGTTTACTGAATGGCTGAAAAACAAGCTATGCCTTAACTTTCAAGGAGTGTTTTATCAGGCTTTAAAGCTCGCTCATGTGACATTTTATTGGTGACTTGATAGGCTGTTAGGCTCATGAATTATTAATGAT
>BLFK01000263.1:561014-573728 GCA_014634185.1 Astreopora myriophthalma
ATTATTATTATTATTATTATCATTAGCACTTGCATGTTGGTCCTGGTAGATCATGTCGGTTTTTCGACGTTTCAAGCTGCCACAGCTGTTGAGAAAACAAAAATCTGATGAGAATAGTATTGTTAACATACCGCGCTTTGATTGTAATGCACTGGCAGTGAAAGAGCGGCTTGGACAAGGTTCTTTTGGAGATGTTTACACCGTGGATTACAAAGCTCCAGGAAAGGTTATTGAAACTGTGGTTGTGAAGAAAGTGTTGGCGGCTCTGGACCAAGAGGAGAAGAAACTTTTCTACAAAGAAGTAGCTCTTCTCAACAGACTGAATCATCCCAATATAGTGAAAATGAAAGGTGTGTGCCAAAATCCGCTCGCGATTATGCTCGAATATTGTTATTTTGATTTTAAGCCGTTTGGTGAAGAATTGCGTGTCACCTCGCTTTCTGGTTTCTTGCTGCAAATTAATGAATACAAGTGCCAAGGCTTCCATGACCTGGTCAATCATGCGGCCGTCGAAATTATCCAGGGTCTAGCCTATCTCCACTCCAAAGGAATAGCCCATCGAGATGTAAAACCGGCTAACGTTTTAGTAAATAATAGGCACTACAGCGCGTTGTCTGACCAAGAGGAAATTGCTCAGCAGTATGAATCCAGGCCGATTACATGCAACCTGACTGACTTTGGAGAATGTCGCTCCCTATTCACTCAAACGTAAAGCGTTCTTGCGTCAAAAACCTCTAACGTAGATCGTGGAACGGTGGTGTACCTGGCTCCAGAACTTCTTGTCGAGGAGCTTTCTTTATCTGGTGCATCTATTTCGGATTTAATGCTTGCGGATATTTGGGCGCTGGGGATGGTTTTGTTTTCAATGCTAAACCCCAGCCTAAAATGTCCTTATTTAGTTGAGATTCGAGAAGCAGGGGGTGTTAAATCTCAGGAGGAACTCAAAACCTTCATCCGTTCTCTTCTTCGCGTGGGAATACACCCTACTCCAGATGAAACCTCTCAAGTTGAGCGTGGCACCGTGTGGTGTGCTTTAGAGGAGGTTTATAGAGGGTGTGTCGATTTCAACCGGCAGGGTAGGTTGTCCCTAGACAAGGCAGTGGACATCATGAGAAGAGAGGAAAATGGATACGAGGTAATTCCGTTGAAAGTTAGCCAGTCCACTGCTGTTCAACAGTTCGATCAGAATTTTGTTGCCCGTCTGGAAGAAAGTGGTTGTGAGAGGCCCGTTCAACCGGAATCTGTCCCCAGCAACGGTGGCACCAACGAATGCGCTTTTCTAGCGGTTACGATAGTGGACAAAATCCTGACGGAAATAGGAACCGATGGCGAAGTTTTTGCTGACATAGCTGATGCCGCCGAAGAAACAATATGGCTCTTACTGAGAAAATAAATGAATATCGCGACATCAGTAAAATGTACGATCCCGTTGAGGCATATGAGCTTCTTCTGGCAAAAAAGATCATGCAGTCTACCTACGACTTCTCGGAAGAATTGCCCTTTTCAGATGGTGTGTTTTCTGTTGAAGGAAGACAAAAGTTACATTCCAAGCTCTGTGAACTTGGACGTGGCAACTTTGCTGCTATCTTCACAAGTGAGCCCTGGGTATTGACAGTTGGATGTTTTAACGGCAGACCATTCTTGATCGACACCCATCCTGTTACTGCGAGACCTGGAACCGGTTCCGGTCTGGTGATTGTAGGAAGAGAAAAGTCCCCTGAAGTCTGGATGTCACTCTGCTGCTGGTTGTGGAAACGATTGTTCAACGGAGGTGTTGAGCCTGGCACGGGCCAGTCATTGGCAGTCGTTACGCCTCGCACGCAGTAAGTAACACCCTGGTCATATTCTTATGAAAGAAAAAAATAATCAGATAGACAAGTTAGCATTATCATAATTATTAATATTATTGTTATTGTTATTTCTGTTATTACTACTATTAGAACTCTATCGGTGAGCCAGAGAATTTAGAAAAAGTTACAAGGGAGTATCGGTATCTCCCGATGATTAGTATCATTGTCACTGTCATCATCACCATTATTATTATTATTATTATTATTATTATTATTATTAATACAAAGAAATGGCCAAATGTACCAGATCAAATTTCTCAGAACAACAGGCTTTTGCTTTAGGTGACGCTACCGAAGCCACGCGGAAACGATTGTGAGTAACCGTCAAGTTTCAGCGCGAAAATTTTGTGATGGTCAAGAGCGTATATTGTTCTGTCAGCTTTCATAAGGGTAACGAGGGGATCGAAAATTACTCTCGCACGCGCTTCTCAAGCAACGACTCTTTCTGTCATCTTTTGTTTCCGAATTTTATTCCTATTTCTCGAAACGATCATTATTATTACTTATTTTCTTTTTCACTTGTAGTCAATCCCCCTGCGCAAAAACACATTCACGACCCTTAAAGAGGGTGGCCATGATGGCTTCAGGCTTCGACAACGTTGACGACGCTGTCTGTCCACCCCAAGACTGAAGTTAGTATCGGCGACTCCACAGGATGCCTCTACCGAAAATCAAGGTAACAGCACTTGGTGTTTATTAACCCGCTGGAATACAAGTGAGCGTTATGTTTGTACTCGTTCGATGAAAGATACTTCAAGTGAATATAACAGAAACTCAATTTCCCAAACTCTCGTTTTCTTGGACTTCCACATTTCTTGAACCAAATATCTTTGCCGTTGGATCTTACTTCTCTGCAATTTTAACCCTGATTTCTCGAACCTACGCACTTCTAGAAGCAATTTTTGTTTCCCACGTAGGTTGGAGGAAACGGCATTTTACCGCAATATAAAAATGGAATCATCTTTCTTTCAGGCGTTGAAGTGCTATCAGACGATAGTATCTCCAGTACTGGCAAGAGAAATGGTAAAGGTTAGTGGTTCGTTTTATTTAACACTTTCCCTTCTTGCCTTCATTTCTTTCAGTTATGGAGCGGTGGAGATGGTGACTTGACCTACAGACAGAAAGATCTTGATTTTCTACCTTACCTTTCGTCCACTGCCTTCGTCGTACAAAGTGTTCCTGTTGCCATGGTAGCTTAACTAAAAACAAAAGGAGGGGAGGAGGGAGTTTCCTTGCTTTCTTCCACTGGTTACTTCTTTTTCTTGCTTGTCAACATATTGTAACAACCTTTATTTTTTCGAGCCACAGTTTCTGTTGAGAAAAGCCCGGATCACAATCCAAGTGAAACGGAAGAGGTCATTTCAGACTTTGAAGGTACATCCATATCAGAGACGAACAGAGAAGAGGTATGTAATAATAAAAAAAATCGAGTTCTTTAAGCCAAAGCTTGTTTTCTTCTTTCCTTTACAGGAAGAAAACCGCTACTCTCGCAAAAGAAAACATGCTGAAGACAGCGATTCCGATGACCATCAACTATACATAAGTCCATTTGAAGATAACCGTAAGTTATTTCTTTTAACGTTAATGTAACCAGCGTCGTTGGGATAAAATGTTATTTGAACAAGCGCGTACGACGGTCGCGCATGTGACTGGAAGATCTATGGATCGTTTCACCTCAGGCCACTGCGCTCCTAGGTTTTTCTTAGCCAAACTTAGTCGGCAGTTTTGTATATCCCCTTTTAACAATCGGAAAGGGAAAAACCCTTGTGACTCTATGTTTTATGTCGTTTAAATATTTCCGATATAACTAAATAGCAAATTAAAATCTTCATCCATCTCAGTAGCGAATAAATGTCTTGGACTACATAAACTAGCTATGTAATGTTACTTTTATTTATGAATGTCGGTATATATGTTATTTATATAAATGGAATTTATATGTATATATAAGTTTTCCTTAGGAAAGAGGGGGAATTTGAGTTTCACAGTTGCTCAAGGAGGGGGAAAGAGGTCGCATAGATATTGAAAGGGAAGCAATACAAAACGCCCATGCACCAACCCCCTTCCCCCAAACCAACAACTCAGTATGAACACTCCCGAAGGTAACAGCGCAACTATTTTCTCATGCAAAACCCGAAACAGATCAACTGTTGACGGTCCAAGAAGCCTTTAAAACGTTTGTAAAGTATTTGTATTTTCTCTGGGGAGCGGAAGGAGCTTTTGTTGAGAGTAGAAGCGTTCAAACGCAAAAAAATACGTAGCTTCAGGTTTCTCGGGACTGAGACCGTAAAGTTTGAATCAGCGGAAATTTTAACAAACGCGGATTAACGTCTAATCTAATGTTATTTTCAGGTGCCATAAATGGCTTTCCCGTTTACAGAAGATCAAAAGCTGGAATCACGGCAAAAGAAATCTTAGAATTGTGCATTGACGGTGACCTTCCAGACAAAAACGTGTGCTAAAGAGTTCCTGTCGGTGTAACAGAAAGTGCCACCTTTATCGTGGATCTGGAGGCAGTTCATCATAAAGACCTGACAGTGGATGACAACGGATTCTATGGAGCTCATTCCAGTCCAACTGAGCACTTTCAGGTTTTCATTGATGGTCGAGGAAAGGTCAGTGCCATGTGCAGAATTTCCAGGCCTGACCCAGAAAGCAACAAGACTGGCAGCAATTTATTGTCTTGGTCTAAGCCTAAACACAAAAAGCCAGATTTTTTAGAGCATCAGGAGATTTTTTGAAAAAAAAAAAAGGATTTTTAGATGATTTTTAGGAAAAAATGTTCTATCTTCTTTGCAGCTTTATTTAAAGTTCCTATGAAATGATAATTTTGTCCCATTGTTTACTAATATTGGTGACCGCTAGACATCAATCTAATTGTGCAGCGGTGTTTCCTATCTCCTATTTCCTATTTTATTTACAGACGACACAGTGCAATGTTTCGTTGCACGAAACATTGCACTGTGTAAAACGCATGGCCTGGTTTGACTTTAAAATGTGTAAAGGAAAAAAATTACTTGCTGTTAAAATGAACTGAAATACGAGATCTCCAACTGATGGCACTTGTCAGCCATCGGTCAGTGGGAAGCTACATTTCGAAGCCTTGCAAATGAAATGTTGTCATGGTACAAGTATACAAGTTGTGTAGGTTTATTGATACTCTGAAGGCAAAAGCGAAAGCAATGGGTCAACTTGGGGAATCTCCCAAACGTGAAAAATCAAAGCCATCAAATTGGGGAATCTTCCAAAGATTAAAAATCGATCAAAGGCCTACACGACCCTACATCGAATTCTCTTTCACTTTCGGCTTCGGTTGACATTCCACTTTTGTATTCGTATCCGAAAGGCATGAAGGTTTTGCGTTAATTAGGGTTAAACGCTGAATCGTATCGTATGTATTCTGCATCAGTGAAACGCATGCCTTGACGACGAGTAGAAAAAAATTATAGTTCAACTCTAACTCACCACACCTATCCTCTCCGTCCCTTTGGCTCGTGAATCTCCCTGTCTACGCTTCGTGAAACTCGTTCGCAGCGTTGTCGCACTTAAGTTTCAACGTGTAACAGCGGCTTAATACAGCCGGAACTTTTTGAGATTGCTGTTTTTGGTAGAAGCAAATTTGCCCCCCCCCCCCCCACCCGAAGAATTTTTTTCAGGGGTTCAAGTTCAAGTTCATTTTATTCACACTTATTCAATTACAATACAACAACAATAAGAATAGAAAGAAGTAAAAACAGAGCTAACTATATATTGAATTAAACATAACAAAGAAAAAAGTGTGCAGCAGCCAAAGGAGCCAAGGTTTCGAATTGGCTACTACCACAGCGGGGTTACAAATGGGTGGAGGTTATACAGTACTTATAAAAACTAGTTTAGCTCTGGCTAAATTAATCACACGCCTAACTGTCAAGTAGAAAGAGTTTGAATTCTTTTTTTTTTAAACTGTTGAAGGGGAGACACTTAATTTTCATAGGTATTGTTTCCCAGGTCCGTGATGCCACTACGCTAAACCATGGTAGGCCATAATTAGTTCTGGAAAATGGTCTGTACAGGTTTTGATTAGTGGCATACCTGGTATTATAATTATGGACAACCAAAGCTGGTTGAACTAAATCATAGAGAGCAGGAGGTGTATCCTTTTTTTGATATTGTATTTTCTGCACAAGAGTGAGAATTTTTAATTAAAAAATATTCTCTAACTTTAAAATTTCTAATAGTGTAAAGTATGGTGTGGGACTTTCTCTTTTGTTTGCAAAGAAGATGCAGCGAATGCAGTTATTTTGACTTATTTTGTACAGGTAATCACATGATTTCGAGTGCAATTTGGATTAAAAAGGCACAAATAAATTTTTTCAAAGACTAACAAAATTGCACGAGCCCGTAGAGCGAGTGATACGGTGGCCCACAAGGGCGAAACACAACTTAATACTGAACTGGATACACAACAATCTTTCGTGATACAAAACAATTTTTCACGGTACACAACAATCTTTCATGATACAGAACAATTTTTCACGGTACTCAACAATCTTTCGTGGTACAAAACAAAATTTTCACGGAACACAACGATCTTTCGTGATACAAAATAGTTACGTAGAACAGAACAGCGTTTCACGATGCAAAATTAAATTTTACGATGAACAACAAAAATTTGGAAGACTGCTAACAAGCACGGGCAACTTCATATTTCCGGCTTCATACCGTGAAAAGAAAGAAGACAAATTTCCCGATATTTCAAGAAGCAGAGTTTGTTTACATTTCACCCGAGCGACGTTGCCGTTCTTGTGAGATCTTAATCATTTGAGGTTGGCGCGAAAATACGCCGTAGTCACCCCAGGCTCACTCGGTCTATGTTGTCGTACTAGCAGCTCGCCATAGTGCATCATGTACTTTGTGCTCAATGTAAATTAGCATAAATTGCTATTTTGCCGGCACGGATCAGAGGCCTGGTGAGTGGTGCTAGGGGCGCTGCGGGTTGTGGGATTTAGGTTTGTAATTTGTGGCCGTTTGTAGGGCGAGTCATTCTACGGCAAGCCTTCGCCGCGTAACGTTCTTACTTTTGGTTTTCATCTCATTGTTATTATCGTCAAAGAGGGAACTACGTTTTTTGGCTGTATGTTTATAATTATAAATTGCCTATTTCCACTTTATATAGTATACCCTAAAACCCCAAGGGTAGCACCATTGCTTTGGTCGAAGGCACACGTTCCCCGTTTCTTTTTTTCCACCTGCTGGTTTTTAGGGGTTTTCGTGTCCAGCTTTGGTGCCTTAGTTTCTTAATTCGATGTCAATCTTTCTATTTTTACGAGAGTTGAACAAACAGCACGGTGGTTTAGCTGGCCAGCGTGCCCATATGTCGCTGCTGTCTTTGTCCGTGTGAGTTGTGGCGGCAAAATTTAAAGTCTCTATTGTGTGCTTCGCCGAAGTTCACGAATAATAATGTGCTTCGCAAAAGGTCACGATGGCGGAAAATGTGACAAATGTTGACAAAAAATCCTATTGCAAACGACCAAGAACAAAAATACGATCAACGATTTCAGGTTAAGAAATATAACATTAAGTATTTCACCAAATGGGATCCTTCCTGACCTTGTTAGCGACATGATTGGCCTATGATATACAATAGCCACGATGACGTCAGGAACAAGATTTGAAACATGGTATATCCTACCGTAAACTGAGGGAGAGAGTGTGTGGCCGCGAGTGACCTGGACCGTCTGATAACCAGGCTACTTTCTTGCCGGCTGTGTCGAACAAACGTCAGATGAAAGATAAATTAGGTCTACTAAATTAGTAGTCTACCAGAGCACCTGCACACTTTTCAGCCGCCACGTTAGTTGTATTGCATGCTGTCATAAAGAAAGCTGCGTGACGAATGTGTGGGCTCAAACATTTACAACTTTAGTTTATCTCTCTCAGCACTTGGACTCCTTGGTCAGTTTTGACCACTGTTGGTGATTATTCGTATGTGATTTCATCGAGCGGTAGCCCATTTAGAAGATTACACGAAGCCGACCACTAGACCTGAGGGATTGGACAATAGGGGGTTGCCGAGCCTGCAAAACTACAATCCAATTTTGCTGAGACTGCGAAATAACCATGCAATTAATTTTGTTTAGAACACCAAACTACAACTCCATTTCATTTGCTACTAGAATATTCACACTCCCTGCCTAAAACATGTTTGTTGATGATAATCGGTTCGTACTGATCACGTTCACGGTGGAAGGATTGACTGATTCACTTCCCGAGGAAAAGAGTTCTCTTTTAAAAAGCAACACGCTGCTTCATTTGGTAGATTGCCATGGGGACATTTAAGTTCGCGGAAACTCCGCGACAAGGGGTTCATTACGCTCCCACTAGTGGTTCTTTAACTTCCACAGAATCAACGGTAAACGTATCAAGAGTTGTGAGACTGTGCCTATCGTTTATCGTCATCCGATGAGACAATAGCTAGAAAGTTGAACGATTTGCCGATGTCACTTTCTCCTCAGTTATTTATTAACTGATTAAGGACCTGAGTAATGATCTCAGCCCACCACCTACAACACGGTAGTTCGATTGTCTACCAACTGACTTAACCGGTTGGCCGGGGGGTTAAAGAAAACTGACCTGGTTAATCCTACCCTGCAAGCAGTGGATTCTCGTCTTTTATCCACTTTGGTAGCGAGAGAGAAACCACTGCGAGGAAGCGATCCGCTCAGTCCTGATTCAGGGACGAATAAATTAAAATAGAACTGAAAAAACTAGTTTTCAAACCAGTATTTGCAATTTGAGCATAACATGTGCGATAATGTGACGTGATTTGATGACATGATGGGTGTCGTCAGCCGCGCATGCTCGACAGAGAACGGGTCGCTTGGTCGCAGTAGTTTCTCTCTCGTTTTGCTGCCAAAGCGAATAAGAAGAGAATCCACTACTCGCAGAGTAGGTTAATCCTCAGGCGACAAATGGGCTGCTATGTATTAAACGGGAATGTCAAGTACTAATGTAATATAACTTGCTTTTCAACCTACGGACCACTCCAGAAGACTCAAAAAGATTGACCATGCTGTTTAAACTTTATTTATCTCACTGCAATAAATCACCCCTTCCACTTATGTTAAACAAGTAACTGGCAACAGCGTATATATAAGTATACATTTGTTTCCTACACGAGATCACGTTGGTATCACCGAACAGTACTAATGATCTATTATGCATGCAAAACCACTACCAGGCAAGTGGGAATACTACCTCAAGAAATCAGTTACAAGTGGTATTCTTGAAAGAAAACACTTTTTCTATAATGGATGTTTTCAAAAATCCATAAATGATTTCCTTTTGTCTTAAAATGTTTAGCAGGTCCAGCCGTAGGCGTTCCAGCCCCATATGGTTCCTGCTGTTAGTGAGCGATACTGTTTTCGCAGTGGCCGCCATCGGAAAGGAAAAGAAGACCTTAGCGGGCTTCAGGCCAGATAAAGGTGAGCCAACCAATGAAATCGATAAGAATTCACCTCACATTGAGCTATCTTAATGAAGCTTTTAAACCTTTTTACTAGACACTGCTACTGAAAACAGTTTTGAAAAGACAGCTAGGAAAACATGAACTTTGATCATCAAACCCTACCAAAAACATTGAAGCCTGGCACTAGTAAACACTAAATCAACATTGCCGTGAAATTAGCTTTACAGCGATTAAATACTTAAAAAGTGATCACTTTATCTTTTAACACATGATTGATACCTTGCAAAGCAAACATCTAGTTTTTAAATCTAAGAGGTGAGTAACAATAGCTAATGACGGGCAATCGAGACTTGCATGCTGTCCAGATACGTCACATGTGGTTCTCTATTTCTACAAGTGTCTACAAGTAACTTTGATAACCATGCAGCTAGTTCATGGTCAGGATCAATGCATTTTAAATACCAGTTACAGATGGGTATCCTTTGTTTCCATAGGCTCTTGTTCAGGGGTGCTGGCGAAAGTGATGATGGCATGCTCCACTCTCTCTCTCATGTTGATAGTCACCTTATCGCCACTTTCTTCTTCTCCCTGCCCGGAACCACTTTCTTTAACGCCAAATTGAACAGTCTCACCTTTGTTTCTTCCTTTCGGCCCGTCATGAACACTGTCCACGGTAAGGCTGACTTGCTCCACTCTCTTTCCCTTGTTGATTGTATTGTCAGCATTTTCTTCTTTTTTGTGCCTGGTTGTGCCTGTATCTCTAGGTTGCTCATGAACACTGGCAATTGTAATGATGGCTTGCTCCACTTCTCTTCCCTTGTTGACTGCCATCTTGTTAGCCGTTTGCTCTTTTCTCTGTCCAGTTGCACCTTGTACAAATCTGACGTTAACCGCTCCACCTTTCTTTCTTCCTCTTGGCTCCTCATGAACACTGGTGATTGTAACGATGGCTTGCTCCACCTCTCTTCCCTTGTTGACTGCCATCTTGTTAGCCATTTGCTCTTTTCTCTGTCTAGTTGCACCCTGTACAAATCCGACGTTAACCGCTCCACCTTTCTTTCTTCCTCTTGGCTCCTCATGAACACTGGTGATTGTAACGATGGCTTGCTCCACCTCTCTTCCCTTGTTGACTGCCATCTTGTTAGCTGTTTGCTCTTTTCTCTGTCCAGTTGCACCTTGTACAAATCCGATGTTAACTGCTCCACCTTTCTTTCTTCCTCTTGGCTGTTCATGAACACTGGCAATTGTAACGATGGCTTGCTCCATTCTCTTTCCCTTGCTGACTGCAATGTTGTCAGCATATTCTTGTTTTTGCTGTTCCGTTGCATGCTCTGCACTTCCGAGGTTCACTACCCCGCTTTCATTTGACTCCCTCAGTCCCTGATGAACGCTGGTGATGCCGGTAATGATGGCTTGCTCCTCTCCTCCGCTCTTTCTTGCTGTCATTTCCCCCCCGTTTTCATCTTCTCTCTGATTGGACTCGACACCTTCAAGGTCAAAAGTAACTGCTCCACTTTCTTTGAATGCAGCAGACACTGATGGCATGTCGATGTTACCACTTTGCAGTTGTTGGTTCAGCAAATCTGTTCTTGCCATTCCACGTATCTCACACTGAAGCTCATTAAGAGGCAGAAGCAACGCCAGGCAACACGAAAGCGACCATTGCGGATTTTTACGCCATTCTTGGATATAGTGATAGATGTATGAGAGGTACTGGACTGAAAATAACAAATATGCCATTATTGCCATTGCATGCACACATGTACAGCCACAAAAACGCACAAAACGAAGCAAAACAAAACAACAAACAAACAAACAAATGAAACAGGAGCCATGCCATATAAAACAAATGCCCAGAAAACTAAAGTGTCACCCGTAACTGAAAATAAAATGTGGGCATTATTAAGCATGTGCTCTGGCCGAAATACTGTCATCAGCGCGACAGCCCACAAAGGGGATGTTTTGCGCACATTGCAACGCTAATTCCTGCCAGCGAATTATTGCCTTTTATTTTATGCAGCCAGTTCTCTAAAGATCTGTGTGTTAAATGTACCGATGTTTTAGTACCCACTGTAGTCACAACTGTATCTATTAAAGGGCTCAAGGATTCTTATGAAAGTAGTTAAAACATTTTGTGGAATCAGGTGGCTTTAACTTGGTGTAATGATTTAGTGGGGTTGTTGACAAATTCTCTGCTGGTTTAGGATATACGTAGTCAGTACCAGCCTTAGATTGTGACATGCATTGGATTTGAGCAGTCCTAGGTTTACCGAATCGGGTTCTTGTACGCTAGTGTAAGAACATCTACCATACTTCAATGCACATCACCTCTACTAGGCCATAGTCTTTGCATGCACTTACAAAGAGTAATAGTAAAACCAGTTAACAGCAAAATTGACTTGCATTGAACGCTGCTGCTTGACCTCAGGGGAGGAACAATTGCAATTTGTCAAAGAAATTCAAACTGTCAATGCTATTTATTTAACGTTACTGATTTCAGCATTTGGGCGTGACAGATAATACCAATGGTGCTGTATCAACTGTCGTCCCTCACTACGACAATGGAAGCAAAACCAACCTCATTAGCACAGTTATGTATCGCAGAACAAACGAAATTAAGCAATGTTCAACAGCAAAAAATAAATAAGTAAATAAATAAGTAATTTTACGGAACGTCCCTAAGCATCACCTCGCAAGTTGCTGTGATGGTATTAATGATAATACTGAACTTTCTTTCAGTCAATTTGAACTAATTATAGCGCTACAAGACTAACTGGGGACACCCTAGAAATGAAATGAAGTCAAAGTCAGATGTTATGTTTTCTGAGGAGATTGTGAAGAAAAACGTCTGGGAGCCACAGAGTGGGGAACCAACAAAATAAATCCACATATGATGACTACTTTAGGGAATGACAAATTGGTGGAAGACCAGTTCTCTTACGATTGCGGGAACTTAAGAATAAGCTGTAAAATCGGATTAATAACTGCAATTGTGACGCTCTCTTAACCCTTACTGTGTAATTTATACCATTCTGAAAGTCTTTCTAGAGTGACTGAGAATAGTTTTAAAATATATTATTTTGTCCTAAACAATATAAAACCAATCTTAGACACAAAAATAACCATGTCAAAATGCTTAGCTTACAATGGAAAAGTACTTGTTGAAAATAAACATGAGAATGAAGAAAGATCCTCGCAATTCAAGCAACTGACATCCGGACAAGTGTAAAAAACGAATGGCTTTAACGGGATTCAGTGAATCCATGAACTTCGTGGTACCGGTGCGGTGCTCAACCAACTGAGCTATGAAGCCACATCTGTTGCGAGCATGCGTTCCCTTATGTTAGCATCCTATTTCCTTTCATTTGAAAAGAAGCGTACAAGACGAGGTACATTCCTCGGGGCAGGTTAAGATCT
>BLFK01000263.1:576348-578848 GCA_014634185.1 Astreopora myriophthalma
AGCAGAGACTTAAGGGAGACAAATGCTAAAGCTCTTAAGAGACGCTTGATCAAAGAATTGATTTGAAATAGGACCTATGTTAGATGATAATTATTGTATATCATTATCTTTATTTAGTTATTGTTGTACATAGCTTTTTCATTAATTAGTTAAATGATTAACTTATTCATTTACTTAATTTATTTTATATTGATGCTGAAAAACCCTTTTTAGGGATGCTCAATAAAGTGTATGTATGTATAATAAGAGGCTCCAACAGATTGCTTAAGGAAGCACATACATGAACTATGTCATTTGCAAGCAGAACAATATTTAATGACATTTCCTGCTTAAGAATCTGAAAGACCTTGATCCTCCTTATTGCCCTCTCCACCTGGATGCGTACATTTGTAATTTGTGAGGTCTCCTTCACATCTTGAGCCGGCATCTGCATGGATGCTGCTGAGCTGGGAGGGATTGCCAGGTTTGAGCCAATGGTTATTAGGTCTTCTGTTATTTTGAAACCGTTGTCTGCCATAACCAAATCCTACCTTTGAATATTATTTAAGGCCCACTGTCCTGGACAGTGTGAATGTCAGAGGCATGGCCCCCATATAAAGGAGACACCCATGTTATGGTAACCCTTGGAGTAATGGCCACCAAAATTTTAATTGTGTGGTGATGCTTGTAATCGGACCACAGAGCAGCTACTATGTCAAGGGCAGTAGGTGTCTCGGTGTTAACCTCTGTACAATCTATTATGACATGGCAGTTTGGACACATTTTTCTAAAGAAATAAGGCATTGTTTTCTTTACTTGAAACTTTGAGGGCCACACAATCAAAACCCCCCAATTCTCTTGAAAGCAATTTGATCCAAGTTGTAAAGATGCAAGACACTTGTGAGGTGGTTATATTAAATCTTACAGCCAAATCCTCCACAAGAAGTGCCATTCTTAGTTGAATCAAGACCATTAGGATTTCTTGATAAAGGGTTAGACTCTGTGAAGGCCCATATCTTGCTTCAGACTCTACGTTGTGACTATACGCTACAGGCGTCCGTGTTACTTTTTCTCCTTCCCAGTACTGCATGTGTCTTGCCTTGACCACAAGCTATGCGAATAACGTTTCAAAAATAACTGGCGATCGCAACCCAGTGAAGACTCGAACAGTACTTTCGCGATTAATATGGTGGAAATGCAATGCGAGGTCCAAATTGGCTTGGGTACATTTCTCCTCGCAGGCTGGCGTGCCCTTTTTAAATTGCTCACTACAAAGCCCAGGATTTTAGTTTACATTTGCGGCAGCCTTTCCTTACCATCTTTCTCTTTTTTGGCGACGAAGCCTCAAAGTCGCGAGTGCAAAGAAACAAAGTTGGGTACGGATTCTCACTGGTGGCTTCGCCAACCTGGAAATGATTGGAGCATATTCGCGTTCCTTAGCCCCACTCAAAATTTGACAACCCTTTTCTCACCTGGGAAATCCAAACAGCCCTTTTTGCTTCATCATTAGAAAATGTGTGGAAAACAAGTTCTTGGACATGGCTTCTTTGGATATTTTCCTTTGGCTTTCGTTTCCCAGGTCGTTTGTCGTTGCCGCAGAGAGCCACGCAGCAGTGATCATGCCCGCCCGTATCATTGCAGAGTACAAAATGTGTCCGCCATCTTTGTGACTCGCCCCAGTCTGTCCGAGGTTTTAGCCCTACGTACAAAATGGCGGCCACGACCGCGAAGCCTACTATCCCAAGTGCATATAGAAACAAAAAAGGTATAACTTACATAGGAAAATAAGTACGTGTTCAAAAAGACTTGCACGTTAGAAACAAAGAAAGTATCACTCTTACATTAACTTTAATTAGAATCTTCTGAAACACGAGACAGAAAGAGTGTAAAGCAAGATCGAAAGTGTGAAATCACAGGCAGCCCAAGTTCGCGTCACTAGAGAGCGTGGGAAAATGACGAGTGCAAGCGGTAGCCGTTGAGAATTTAAACGCGTTATAAGACTTTGTATGGGAAATAAAATACCGTCGATTATGAAGCCTAAAAAAACGCCAAATTTAACGTCATTTCATGTACAACACTTACCCCGTCCCCACAGCGGCTTCTCGAACAGCTCGATTGTTACGAGCGCTGTGGGGACGGGGTAAGTGTTGTACATGAAATGACGTTAAATTTAGCGTTTTTTTAGGCTTCATAATCGACGGTATTTTATTTCCCATACAAAGTCTTATAACGCGTTTAAATTCTCAACGGCTACCGCTTGCACTCGTCATTTTCCCACGCTCTCTAGTGACGCGAACTTGGGCTGCCTGTGGTGAAATTTAAGGAATCTTGCTTCAACCGTCGGCTAGAAATTTAGCAACGCTGCCAGCGCCTGATGGATACGATTTCATTTTTGTCATGTAATCCCCTGCCTGAGTGGATAGCTAAATATTCATTTCAAAGCGAATTATGATCACCATTTTATATGTTTGAAACTACATAGTAGCTTGTCACTTTTCAAAACCTAGAGCTTCACGCAAAA
>BLFK01000263.1:583848-591348 GCA_014634185.1 Astreopora myriophthalma
GACAACCATGATTTGGTGATAGCGAAAATATCAGCACCAGTTGAAGATGCGTAGCAAGCAAAATCGGCCGATTTGTTTTTAATAGATCTAGCATTTAGGCAACAAAGCCGTAAATACCTCCTGGCACATCGGCATTGTTCATTGACAATAGGAATGCTAACAAGGCTGCGAGCAGTCAGTCTATTGAAGGGTCTTGAATAATTCTAACGGTTCGAAGTTACGACAGGAATATTTAATAAGTTCCCCATTTCGCCATTAACAGATCTTGTTTCTGGACCGGGATTCTCGCAAATATCACCCGCCAGCAGTAGGAGATACGAGGCCACTAGCGTCGCATGAAATAAGCATAGTCCAGATTCAAATTTGAGCACCGGTGAAACGACCTCCACACTACAATACCGTTGCATTGAATTCTTCGTTATAAACCTTGAATAACGTTGAGTTGAATTTCTTACAATAAACCTTGAATAACACTCCCTGTCCAGACTCAGCACTTTGCATAGTGACCAGTAACTGTTAGGTAGCTCTGCGGACGACTTAGGACAATCCAAAATGTAAATAAGTGTTAAAACGAGCATACGTCCGTACAAAGGTTTCGGCGTCTTTAATTTGGTGTCAAGTTACATGTATGGTCAGTGATTTGAATAAATTACCCTGCAGCCCCTCATGCAACATTCCCCGTGTACACGTAATCACCTAATTCTGTATCCAAACAAACTACATTACATAAGCGACACATGGTGTAATCTACAGCGTTGATAATGCTGTGTGTGGAAAGAAATAATGTTGTGCAGTTTTTCGACTCTTGTTGATGGAAATTTTAAATGCGATGTTAGCCAGGAATATCCTGGTCAATACGAATGTACACCTCTTCTTAAATGTGAACGAGACATCACGAGACATCTGGAAATGTATGGCCTTAGTGAAGATCCATGGTTGGAAAGTGAAATGAAACTGCTACTAGCTCGTGCAGGTAAACAACATTTGATTTAATTTTTACTTCGTTTTTAATCTTGCTGCTTGATTATTGCGTGAGAGTACTATAACGAAGGGTTTTTTTTAAATCAGGCATTTTTTCGCTGGATGCGTCTCATGAACTCATAACCATATGTCCCCGTCATTGGGCGGAATATGGTATAAGATGGAGAACAGGGAAAACTATGTGTTCGGTTCCAAGCCCAATGATCGCACATAAGTCAGCAAAAGTGAAAGGAACACGCAGAATAAACAGTCAACTATCTTCACTTATTTTGAAGGAAACAGGCCAGCTAATTGCTGTTGGATCACGTAAGTGATTTTTACGTAAAGTTTGGGTTGGGGTGTGCCACCGCCCGCCGCCAGCCGAGGCCTCCAAACCCTGACTCAGTTAAGTTCAAGACAAAATTTGTCTTTTCGCTATCCAGTTTAAGACATTATACCTCAATTTATGGCCCCGGTCATTTGTTTCACTTTGCATAAAAAATGGAGTAATTTTTCAAACTAACATAATTGAAAAAAAAAATCGTTTGTAACCACAAATGTAGACCCTCCATCACTAACCTTCACACTCTTTTAAAGAGACACCCTGTTTAAGACGCTTAATAGTGAAATTGTATTCCCTGTTTAAGGTTACTCCAAATCTTCGCGGGTGCCTTCCCGAAAAAAATTCGTACGCGCGTTGTTTTTTAGGAAAGCGCCACAATCTATATATCGATAAAAAGCTTATTTAATGCAGAATTCGATAAAATTATAAGCTATTTTGGTTTTTCCTCTGCTAAGGCGAAGGAAGCCGGTAAACAGTAAAATGACAGTGCGCCATTCCGTCAAATTAATCGGGTATCAAACGTATTCTCTGATGAAATGTAGCTGCACAGTGTTAATCACAAAACATCAATCTCTCAAAGGGTGTGAGCATTTCCCTGTATTCCTATTGGTTTTCTTTTAATCGACCTGTCAAGTTCAAGTAGAGAAGAATATGCAAACGCGTTGCTTTCCAAAGCCGCCAGTTAACGTTTGGGCCAAATTTCACGGAATTCCGTCAATTGTACATACCCTATTAATTCATTTGAAGAGGAGGCACTTTGCCGAAATCGTATTGCGAGTTTTCGCCTTCTAAAGATTGAGGAGCATGTCACGCCTTCTCGGAGAATTATGTCAACACCGGGCTCACACTGTGAGCCGCCAGCCAATAACATAGTAGAACCCCTGACGTTCACAGCAAGCAAAATGGCACTTCGCGGGAAAGTTATAGTTTTTCAGTCACGTTTTCCCCAGTTAACTTCTGGGGATTATGACACCTTGATAATTTATTAACTTTTTTTACGAAAATACCTTTCTCTCAACAACTCGCGCGCATTTAAAGATGTAAACTTAATTTTTTGGAAAATTTAAGTTTAAGCAATTAACTTTAATTTGGTCAAAAAAACGAAATTTCGGCAAAAGTAGCCTGCCAAGGTTTGGAGTAACCTTAAGGCTCAAAACCAAAAACTATACCCTGTTCAGCGGCGCATACCCGTATGGTCCATAATCTCGTACCCAGATCTCACTCTGTCCTTGAGACCTTTTTTTTGTTATTACCGATCGAGGGGCCCAGAGAAGTAAGGCACAAACAAGAGATGGCGAAAGAAGCTGCCAAATAAAGTCACAAAAAAATGGCGAAAATGTGTGTAGACATTAGTTATCCCCGTTCTCTCATGAGCTTAACTGGTCTTGATATGCTTGATATGCTTCGATTTGCCAAAAAATGGACAGGGACACTTGCTCCTTCCCAACCCCCCTCTCCCTCTCCTACTTTTTTTGGGATAAGCTGCAATGCTGTTTTGCAAATATTTCAACTGTTAGCAGTTTCAACAAAACTACTTCAATGTTGAGGACTGGAAAAAGTAAGACTATACTTTTTTGCTTGTGGATGAAGAGGTATAAGATTGTTACACTAACATACTATTACTTTACATTAGCTATTTGCTTCACTTGTTTTGCACATCTGACGAGGGATAAGGGAAGACATCTAACGGGTGCTGGAGCTATAGAGAAGGGATTAGAAGGACCTAAGGAAGCTAAAGCTGAAGAGGAGAAGTTAGAAGGATCTATGGAAAGTAGGGATGAAGAAAAGAATTTAGAAGCACTCATGGAAACTGGTGATACAAGGCTGGTATGTTAATAAGCCCATAAAATAAGTTATTTAGTGCTCAAAATATTTCTCTTTAAGTCTTTAAGTCTTTAACGAGTTTACTCCTAAATCAGCAATAACTATACTAGGAGTATAGTCAGACCACAACACCGGGTACAGCTTGCCCTACTCCGTTAATGATTCTCCGTTAATGTTACTCCGTTAATGATTCTCCGTTAATGATTGGCTCAAAACCCCCGGCTAATTCTTTATAAACAGCAAACGTTGACGGCGATTGTGGTATCTGAAAAATGATGTCAATATTACAGGGAAGAAGCCATAAAAAGAGAAGGCAATCGAGAATTGCTGGGGTCGAGGTTGCCACTAAGCATAACCCAATTCCTGTAACATGAAGCACCAAGAGAAATAAATTTAGGCAGATCGAGTAGCGTGAAATCCGCCGAGGCTGAAAGGCTGAACTTCAACCCAATCAAACTTAAAGGAGCAAAAAACTGTGAATAAACTACCATCGGACGAGAAATTTGTTTACTTGCGTCTTCGCTGCTTTTGTTCAGCTGATTTTTAAAAAAAATATATCAAATTAACGTAGCTGTTTTATTTAGAGACGTGGCGTACCCAACCGCATATCCTGTTATCCGTACAAAATCGGCCAATACAGGGTGCTTTTGTGAAAAAAGCGGCAACCCGGTTTAAACTGTAATGGGAACCATAAGGATTTTCTAATTTGTCACCTTCCAGCATCCAATAATCTTTGACCAATACAACATCTGTGCCATGGCAGAAGAAGACACATTGGAGAGCTTGAAGGTTTCGTTGCTGCAGGTGATTTGCCAAGGCCTCAATCTCGACATCCCTAATCCACCAGTTCGCCGTAAAGCCCCATACCTGAAGTTGCTTAAAGAAGCCATCAGTGATTGCAGTTGCCAAAGCCAAGAAATTGACTACTGAAGAGGTGACTCTAGAAAGTCCTGTCCCTTAACATCGAGAAGGAGACCTCCTTTTTTACTTCCACCAATCTGTCGGTCATTTCTTTAAGTAATATTTTATGTAAGTAAAGAAAAATAAGTAGAGATCTAAGCCTCGGTTTTCGCCACTCTCTCGGGTTCGATCTTGTCCTCCCCCGAGCAGAGACTTTCGGGGGAGGAGCGCAGGCTCATTTCCTAAACAGCTGCTGGTAATTGAGCCTACGAAAATCTCAAATACTTCAGTTGTAAGGGACGGACCATTAAGAAAGTTATGGGGGGTGGGGAATTTTGGAGCGGCATGAATTTTTTCGTTAACATTTCCCTTTAGGCCAATGCGGGAGTATTTTTAAGGCTACTCGGCGTGCATGAATTTTTTTTCATAGGATTTTCCCTTGCACGAAAATATTTTTTTTGTACTTCGTCCCCACCCCAGAACCTTTCTAATGGTCTGTCCCTAAAGCCGGGGGATATTTCCCTATAAAAATTGAGCAGCGCGTGGCAGAAAATTTACAAAACACTGGAAGAGGTACTCTACATGGGCCCTCTTCAAGTGGTGTCCAACAGAAATGAGGAAACAAATGACAAGCATTTCTCATGTCATTTTTTTTTCGGATCAATGCGGCTTAAAGTCATTGAAAGGTACCGCCAAAGCTCTCATGATTCTTGGGAGTCTCTTCTTCTTACTTCCCTTTCTGTCTCTTTAACTCCAGGGATGAGAAGAAGAATGAACCTGGAAAGGGGCTTGAGGGCTCCGGCGTGGGTGCGATTGGCACCCCTATTCATTTCTGGAGAGAAGTAATATTTTGCTAATGAAGATATAAACGGAGATGGCGTAGGTGCACTAGGAGATTCTTTTAGTTCTGATTGCGTAAAAAGACGTGATTGATTAACATTGTTTATTGACTTGTAAATCGAAGTTAAGAAAAAAATCGATACGTGTCCTAAAATACATACAGGTAATTCGATGGCGAGAGAAAACTGGTCAATGAAGCTGAAATCACTCAAGATATGTGCAAACAAAACATTATGTAATATAATGCGTGTGACTGTTTGTCTCGAAATTTTCCAAGTTATGTAACTTCAGGGGCTTATATTTGCACTTCCAGTGAGGGAATTTTCCCATCTTGTCAGTGACAGCTGTAATTGGTTTGGTGCATTTTTCTTGAAAAAAAAAAAGTCTGTTGGTAAAAAAAAATGTCAAGGCAGTTATGGTGAAAATTCACTCTTCTTGTGAACTATTCTACTGAGTTTTTCTCATTTTTTTTTCATTAATTTGAAGATATTTCTGAGAACTTTATTATAGCCAGATATGAAACAAATTCACCGTCCCGTTTTCAAAATAAGGCAAGCGAAGTGATTATTGCTGGTCCGGTAGGCTACGTCATTGGGTTGCTATGGTGACATGTTTTGCGGTAAAAATATTGTAAAATAAATCTGATGCTTTCTTGGTTGCTGAGTTAAAATTCCCGCTGAACCTCGATCCCAAGATCAGTTATTATCCCAAACCACAGACTATATGAAGTTTCTCTAAAAACCATTTCGAGCCACCTTAACGAGACAATCATCTGTTTCATTTTTACTCGAAGAGTTAGTAGGGAGGCAGTATTCATATGTTCCACGTACAGGTAACTATTAGAGTATCCTTCATCATGACTATCAGGGAACACAATAGTAAGAAGTCTGGGGATGCCTATTGGCACGGCAACGCTCTTGTGAGATTTTATCCTTAGTTTCATGTTTGTTTCTCTCTGTGTCTCCCTCTCTTTCTTTTCTTTTTTTTATATACAAAAGCTATTTTCAAAACAGATTTCTTTCAGCCTAAAAAAACTTGGAAGTAATATTAAAAAATTAGATAAACTATTTGAGATTTTTTTAAAGTCCCTTACTACATTGGTTATAAAGCCCGATGTATGCATGGAAAAGGTGAACAATTATAAAAGTGATTTCAGTGAGAGCACATAGATAGATAGATAGATAGATAGATAGATAGATAGATAGATAGATAGATAGATGGATAGATGGATAGATGGATAGATGGATAGATGGATAGATGGATAGATAGATAGATAGATGATAAGTAAACAAAGAAACAAACAAATAAATAAATAAGTTACCGGCTTAGGGTAGACCCTTATAGTGGAAAATGTGACATCGGGATTCAAAATGCTGCCCTTGGCCTGCGGACTCAGGCAGCACTTTCAAGACCTTTGCCTCAGTTTCTAGTTATATGGACCATCCAGTCGGTGAATACCATAAAGGGATAATACATGTAACAGCTGTCCCCTTTTAGAACGGTTTTCAGTTATCTTATGATTCATTTGAAGTATCCATTTAGCAAGGCAAGGGCTATGAAAAACTTCCCAGTTAATTAACTGACTTTATTTATTTTTATTTGTTATATTTTCAGTACAAATTGGGTGTTTCAATGATGGAGCTTACCAGCAGGACAATCTAAGCACTTGGCAACGCTTTCAGAAGAATTGACAAATGTCCCAGTGGCACATGGAAGAAGCTTGAATCTACCAGTAGATTGGTTGGCAAATCCAGCATGGGCAAAAACCTTATGCAAAGGACCTTTCACCCAAACAAATGCATTTGAGATGTCGATGACTTCTTTTGTTATGCCACTAAAGTGCAAAAACAAACAAAGAAACAAAGGAACAAACAAAAAAAAACGAGAAAGTTTAATTTTGAAGAATGTCCTCTAAAACTTGTCAGCTTCAGCTCAAGCCACAGAGACACAAGAAAATGCAAATATTAAGCGATTGCCAAAAACAAACAAACAAACAAAAAGCAAAGCAAAAGCAGACAAAAGCAAAACAAGAACAAAGGAAACAAAAGCAAAAACAAGTTGGGCTTTCTGCATACGCTAAATCTGAAAAAACTGGGAGCAGAACTTTAATATTTGCCTTGAATAAGGATTGAAAGTTCAAAGTACTTGAAATGTCTTTATGGAACCGCTAAGAAATCATCAACTATTATGGGTCTTTCGTTTATTAGTGCATTGGGGGGGGGGATGAGTGGCAAAATTGTTGGGGGGGGTCGACATTTTGGAAAATTATGAAGGGAGGTTGTATAACCCGTGAATGAAATAACAACCATAAATGTAATAAAAATCAACCGTAAATGTGATACCAACCATAAATGTAATAACTATCAACCATAAATGCAATAAATGACTAACCATAAATGTAATAAATTTGTAACTATAAATGTAATAATCCCACTCACCATAAATGTAATAAATTTAACCATAAATGAAATAGAACACCATGAAATGGTTTCTTATAGGAAATAAGATATTTTTATGTAAGAACCACTTCGAAGAAAAGGAAAACTCGGCAGATTTTTCGGCATTAAAGATTGTATTTAGTTTTTGTTGCCCCTTTTTACATGTACCTTTGATCAATCACCTATGCTACCTTT
>BLFK01000263.1:620355-624510 GCA_014634185.1 Astreopora myriophthalma
CGGACAAGAGTCACGGCATTCCCGTGTGTGCTGACGTGTGTGCTGTCGTGTGTGCTGACGTGTAAATTGCGTGCTGTAGAGAATCTACGTTTTGATGATAAAGACTATTCCAGAGAACCGCCCCTCTATAATGGAAGCTGTTTTTACCAGCCTCAGTATATGGTCTTCGTAAAAACAAATTATGTGTTGCATTTCTTAGATTATAGGAATACATAGAGTTTGTACTCTTAAACGTTTGAGCCAAATGATGTGGTGCCATTAGATTCTTTAGTTTATGCATTATTGTGGCTAATTGCCTTTTCTTTCGTGTCTCAAGATAATCCCACCCAAGTTCATACAATATCTCAACAGATCGGCCATCGTAATTAGAGGGGGTGACTACCCTGGCAGCTCTGTTCTGGAGGGTCTGGAGTCTGTTACACATCGCTTCCCCACAGCTCCCCCACACTATACTACAATAATCGGAATATGGTGGTACAAGGGAGGTGTACAACGTAATCTGTGTATGATTATCCCGTTGGAGTCAATTGAATTTTTCAAGTGCATATGAGACAATTGCTTAAATTGTCCAGCAAGTGTAAGGATCATTTCGTCAGTTGATTCTTTGTATCAGCTGAGTGACGGCTCGTAATACAGAAATTGGTCTGTAATGGGCCATTTCCAAGTTGCTGTTTTCCTCTGGTTCAAAGCGAGTCTTGGTGCTCAACCATTCAAATGATGATGAGTTTGATTTGCATGAAAATACCCAACTCATCTCAACTAGAGGCAAACATCAATTCGGAAATGGGCTATTATCAGGGATGCATTTGTTCTCATCTTTGTATATCGGTATCACTTTAACCAATTTCCAGTCCCTTGGGAAAATTCCAGTTCTAATAGAAAGGTTGCATAGATTGGTAAGGGATGGAGCTATTATCGTATCAGCCTCCTTCGACAGCCTTGCTGAAACGTCGTCTAGTTTTAGGCAGAGATCTTAACAAGTTAAGAACCTCACTGACAGACGTTTCCTCAGTACTGAAGGAGTGGTGGATAGGGGGGATATAATCTAATAGTTGACTTGATGAGAATGGAAGGGAAGCTGAAAAGCTAGTTTCGGCCCAATTTCAGTAAAATGAGAATTTAAAACATTCCCAATTTCGTCCGGGGTAGTATAATTTGTATTGTTATATAGCCGGCGTTTTTCCCGCTACAGCGCGCCCATTTATTGGCTAGTTCATAGTCACATGACATCTAACAATGAAACTGTTTACCGCCAAATGCCATGAGCGGGCAACATGGCGAAAACTATGACGTCAAAAGGGAAACAGTTCACTGGTACCCGCGAAATGTTGACCGTTGTTGCACGTGATCAGAACGTGCAGTTGAAGGTGGCCTGATGTTGTCGTCGGAATATCAGCGCGTTTTTCAAAATTTGCTTTTGTTTTTATCAAGCTTTTTTGCTGTATAACAAATCACTTAATGACTGGTCCCTTGGGAACAGTGAATTTTGTTTCTCCTGAATCTCAATGTTTCCATCGACTTCGTCTCGGGAAACATTGAGATTTTCGGGAAACAAAATTTACTGTTCCCCTCGGGACCAGTCATTAAGTGCATATTATTATATGCCATGTTTTTAATGGATGCTGTACTCAGATTATTGTCCAGTAGATTATTATCCCTTTCCATGTCAGGTTTATGTTCTTTGAGTTTTCTCCGAAGTAATTACTATAGTATTCTTCTTTGGCAAATTTAATTTTGTGCTTAACTCTATTTCTGATGGTTTTGTAATTCAGCCAATTTTCTTCGGTTTTGAATCTATTAGCCATCTTTTAAAGCTTGTCTCTTTCAAGCATAAGTTTCCTTGGTTCAGGTGTTATCCACTTAGCCAACTATGGGTTGGCTGAGTGACTTGATGAAAAATTGAAACCGCGCTCATGCAATCAGTACACGGTCACAGATACCTTTCAGTCTGTCAACGAAGTACAAAGCCTCGAGATCAACATTGGTGACGTCCTAGTATCCTGCGATGTCACCTCATTGCTTACCAATGCACCATTGGATGAGACTATCCAGATTCTGGCTGACAAGGCTTTCAATAATGATTGTTTTAATAACACCCATGAACTGAACCTGCCCGGAGACGAACTAATTGAACTACTCAACGCAGCCACTAAGAACCAACTCTTTCAATTCAATAGTAATCTCTGTGAGTAAGCAGATGGAGTTGCCATGGGATCTACACTTGGACCTTTGCTTGCCAATGTGTTTATGTGTTCCTCTGAAGATAAACTCGACCAAGAGGGCAAATTATTATCGACGATATGTGGATGACACCTTCACCATCATGCCTCATACAGTATCAGCTGAATTTTTTCTTGACACTCTAAAACACTGCCACCCAAAACAGTGCTTCCTCTATATAAAACCAACTAATACAGGCCTTTTACTCCACTATCAGAGCCACGTTGATAATCGGTGCAAGCGCTGTCTGATTACCACCATGTAAGGTAGAGCTTACCGCATATCTTCTGACTGGTCGTACTTCTCACAAGAATGTGATCGACTTGAGGTCGTATTCTTAAAGCTCAAGTACCCAAGGCACTTACGCAATTTGGCAGTCAAGCAATTGATAGATTCCAAAGTATGAGACCAGCAGCACACTCTATCAACCGAAATGACTACACCCACCATCCGAGTTATCATACCACTTAAAAATCAGGCTTCTGCTAATGTAGTGAAGAAACGTCTCACAGACCTCAGCTCAAAAATCAAGACCTCAATCCAACCCGTGTTCATCAGCGAAATATTCAACAAAGACGTTAACGTTGGAGAAGCCAAGCTAGTCACTGTCAACCGACAATGCGTAGTTTATAAATTTCAATGTAACCTGTGCGATGCAGGATATGTCGACGACACTCGCGGCCACCTCCACGAACGCTTTGATGGACATAAACAAAAATCCTCGTCGATCTGTAAACATTACTTAAGCGATACAATTCGAAAGTACCTCTTGTTTTTCAGAACAATTTCACGTGCTTGCTATATGCTCGAACAAATTTGATTGCCTAATTGAGGAGATGCTTTTTATACGAGAATTTAACCATCTCTAAACGTGCAAGCAGAATCGATTCGTGCAAAAGTATGCAATAGGCCATTTCCGAATTGCTGTTTGCCTCTGGTTCAAAGCGAGTCTTGGTGCACAACCATTCAAATGATAATGAAATTGATTTGCATGAAAATACACAACTCATAGGGTATCATTTACAATTTAAGTGAATAAATGTCGAGAAAACAGGCATAAATGAAAAATATGATATTCAAACCTCGTTTTTATGTTAGTCCGCAGGCATCTCAGCATCATAATTAACACTTACATGACAGATGTGAGATTGTTGCTGTCAAAAGACTGAAGGTTGACTGTCTTAAGCTTTGTCCGCATCATGTATCTATTAAGAACACAAACTTTAATTCTTCAAGAGATACAATGAGTCATAATTAAAGGTAATTGTCAAACATCAGTAACGCATGAGCATTTCAACCTTTAAGTCACTAAAATTATTACTTTATAAATGTACGACAGAGACGCACGACAATCAGACCCGTCTTCCGGGTCTTCCGAGGTTCCGGTGGAACTGAACTGAAATCAAATGAAACCCCCGCATTTTCCAGATCTACATGATTTAAACAAGATTTATAATGTTTACCAGTTGGAATGGTCTGGATGGTCTGGACGGATGTCTTATTTCGCGGTCTTCCTAAGCCACGGTATGTCATTGCTTTTACAGGTAAAAGGGTTTGGTATGCCCTCGGGCTTGTCTTCAAAGGAGGTGACTGTCTTTTGCTCCAGAAATTAGACGTCGGGAATTATTTTTGCAGCCGGACCGGGTGAAATTGAAAGCGAACTTTGACCAGGCGAGAGACTTAGAAAATTTGTCTATGCAGGGACGTTTAGCTGTTTCCCGCTGGCATCCTGCTTGTGCCTAAGTTCCAAATTCTAGCGTGGGTCGCATTTAACGAAATTTCGTTTTCACACTTCAATGGCTGACGAAAAAAATCATCAATAAATTTGCCCAAACGAGGTCGCCAGCGAGGCAGCACCACGGCTTCTTTGAACTTTTGCGAGATTTTGTCAATCAGCCCAAAACTGGAAAGTTTTTAAAACATGGGGCCGCACTT
>BLFK01000263.1:642897-647897 GCA_014634185.1 Astreopora myriophthalma
GTTGCCTTGTTTAGCGTATTCCTTTCTAATTTCAGTGTATTTGTATTTATTTTCTGTGAATCGTTGGTTTGCTAGTTTATTCACTCGTTCCGGATCATTTGCTCTGCATGATGGGAGATTATTTAGTATTTTGTGTGGCATAATACTCAGTTCAACGCAGTTCAAGTATTAAGTTGTCCTTGATTACGGGAGTTGAGACACTGGGTCTCAACGAAAACGAAAAGAGCCTATGCTCATAACCAAAATAATCCTAACAGTATTTCTATTTTAATACTTTGCTTCGTTTTGCATTAGCAAATGAATGTTGGCAATGTGACTGTTTGACGTTAGCAATGTGACTCCTGATAACATGAGTGAAGCGCTTTAGATCTATAGAAACGATAAAAAAGGAAATTTTGTTCGTCTTATTACAAGCAAGAATGTGGCCAATATCTGAGAAATATGACATTGATAGTTGGCTGCAGTGGTAAGTAAATTAGTTTCAGTGATCGTTGGTGAGCTATATCTGAATATTAGTATTTCCAGATTCGTGTCCAGAGAATTAAGCGGGTTTGCCTGCGCTAGTTTGCGCAGTTTAAAACAACGTACACGTTTATACTGGGCAGAAATCCGGCCTCCGTCCTTGAGTTAACTCAAACACGCAGCTACAAATTAGAGTAGCGGGTTAATACTGTCCATCAATTCCTCGATATGACAGAAAAAATAATATAAAGGCGAAAAGTGCCACGAGCAGGGAAAGCCCTTGTCTGCTCGTGCATGCATCAAAATAGTAATTTGCCACTCACGATCAGCCCTGTTTAAGAAGCATACTTACAAAAATCCAAGGCCAAGTAGATTTGCAAACAGCTCATTAGATAGAGAAGTTATCTTGTTGTTACTGAGGTCCCTGAAAAATACAAGTAGTTACATGAAAAAAGACCATCATCAACAAAAACAACAACCAAAAAAACATACTCTCCCTCTCTCTCTCAAACAAAAAATGTTAATGAATAACAATGCTGTAGTCAGGCATGTTGAAGAAAAGAATAAAAAAGCGGTAACATTTGTTACAATCTTAAAAATCGGACGTTTCGGTTATGAACTGCGATCTTCTTCAGCTACTAAAAAGTATATATGAATAGCATCTTAGGTGGTATGACAGATGTAAAAAAATAGTGGTGATAATAAATAAAGTTCGTAGAAAATAGAAGAAAGGAGATACTAAAGACAAAGTCCTATTTTTCTAAAAAAGATTATTGAGGTTCTTATAAATGCTAGTATGGAATATGTGTTCGTTGATGAATTCACATCTCCAACGGAGTGCCGAGCCAGCCCTCCAGGAGCAACCTTTGTTCCATGAATACATATATATATATATATATATATATATATATATATATATATATATAATTATTATTATTTTTTTTTTGAGAAAGATCAGGTATTTCAACTTCTCTATGCCAATATCGAGCTGGTGTTACCTGTTCATGTTTGGCAAGTAGGGAATTGAATTCTTGTCGAGCGTAGCGTTGGCTTAAACATTTACGTGAACAAGTGTATTGTCTGCACGCGTGGTCTGTTGAATACTAGGGAGCTTAAAGCAAAGGCGTTTTTGAGAGACATACGTCAACCGGAAGTAGAGGATTCGTGTTCTTGGGTGGTAGTTTGGTCCAGCTTTTCTAGCAAATCCTCTCTGTAAGAGTAAAGAGGCTGAGCAGTACAAAATGTGTAAGCGTTGAGGCAATTTGGACAGGAAAACACTTCATTTCCAGTCGACGTACGTCGCTCAAAAACGCCTTTGCTTAAGCTCCGCAACATCCGCGAGGACCGACATCTGGAAGTGTAACCTGGCTAGAGCTATCTGCTTAGCAAAGTTTCACTCGTGACTGTTGGCGTAAGCAAGTTCCTCTGGTTTGCGGTCGCGTTTTGAGCGCTTTCCAGCACGCGTGCCTTCGGCGTTCACTATTCAACATGTCGAACAATTTTCTGCACGAATGAATATTTCCTCCAAGTGTACGCACGTGAAAAGCTATCGCCTCACAGGGTCACAAGAATACGCATGCGTATTAAGGCACTTGCGAGTCGTGACTCCATTTGTTACAAATAAACATGGCAGCGAGTAGTGCTTTAGTGGCCGAAGCGATGTTGGAAGACCAGATTGCCGATATTTGGCCTGATTATCCATGTTTATACGACGTAAGGTCTCCAGAATTTAAAAATCGAGAGTTGCGTGATCGAGCTATTCAAGAAGAGGCTGAAAAACTGGGAAAAACAGGTATTTTGAACGCGGTAAAGTTTGCGTCGATTCCCCGTTTTCTTTATGGTAGTCGCAAATTGCAACGCTTGTTCTGATTGGCTAGTCTGATGTTTTGGCCAATGGTATCCACTGTAATATCAAGCTCGAAGCCACACTCTCTCATTTGGTTATGAAGACAACGTGGCAATATATTGAGGTATAAATTTTGCATCTCACATTTAGACTCGGCAAAAATCCGGCCTCTATCCTCGAGTTAACTCAAGCACGCAGCTACAAATCAGTGTAGCGGGTGAATACTGTTCCATTAATTATTTGATATGACAGAAACAATATAAAAGCGAAAAGTGCCACGAGCAGGGAAAGCCCTTCCCTGCTCGCCATCCTTTCTAGTCTGACAACCGAAATCTATTTGCCGTTTTCCCTGTTTCATTATCCAATGCATCAAAATACTAATTTGCCACTCATGATCAGCCCCGTTTAAGAAGCATACTTACAAAAATTCAAGGTCACTTAGTTTTGCAAACAGCTCATTAGATAGAGAAGTTATATTGTTGTTACTGAGGTCCCTGAAAAATACAAGTAGTTACACGAAAATAAAAACATCATCAACAAAAACAACAACAAAACATATTTTCTCCCTCTCTTTAAAAAAAAAAGAGTTAATGAATAACAATGCTGTAGTCAGGCATGTTGAAGAAAAGAATAAAAAAGCGGTAACATTTGTTACAATCTTAAAAATCGGACGTTTCGGTTATGAACTGCAATCTTCAGCTACTAAAAAGTATATATGAATAGCATCTTAGGTGGTATGACAGATGTAAAAAAATAGTGGTGATAATAAATAAAGTTCGTAGAAAATAAAAGAAAGGAGATACTAAAGACGAAGTCCTATTTTTCTAAAAAAATTTCTTAAGGTTCTTATAAATGCTAGCATGGAATATGTGTTCGTTGATGAATTCACATCTCCAACGGAGTGCCGAGCCAGCCCTCCAGGAGCAACCTTTGTTCCATATATATATTTTTTATTTTTATTTTTTTTGAGAAAGATCAGGTATTTGAACTTCTCTATGCCAATTTCGAGCTGGTGTTGCCAGTTCATGTTTGGCAAGTAGGGAATTGAATTCTTGTCGAGCGTAGCATTGGCTTCAACATGTTCTTGAACAAGTGTATTGCCTGCGCGCGTGGTCAGGGAGCTTAAGCAAAGGTGTTTTTGATCAACATACGTCAACTGGAAGTAGACAATTCGTGTTCTTGGGTGGTAGTTTCGTTAAGATTTTCTAGCAAGTCCTCTCTATAAGAGTAAACAGGCTGAGCAGTAGAAAATGTGTCAGCATCGTGGCAATTTGAAAGGGAAAACAATTCACTTCCGGTTGACGTACATCACTCAAAAACGCCTTTGCTTAAGCTCCGTAACATCAAGAAATGGCTGAAAAACTGGGAAAACCAGGTATTTTGAGCCGATGAGCAATGGAACTCATTTCCACGTATTTTTTCCTGGCAGCCGCAGTAAAGTTTGTGTCGATTCTGCTTTTTCTTTATGGTAGTCACAAATTGCAACGCTTGTTCTGATTGGCTAGTCTGATGTTTTGGCCAATGGTATCCACTGTAATATCAAGCTCGAAGCCACACTCTCTCATTTGGTGATGAAGACAACGTGGCAATATATTGAGGTATAAATTTTGCATCTTGTGAACTTCTTACAGTTTGCCGATAAACATTTTGGTCTTGTTTTGGTGTCGTTTAACGAGGAAAGATTTCCGTATAACCCCATACATTTATTATGCATGCAGAATTATTATTATGGTAAAATTTAAAGTTATTCAAAGCGAATAAGTCTCAAAAGAGCGCTATTGTTTCCGCTATTGTTTAGATAAACAAAGAACTGTATGCATAATAAATGTATGGGGTTATACGAAAATCTTTCCTTTAACGATGCCGCCTTAGACTGGGGCAAAGTTTTGTGTAAACACCTTGTTTCAAATCTGTAGGAGAAGGTATTGTATAGTATTTGCTTCACTTTATTAACTGTCACTGAATGTATCAATACTGTGAATAACCGAACGTATTTGAACGACTTTAAAAGTAACCAACCCTTGTGAAGTACTTGTTCCATTACATTTTGTAATATGGTCTTCGTTTGAGTTTGTTTGCTGAATCTTTTTAAGCGAGTCGCCTGTGCAATGATGTAATTTTTTGGGTGGTTACAGTAGTTCTCGGGAGGAATGCAGTTGTCAATTTCATGCGTGCTGAGGAATTCCTTTTGCTGATCAGCTAATTTCTGTTCACATTTGCCCTGCGGTCCTAAACGGTTTTAAAATGGAACGAAGTTAGTAAGTTCAGTAGAACCCGAAATAAATTATTGGATATTGTACATTCGGGCCCGGCCGACAATTTGCGTAATTTTGACGTTTGTTTACATTCTGTGGACAAACAACTCTTCACTGACGTGATTCATTCGTATTAACGTGATTCATTCGTATTAAAAGTAGAATTTTTGTAAACTGGTCGTATTATCTTCCAGAAGACAGTCGAATGAGTTTTCCAAGTTAAATACAAAAAAGGTGTACATACTCAAAGATACTTAACAGATATTTACACTGCAAAGTTTCAATTAAGCGGAAATCTCTCTTGTTTCTGTTCACATTTGCCTAGCGCGTTAGAAAAAAATGTAATATTTTAACGAGCTCAATTTTATCTTTGAGCGCGATTTCGAACAAAGTTCCTACGCTCAGTAGAACCCAAGATATAAATTGTCGGATATTTC
>BLFK01000263.1:652897-687897 GCA_014634185.1 Astreopora myriophthalma
CCTAAGTTTTGCAGGGAGTTCCTCGTGGTGACTTTGCAATTGCTTGCTTGCTGACCACTGTGCGGCCAATTTGCTCTGCTTTTTTCAAAGCTTTTCCCCCTTTCCACCAGCCCCGTTTTTGGTAAGTATTCCACTGATTGTTTCAGTGTGACGGTGCCTTTAGTGGTGGCCGTTCGCAGGGTTGCCATGGATACCTCCTTCCCGCTGACAGATCACTTCCCGGGTGCTCATCTGTTGTTGGTGAGTTTAATTGATATCCCTCTTACTGTCGTTGCCTCTGAGGGATCTAAGGAGTTTGGTGTTAATCCTTCTTCAGAGGTGAATCGGCAAAAACTCCTGCATCCCCAGCTCGTCCAGCTGCCCCAACATCAACATAAATAAATTTATAATTTGCATCAACCATCGCCAATAGGATAACGCTGAAAAAATGTTTGTAATTGAAGAATTCAGAGCCTGTGTCGCCAGGCTGTTAAATAAGTATACGCTTTCCATTTATTGCTCCCAAACAGCATGGATAATTCCATTTGCTGTTAAATTCTGATGCAATATGCACTCATACGGCACTTCTCATAAATTCCGTGATTTTTTCGGATAAGCCATTCACCTACGGAAGGATAACTAAGACCCGACGGTCGTTGATATGTTCACTTGTTACGCGCATCGTACGATGCCTGAAATGTCGAATATACGGCGATATAATAAAGCCTTATACATCACGTATACGGAAAGATATACTGATGTATAAGGATTTATATGTATAAGGGTTGTATAAGGATCAGGATACTTTTATACCTTATACACCTCTGTGCTGCAAATTATACTTTGCCGTACACAATGCGTAAGGTTACTTATACAATCAATTCCGAAATACTTTGAATGAAGCCTTTAACTGGATATTTGTTAAAGATTACGATACTTCTAACCCTTCAAAGTTACCTAACGCAATATTTTGTGAAATATTACAGACAATTTCGGCATGACTCAAGTTTATACTGCTGATTATGCATTACCGTATACAAAGTATAAGAACGTCTTATACTAATTGTAGTTCGTACACTAAGCATAAGGATAAATACTACTGTATACTACGGGTAGTTTTCCCGTGCAGTTAGTATAAGGTCGTCGTATACTACATATAGTTGTTACGTATGCAAAGAATAAGGACAGTGCAAGGACATCGTATCCCAAACGTAGCTTTTCCGTATATTAAGTATAAAGACATCGTATACTTCATCTTCTTATTACTTACACAAAGTATAAGGACATCGTATATTACGAGTATAGTTATTCCGTACACTAAGTATAGGCACATCCTATACTGATGAAGTTATTCCATGGACTGCGTATAAGGACTCGTTAGGCATGATCCACATCAGCAAGCCGAGTCGTTTATCAGTTGGGTCATTTGACCCAGGTAGCTCACTTGTGTCAGTTAAACAAATAAATAATTTGTCATCACAAAAACAAAAACAAAAAACGGTACATTCCTGACATCTCACCGACCTACGTGGTGGCGCAACTCACCATTTCGCAAAGCTTGAAAGCGCAATAACCTGGGATCAGTTGCATGGGAGGAACAGCACCGGCGCAACAAACCCATATTAACGCTGCCGCGTATTTGATGCAAACCTTGAAACCCCCAGAAGAGGCCTCTCACCGATCTTATTGAGAGACTATGTTACAAGATCTATTTATTTTCACCGATTACATCATTGAGGTTACTGCTGGTAGTCCGAAAGCAACAGCGCATGCTTAAGGAGTTCTTCTTCTTCTTCTACGTTAATGAGAAATCGCCCACGATGCCTGATGACGACCTTGCTATGAGGCGCCGAGTTCGCTGTCAGAAAATATTGCGAGACCATTTGCTTTTCTGGGCTGTTTCATCAAGCGATAATCGAAAGCCGGAGAAAAACGAAATGAACTCTGTCTTGTTGATGACGATAATGAACACGCATTGGCGCATATGACATTCGCTCGCTAAGTAGTTAAGGGCGTCGGTATAGGGAGTAGCCAATCAGAGAGCCGGATATGGCCCACGTGACACCCCTCTAGCCAATCAGCGCGCGATGCATCTCATTAACTGTCCATCATATTGGATTTAGGGGTCACGTGGGGTTTTTGGTCTAGTCCATATATGGGCATCAGGTCGGAAATGACGTCACGAATAACCGGAAGTCACGCTCTAAAGAAAGACAAACGCATTTTTTCAATGAATAAAAACGAATTTTAAAAAACGAACAACCTATGTACAGATGGGAACGTCGGGGGACTCTGACCGAGTCCCCGTCCCTGGATTTTTTAAAAATGACAACGACTATTTACAATTTTTTGTTTCACGGGTCGGGGGCCTCCTCATCGTCTGTGTACGGGGGCGTGTCGGGCAGGACGACCCCAGACGTGCCGTCGTCTGTGGAGAGCTCCTCATCCTCCGTCTCTGACACGAGGGGGGTGTCGCCACTTTCACTGGTGGTGTCCGAGGGGAGTGCCGGGTCCAGGTTTACGTCCCCCGTCTGCGTCTCGGCATCGGTGCTGACGCTGGCCGTATCCCCACCCTCACTCGCTGCGTCCGAGGGGTCACCCAGCTTCACCAGATTGGCGCGGCAATGTGGGCAGGTCCAGTCTTGCTTGTTTTGGTTGCCATATTGTGTCACGCAGAACCGCGTCAGACAAAGCATGTGGAGCCACTGGTGGCAACAGGGGATTTTGGCGGGTTTCCAGAGATGCACAGCCCAGAAGCCGGTGTCGGAGGCAAACTTGTTCACGACGGACAGGCGGGCCAACAACTTCAGGGTCGGCACGTAGGGCACCGAGTAGTGCAAGCACACCAAACAGGGTTCGTCTTGGACAGCCGCCATGTTCGTTTTGGGTGGGAGCGAGCCGGGTGCTCTCTTATACAGGCTTGGACAGGCATGTGACCCGACCCGCGTGGACCAATCAGACCCGCTTTTTTAAAAAACCCCTCTGGAGGGGGGATAGGGGGGTATCCCCCCAACCGACCCCTCTCTGCCACGTGGCACACCTCTGGGCTCTCATTGGTCGACCCGACCTCGATAAAAGGGGTGGAGACCCGAGAGACGCCCTCATTCCAAACCATGGAGATTTGGTGGGACGTGCTCCCACCGGAACTGCAACTCCATGGAGCTGAACGGCCTCGCCCTGTGTGCTTTTAAGAGGTTCGCGCTCGTCTCGAGGACCAACCCACCCTCCCATGACGACCCCAGGATGATCCACTGCACCCGCTGCCGGCTGTTCCATGCCGTCGGGAGCTGCTGGCTGTACATGGCGCCGATGCCACGCCTCCTGGACGTACCGTACCTCGTCCCCGACCCGGACCGTTTTCCTCAGTGACTGACTCAGCCCCACCCTCAGACCTGGACCGTCCCCGGACAAGCCTCGGGGGTCTCTTACGACCCCCACCTTACATGCTAGGAAAGGCATGACCACACAGTTATGAAAAAAGAACGTATTTAATACAACTTTTCCTATGTACAATCAAGGGTGGGCTAAACGCTGCGCCCGCACAAGGTTAACAAAACGCATGTCTCTTTTCCGTCCCAGGGCCCCGCGCATCCACTGTACGAAATGATAACACTCCACCATGGGACAATGATGGTGGTCGGGATCATCGTGGTGGCCACAGGTCGCCACGCCTCCTGGACGTGGACCGCTTTCTTATGTACATAGTCAGTCCACGCGTGCACCCCACGCACGCACTCACTTGCCCTTGTAGTTTCCGAAGCTCTTGGGCAATTTGGGGGAACTGTGACCGGGTATCTTGGAGCCCATAGGCCACTCGGCAGGCGACGGGGCTCTTTCCACCACGGCGACGGCCTCTTCTTCCACTGATCTTCGGGCACCGGAAAGATCTTTGCCCTTGTCCGTCTGCAACTTTTGGGGACGTCGGCCGTCTTCTTTCAAGATGGCACCGAAGGCTCGGACCAATGCAGCCCCCGTCTTGGTCTTGAGCGGTCGGACCCACGCGTACTTGGACAAGACGTCCACCACCGTCAACAAGTAACGGATGCCGCGGTTGTGACGGGCCAACCGTTGCACTTCCACCAGATCCGCCACCCACTGTTCGTCCACGTTGAACACCAGCACCGGCACGGTGGGAAATCGACGGCGTTGGGGTTTGTGCAACGTGTAGGCCAGATCGCCTTCCAAGGCCGCTCGGGCATCCCAGAGCGACAGCCCTTGGGCGTCGGCGAACCGTCGGATCCCACCCAGCCCTCACGTGCTGGGGAGAGGGTCTTTTTCGTGAGGCGGGGGCACGTCGCTTCTGAGACGTCGTCTTCTTCTTCGGGTCGGGGGCGGACAGAGCCACCATCGTACGTGAATCCAGAGCAATCGACCCACGCTCGGCACGCGGTCGGGATACGTTTTATGGACGAGGCGGAACCAGGGCTCGGGGTCCGAGTTCTGACGCACCAACCACGTCACAAAGGCGGCGTAGCACCCCCAATGAAACAGCGGGTGCTCGAGCAAGACCTCGAAGACGGTCATGGGGGACTCGAGGTCCCACTCGTCGTCCTCCAGGTCGAGCCATCGACACGGCACCCCCGCCGAGTCGATCAGACTGGTGCACAACCAACGCGTCAAGTGCCAGTGCACCCAGCATCGTCCCGTCTCACCCCACATCTCCCTCACAAATGAACCCACACGCTTTACGACACCTTCTTTTATTGATTCATATCTTACAACACGTTTCGAATCGTGCGGGCAGGGTCCGACACACCTCGGGATAGGGCGAGGCACGCCACAGCAGGGTCTTCAATTGTTGCACGGCTCGAGGGAATTGTTCCAGGTGACGCGTCCCCACCACGGCGATGCGGCCCGACAGCGTCGGGGTCCCGTCCTCGCTGCCGTTCACGGTCCGGGTCGGCACGAAATGAGAACGCCCGTAAGCCAAGTACGCGAACACGAACCACGTGTCGAGCACCACCTCGTACAAGAAGAGGGGTTTTTTTTGCTGCTGCGCCAAGGCCACGCTCCAACCGGTCCAACCGCGCACCTTCACCCCGTCCTGCTCCAGGACCCCAAACGCCACCACCGTGCCGGCGTCCTTGACGATGTGGTGATTGCGGCTCAAGAGTTCCCACACGGGTCGGCTCATCCGTTCGTTGGGACGTGGGGGGCGTACTTGGCACAAGGCTCGCCACCCTTCTTCCAGGGCCTCGTCCGTCAAGGGTGTCACGTCTTTTTGGGTGCGGGCATGCGACGGACCCACCACCACGCGGCAAGGGATGCGCAGCTGGGTCGCCAGCTGTTCGGCCAGGGTATCGGTCCCTCGAGCACCTCCCATCACGAGTTCTGTCATGATGTCTCACAAGAAAAATGAATGCACACTGGGTTGGACACAACATGTTTTTATTGACAAAAAGTTAACGCGTGGGTTCACGCATGGTGGGGTTCCACGGGTTCCACGTACCACGCGTCGATGACCTCGGGACGATAGAAACAGTGTCTGTACGATTGACATTCCGGACACTGGGGGGGCGTCCACGCGCGAGCCCTCGCGTACGTACTGTCGAGTTCGTCAAAGTAGGCCAGGTCTTTCTCTTCTTTACAGTCGTCGCACAAGACGCAATCCAACAAACGATCGCACCGCGTCATCCACATCCGGCGTTCCTCGACTTCCTTGTCGGCGCGTCGTCGCAGCCGGGTCTGTAGTTGCTCGGTGACGTCTCGCCATTCTTCCATGGTCTGACGAAGACTCTGGAGCTGATCGCGCAACTGGACCCGGACCCGTTCGTGGTCATGGCACGCCTCTTGCGTCTCACTCAGTTGGCACTGCAACCCCCGGATCCGGTCGTGGAGGTGTCGGGGGCTTCGGTTTGCTTCGTTTGCGTCGGCGACGTCGATGCAGCCGGAGGGGCTCGAGGGGTGAATGCATGACGCGTGGTCGGTTGGTACCGGGGACCTGTGTCCGAGCATCCGAGGGCGTCGGCAAAATCCTGCAACCAATGAAGGTAGGTCTCTTGGAAAGAGTAACCCGCCGCCAGACCTCGCCGGATCCGCTTCAAACGGTAGTCGTCTTTGGTGGGGTAGGCGGACGAATCGAGGTCTCAATAGTAAGTCTGATACATCACGTCTGGCGGTGAGGGCACCGAGGCTCGACTCTTATACCCACCTCCACCCCGTTCGCCCAGCCCGTCGGGATCGCGTGCGAGGGGGCCGCGCGCGTCGTCGTCTCCCACGCCATGGGTTGGCTCGGGCACCACGGTCGGGAGGGTGGGCTCGTCTCCCACGCCATTGGGATCCACGGTCGGACGCGTACCAACGGGCTCTGACCTCTTCACCATGGCCACATGCTTTGTCCGAGGGGCCGCGTCCTCTCCCTCTTATAGGGGCGCGTGCCACACCCGCTCGGCCTGACGGGAACCCTCGCGCGTGCGTGGAACGGAGCACGTGCTCCGTAGTTTTACGGACGGACTCTGCGCGTGGCAGGGCACGTGCTCCGTAGTTTTCCAGACGTCCCACGTGTGGGCACGTGCTCTGGGATTTTCCGGGGCCCTGCCATTGGACGACGATGAGGTCATCCCATCGTGCTTGTCGGGCGTGGATCGCAGGTATAAGAGTGTGGACCCCGCTCACTCAGCCTCATTCGAAAGTCTCGACACCGTTGAGCAACAACAAGATGATCTCCTAGGAGTATGGCACTCTGTCTCCGGCCAAATACCCGTGGTCTGAGAAAAAGAAGAAGAAGACCCCGCCCAAAAAGATGGACCACCTGTCGGGGGCGCGCACCGATTCGCTGACGCACCGTCAGAAACCTGCCCGTCAGGAAGCCCGCCAAAAAGCCGCCGCCGAACGCCGCGCCCAAGGCGGCCAACATCTCGACTTGAGTGTGCGCTTGGAACAGGACACCACGCCCCAGGATGCGGTCGGCCCACCCCCGCGCAAGAGGACTCGCCCAGCGCCCGTGCCTACCACCGAGCCCAAGCAGCCTACCCTGAACACGCCCGAGCCGAAGACCTTGGAGGAACTGTTCGCCAGCCTCCCTCCGCCCGAGCTCGAACCGGACCCGTTGCCACCGCCCTTGCCCACGCCTCCACCCGTGGTCCCGGAGAAGGTTCCGTCGCTGCCCGACACGCCGACGGAGTGGGTCCTGTGCCGCACGTGCCCGGAACCGCCCAACCAGGAACAAATGCCGTGGGCTCCGGTCACCATGCCGACCCAAGACAAGGTGGAAGTGCTGGAGGAAGGGTCGGCTGGCTCGACGCCCGACGAGGCTTACTGCTGTGGCTTTCCCGCCCCCCAGGAGGAAAAGACAGACACTACACCACCCCCACCGCTGCTGAGGTGCCCATTCCACACCTTGCCGCTCCACCACGACGTCTCGCGTAAAGGCTGGCGGTACGTGCAGTGCATCCACAAACAGTGTCCCGTGTGGATGGGGTTGGACAAGGCTCCCACGTTGCTCCAGGCTTTGAAAGGGACCGTGCATCCCGACGTCCAAGCAGGCCCCTTCTTCTGCTACTGCGGCTTCCCCACCTGCGTGGCCGTGGTGCAGCGGGACACGCCCAATCGAGGACGCGGTTTTCTGACGTGCCGTCGCTTGGGCGAGGGAGGGTGTCACTTCTTCCAGTGGGTGGACCGTCCGTGGACGCCTCAAGTGATGTGGTGCCGCGTGGCCCTGTTCGATCCTCTGACTTGCTCGATTTGAAGAGCGGCAAAGCCGTCTTTTGGCTGGTGCGGACCAATCGGTTCGGTTTCCACTATTTGGCCCTGAGCATGAACTGCCAATGGCGGTTCCAGAACCTGAACAAGGCGTTTCGTGCGGTGGTGGGCGACCCGACGCGGACCTTATACGTCTACTGCAATGCCGGAGGCAGCACCATCGTGGGACGGCAAGTGACGGACCTGTTGCACGAAGTCCAGTACAAGCGTCAAGGACGTGGCACGGTGTACTTCGAACCGTTGCACGTGCAGTACCATCCCGTGCGCAACGACGTCATGGAAGTGCTGGAAACGCAAGTGGCCGAGACGGACGGCACGTTGGTCCGGTTCGGGCAAGGCGGCACCCTGTTGACCTTGCACTTCCGACGGGACGTATAAAGTGGCTCGAGGACGCGTGGGTCGTCGACCATGGACGCCTTTTACGTGACCTTGCCCAGCGACGGCGACGACGCCGGGTTCCCCGACAACACCAACGTGGCTTTCCGCACCCGCATGAGGCCGCCCCTGTGACTACGCGGTGGACGCTGGCTGGTGGGCGTGGTCCGTCTGAGCGTGCCGGACGACGACGCCGACGACGACGAGGACGAGAGTTGGCAAGACACCTTGTTGCACGTGTACCCGCGCGGCGCGTTGCTGGCTTACTTCTTTTCGTTCGAAGAAGACGACGACCGCATCGATCGCCCGGGCATCCGGGCCGAGACGCGCATCGAGGACGTGGCCGCCCATTGCCACGATGGGGCGTCGTTCGTGAAAGCGGTGGTGGACAATCTACGACGCAAGTACTGGAATAAGGTGCAAGTGGGGTGGAACTGGAAGGAAGGCGACCCCACCTTCGTGCCCGAGTTTCGTTGGCCCGAACCGGACACGTTGGTGATCGACAATGCCCGGGTGGTGCGCGACGAGGACATTGGGTTGGGGGTGCGTCAAGATCTCATGCGGCGGATGGGCGTCCCAGGGGGACGTGCCCGGACCTCGCTTGACCTTGCGGCCAACCGTCAATCCCGTGACCCTGGAGAAAGATTGGGCCGGGAAAACCCTGCCGGCCTGGGAGCTCGTCGGCAACAGCATGATCTTGTATCAACAATACTCGTGGGAACTGAGCAGATTGAACGACGGCTGGTTCGAGACGCTCTTCGAACGTCGCCGACAGCCCAGTCGGACGTCCGTCGTCAGTCGTCAACGTGGGCCAGAGTCGTCGCGTGGGGACGCAATCGACCGACGTCTTGTGCGACGTGGACGGGCAGAGCAAGGGCGAGGCCGGACGCTCTTCGAACCCCGTCACGTGCAGTACGTGCCGGTTCGTCAACTCTTCTTCGACGTGGTGGACGTGCACCTGACCGACGGTGACGGGCGGTCGGTGGCCGTGGGACGGGGCGTGACGGTCGTCACCTTACACTTTAAACGGAGCGACCTATAAAAAAGAGAGAGACAGCCGAGCCGAGCACGAAACCGTGCGAGGAGGCAGTCTGACGCGGTACACGCCCGATCACACCGGACGCGGTCTGGGGGGCATCTTGTTGTCGGGGGTCAAGACGTTGTTGAAATCGGGGTTGGACGCGTTGGGCGGCCCCCGCGGCGTGGTCCGATTGGCCACCCAAACGCTTAAAAGACAAGCCCAACAGGCCGTGAAACGGAAAGCGCAGAGCGTGGTGGGTCAAGCCAAACAAACCGCGAAACGAAAAGCGCGAGGCCTGGTGGCTCGAGCCCAACGAGCCTTGAAACGGAAAGTGGGACCGCTGAGGGGCACAGCCCAGAAACGACGACGCGTGGCGGATCTGTTTGGTTGAAACGATGCGACCCGTGCGATCTCGTCCGAGAACCCGCGTGGGCGAACGCGGTCTGTCGGGACAGCGTGGAGGACTCCTCGGCATCTCGCCCATCTTGCCGGCCCTCAAACTGGCCGGTCAACTCCACAAGAAACTCACCCGACAGCGCGGGGGACGCCTTTGGAGCGGGGCCCCCGTCCTGCCGGCCTTCGAGCTGGCAGCCTGACTGCATAAAAGAAGCACGTGCCGTAAACGTCGAGCCATTCCTCAACGAGGCGGCGGGGTGAGACGCCGACGACGACGACGACGGCCGTCCCTCTGCACGGGGCGTCCAAGTCCGCCTACGCCGACGACTTTCAATTGTTCGAGGTGCCGAGCACGGACACGTCGGCGGTGGCGTACCGCATGGTGGAACTGTCGCCGGTGACCACGGGCATCAATCCGGTGGAATTCGTGATGGCCTCCTTGCCCGAGTACGTGGACCTGAGTCGCAGTTACTTTCGGATGCAACTCCGTTTGAAGAAGAGCGACGACACCGACCTGCTCGCCGCGAACAATTGTTTTCCGACACCCAACCTGGCCCAAACGTTGCTCAAGCAAGTGACGGTGCACGCCAACGGCACCTTGATCAGTCCTCAGACGGACACATACGCCTACAAGGCTTACTTGGAAACCTTGCTCAATTCCACCAACGATGAAGGGGACACCATCTTGCAACCGCAAGAGTGGTTCAAGAGCTACCGTCACGGTCTGAAAGCCTTCAACGCCTTGGATTTTCCCACCCCCTTGACGGCCAACAAGCTGGATAGTGCGGCCCCGCACGCCGACTACGCGGCCTTGAGCGAGAGCCAGAAAGCGGCGGTGTTGGAATCCAAAGAAGCTCAGACACGGTACCGAATGGGGCACACGGTCACGTTGCAATTCGTGCCGCATTCGGAGATCTTTCACCTGCGCAAACCCTTGGTGCCCAACGTGGAACTCAAGATCCGGTTTTACTTCAATGCCCCCGCCTTCTTCTTGAACGGGGTGGCCTTGAACGGCCGTTTGCAAGAAGACGACGTCAAACTGACCTTCCACGTCTGCCAGTTGCGGTTGTCGGACACGTTGTACCGGGAATTGGAAGTGGCCCACCACGATCCGCGGAAACGGCAGGTGGCCAAGTACACGGTGGTGGGCAGCGAGATCCGGGTGTTTTCGCATCCGCAGAACCAATTGGATTTCGACGAGGGCAACCTGTTCCAAGGCCGGATCCCCGACCGGTTGATCGTGGGGTTGTTGCTCGCAGCGATCCCCCCTTGGCGCAGTATTTTGCCGGGGTGTTTGCCAGCGACACGCTCCCCGTACCTCGGGACAAACCCATGCCCCGCGGGTACATCGTCAACACGGACCCGCACGACTGACCGGGCACGCATTGGATCGCCCTGTGGACCGAAGACGACCGATGCGAAGTGATGGACAGTTACGGCTTGCCGTTGGTGACCTACGACTCTCGTCCCTTGATGCAGTGGATCGTCACCCATTGGCGGTGGATGGACACGAATCGACAGAGTCTGCAGACCATCACCGCCAGAGTTGCGGGCATTATGCCTTGATGTATTTGGCCGCCAAGAGTCGGGGCGACACGATGCACGATTTTCTGGCTTCGTTCGATCGTCAGGATCTGGTCCAGAACGACCATCGGGTGGGCCAGTGGTTGAAACGTCAGATCCGACGTCAAGGCACCGACTGGACGCGTTTAGATTTCAAAGACTGGTCCCAGAGTAATGCGTTGTCAATAAAACCGTTGGAACGATGAAAAAATGTGTGCGTGTTTTCTTTCCCTTCTCCCACCAGAGCACCCGCCCATGGCTCAACGGCAGAGCGCGGGACTGTAGATCTCGAGGTTGTCGGTTCGACTCCGGCTGGGTGGAGGTCTTTTTTTCCTTATAAAAAAGAGAGAAGGGTCGAAGGGGGAGCTAACCATGCCCCGCCTGATGCGAAGATCCTTTCGACGGGCCAGGGCCTACATGCCCCGCCTGACGCGTAGACAGTTTCGACGGGAAATGACCTACGGGGTCTTGGACACGCTCCACGCCATGGAGCCCGACGACCTGGATCGGGAAGCCATGGAGGAGATTTTGACCTTGCTGTGTGCGGGACGCCCTTACGACGCCTTCGTGCAGGGGCTCGGGGAAACCGCCGTGGAAGAACTCGTGATGACCTTGGAGAACTGTGCGTATAAAGCTTTGGGGCATGTGGCCCCGCATCATTATGGCTATTGTATCCGCGACGCCACCAGGTGCCGGTGCTGACATGTTGCGGTCGCCCAGCAGCGTCTTGGTGGTGGGACCGTCGGGGTGCGGCAAGACGGCGTTCGTGACGCGTCTGTTGGCCCAGGCGGCCGAGCACTTCGCCGTGCCCCCTCGGGCCGTGCATTATTGTTACGGGGCCTGGCAAGACGGGTTCCGAGCCTTGAAAGCGTCGGGCGTGCAGCTGCACGAGGGGGTGCCAGATCCGTCCGACTTGACGGCCTGGTTTCCCTCCGGGTAGCACGGCGTGTTGGTGCTGGACGACCTGATGGCCGAAGGAGGCAACGACAAGCGCGTGTTGGATCTCTTCACCAAAGACTCGCACCATCGCGGCATCACGGTGGTTTACCTGTGCCAAGACATGTTTCCACCCGGCAAGTACGCCAAGACCATTTCGCCCAACGCGTATTACGTGGTGGCGTTCAAGCACCTGCGAGATCGCTTGGGCGTGCGGAATCTGTTGATGCAAGCGTTTCCCACGCATTGGCGGGACGTGATGGCCGTCTACGAACGCGAGACGCAACGCCCTTATGGCTACCTCCTCTTGGATTTGCATCCGGCGTCCGACGATTGGTACCGCGTCTTTGCGAACGTATTAAAGGACGAAGGGTGGACGCGGACGTTCACTCATCGGGTGGACTAGAGACACCATGGCCACACGGTATCCCATGGGCGTGGGCGCGGCCACCAGGCACGCGGTCCACACCACCGAACGTGAACGAGCGGCCACCGAACGACGCCTGGCCACCCCTCGACCCGACGTGGATCTGGCCTACGCCTCGCTCTGTCAACCCACCACGTTGGACGAATTGTTCGCATACTTGTCGACGCCGTCCCCTCTGACGTTGGGCACCCCATGGGTCGTGGCCGGGGGGACGCCGTCGCCTCGCCAGATGGTGGCCGCCACGGTGGGTGTGGGGTCCGGCTCCTCGGACACGCAAGCCGCCCGGATCGCGCGCGTCAATGCTCGGTCGTCCGTGGGGCACAAACGACCTCGAGCCCGACCCCTGCCCGCCCCTTCGCCCTCGTCCGGCGGGAGCAGCAGCAGCAGCAGCCGTCAGAGCAGCACCCCGAGAGGGCGTCCCCGACGACACGGCTGGGACGGAGGCGGTGGGGACGGAGGTGGTGGTGGGGACGATGGGGGCGGCGACGACGACGACGACGACGATCGCCCGGGACGGCGTTTGAACCAAGAAGAATTGCGACGGCAATTGGATCTGTTGGCCGAAGATCAACGGCAACGGGCACGAGGCCGGACCATCGCCGGGGTGACGCACACCAACACCATCACCACCGTCTATAAAGACGGCGGACCGCCGGTGGTGCGACGGACCTCATCGCGCCTGTCGATGCCCAATGCCTAAGACGATGAAGACGCCCGTGTCACTGTTGACGTCGACGCCGACCCCTTTGGAAGGCTGGACGCCCGACGCCTTGCAACGGTTGGATTCCTTGTTTGCCTTCTACCACCGGCAATGGTGGTGTCATCGTCACACCTTCACGCACGTGCGACAGGTGCGCGCCGCGTGGAACGGGTTGGCCCTCTTGATCGTGGCGGCCGGGTTGATCGTCGGGCCCGTGTTGGACGACGGTCTGTTGGTGGCTTGCCTGGCGGCCTTGGGCACGGCGGTCAAAGGGTGGACGGAGTTCAAGAAATTCGCCTTCAAAGTGGACATGGCCCGTTGGGCGTACACCACCTACGCCAAGACGTTGATCGAATTGCGCACGACCGTGTGCGGCGTACCGTCGGATGCTGTGGGCCCTTTTCTGATCAAGATGCAGACGTTGGACGACGTGGTGACGGACGTGGCCCCGCCGTTGACGGATCGGTGCCTGGCCACCTACGCGGCCCGCTTCGAGTACGTGCCGATGCATGGGGACTGTTACGTGGACGGGTGCGCCCGACCTCTGGTCCTCATCGAACGTATAAAAGCCACCACCCCTACCAGCGCGCCGTGAACCATGCCCAAGACACGCCGACGCCGACGCAAGACGACGACACCCCGACGACGCCGCCGCCGTCAGACCGGAGGACTCTTTCCCTTGCTGGCCTTGTTGCCGGCCGCCATTGCCGCCGGCAAAGCGGCGGCCTTGGGCGGAGTGGCCGGTGCGGCCGGGTACGGGGTCAAGAAAGGATTGGAAGCGGCCACGCGCCGACGACGCTGATGCCATAAAAGGGGGAGAGGTGACCCCGTGGAAAACATCGAGCAGCAGCAGCATGGTACGACGACAGCATCACACCGTCAACGCCGTGAAACGGGGAGCCCGTGGCCGCCGTCAGGCGGGGGGACTCTTCCCCTTGCTGGCCTTGTTGCCAGCCGCCATTGCGGCAGGCAAAGCGGCCGCCTTGGGCGCCGTCAGTGGGGCGGCGGGCTACGGGGTCAAGAAAGGACTTCAAGCGGCCATGCGGAAACGGTACAATGCGCGAGCGGTGGAAAAAGCAGCCCGGGCCCAAAAGAAACGCGGTATGATTCGCCATCCCGACGGGTCCACGTATGCGTGGCGACGTTCATAAAAGAGAGGGACCCTCATTGGGGTCGCGACGACGACGACGACGATGCAACGGTTGCGACGTCAACGGCCGTTTTTGCAAGCCCTGTTGCAAGAAGCGCGGGGGCCGGGCGCCCGGCGCGATCTGTTGCAGCACGGCAATGCCGACCAGATCAACGCCATCAGCGAATTGGTGTTGAACCTGTTGAAGAAACGCATCCCCGTGGCACCGCCGTTGATGGCCCGACTCCGCAAGCATAAAAAGGTGTTGCGCGAGGTGGGTCGACGCAAGAATTCCTTGAAACTTCGACGGGCTTAGCTCCTGTCGCAGAAAGGCGCCGGACTATGGACGAGTCTCCGCGACACGTGCTGATGCGTGCTACCCTTCGGGCCCTGATGCAACTCTTGCAAGACGCCCACGCCGAGAACACCCGGTTGTGGCACGAGATGCGCCAGTGGCAACGAGATTACGCGGCGGTGCTGGAACAATATAATAAGGTGCTGCGCGACAAGATGCAGCTGGAGAAACGCCTCACCTGCGCCCCGTGCCGCAGTCTGTTGGAGGTCGACGGGCAAGTGGAATTGTGCGAGACATGCACGCGTCGCGTGCCGTGAGCAGCATGGAAGAGATGATCGTCATTCCAAAGCAGGAAGTGCCAGAGTTAGTGCAGTATTACAAGGGTGCGGTGGGCGAGAATCCGTCCTTGACGCAAGCTGGGCGATTGGGGGCCAAGAAATAATGGTTGCTGTCCGACGCGTCCTTGTCGGCCTCCGAAGCCGTGCAACACGTCAAACCCGTCTCCAGTGCCTTGCGACGCACCACCAAATGGTTGCGGCAATTCACGGCCCCGTTGCTGCCCGCTGGCGCCGAAGGGGACGCGGGAGATGCGGATGCCGATCTGACCACCTCGGCGCTGGAGAAATGGATGCAGCGCATGGTCCGGGCCGCCGAAACCCCTCGAGGGTGTGCGGTGGCGGCCGAGGCGCAAGGTGCGGTCGTGGGGACCCCCGGCCCAACGCGCGGCGTGGCGGTGGTCAAGAAAGAAGGGGCCAAGACGGCCCCGGGCGGACGCCCTCGACACATGAAAGAAGGGATCCTGGAAGAAATGCAAGCCACCGGGTTCAAACCCAAGCGACGGAGCCGCCCGAGCGCCGACGAACTGCTCCAAGAAGCCCGGGACACGCGCGAGCTGCCCAACACGGACGAACTCTGTTGCGCCCAGGCTCCTGGTTCTGGGCTCGTGCTCGAGCCAAGTAAGCCGCGTACCGCTCGGGATCGACCCGGAGGCGTCAATAGTACGCCCGAGACTTTCTTTGCTTCTGTTCTCGTCGAGGGAGAATGCACCGGGCCAGGAACAGGGCTCGGCGCTCGACGGGGCCGACCCGGGGCAGGAGTGGACGCAGGGATGGCCTCAACACGGGCGTGGGTGGCGGCGGCGGCGGTGGTGGTGGTGGCGGTGGAGGTGGCGGTGGTGCTGCTGCACGGCAGTGGGCCAACAACTGTTCTTTTTTCTGTTTGGCCAGGGGACAAGTTTTCAGGACCACCTTGCACGGAGTGGTACGACGTCGACGATGACGGGCCCGGGTTTTCTAGGCCCGTACGGCGTCGGGATGGCTTTGGCGCCAGCGGCGGACCGAAGCCCCATGCTGGGCTTTGTGTTTTTGCCTGTACCGGGCCTTCTGTGCGCGCACGGCCTCGGGGTGGGTCGCTTTCCAGGCTTTCACACGCGCGCGCCTTTTGGGCGGGATCCCGGTACGGCATGACGACTCACAATGGCGACCGCTCACGCGGTCCCCCTTTAACACGCCCCTCTAGAGGGGTCTGTTGGGGGGATACCCCCCTATCCCCCCTCCAGGGGGTTTTTTAAAAAAGAGGCACTGATGTGTCGACCCAGGTCGGGTCACGTGCCTTGCCCAACCTCTATAAAGCCGGAGCTCCTCGCGAGTCTGAGTCATTCTCTGCTCACTCGTCCACCTGGTGAGCCTCCAGCATGTCTGAGCCCGGACCCAGTGGACTCACTCTCCAAGAGCAACGGGCTCTCTTACGGGAGCAGCGCGAGGCCTTCGCGCGCGACAACGCTTGAACCTCTTTTTTCCCAGAGGACGACCCGGAAGGCGATGCCCTGTGCAATGCGGCCCTGGACGCCTGGGAACAGCCACAGCAGCGTGGGGGTGGAGCCAACCAACCCCTCGAGTTCGACCTCGTGCCCGGGGAAGATCGACGCGTGCGACGTTTTGGACTCCATCGTCGCATCTTCCGGGCCCGACTTCGACAAGAGACCCCACTCGGGGAAGGGGACGACGTGGGTGGGGCCATCGAGGGAGCCTTGACCCGAGCCATCGACCGTCAGCTGGCCTCCGACGCCGAGACCCTCGACGATGAGGACTACTTGCTGATCAATTTTCAGTCGGATCGGTTCGATCAAGCCTACCAATCGGCCCGACTGACCATAGGTGAGTGGCGACGCGGGGATTTGCGTGCACGGGGTCTCATGCAGGATCTGGCTCGGCGTCTCAATTCGAACGAGAATTTCCGCATGAACGACTCGTTCCAGTTGCAAGTCACCCTAGCCCGGGATCCCGGTCGTGGAGGGAGGCAAAAAGGACTGAGTTGGGGGAGCGTGTCGGCCTGACAGTTTCTACGCCTGAAACGTTGCATGGTGCCCGTCGACAACACGGACGAACTCTGTTGCGCCCAGGCTCTGGTCACCATGCGCGCCCACGCCGACGAGGAAGCGGGCCGGCCGCTTGAGGACAGCTACGATTCGCTCCGTCGCGGCCTGCCCTGCCAGACCCGATTGGCGCGAGCCTTGCACGCCGAGGCCCGGGTGCCCGAAGGTCCTTGCGGTTTGGGCGAATTGGACCTGTTCCAGATCGTGCTGGCCGACTACCAGATCAAGGTCGTCGACACGTCCCGCGGGTGTGCCGTTGTCTTTGCGGGACCGGCCTGCACGGGACGCCCCGTCCTGCGTCTGGTCAAGATCGGCGCCCACTACCACGGTTGCACCAGCTACGCGGCCTTCTTTAACAAGGCCTATTACTGCGACGCGTGCGACCGGGCCTTCGACCACAAGGATTATGCGCATCACCCGTGCCAGGGCAAAAAATGCTCCGCTTGCCACCAGGAGAACTGTGCCGAGTACCTGGCGGCTCGCCAGACCGGTGCTCTACCCACCGTCACCTGCCGCGAATGCCACCGGCGTTTCTACGGCCCCACGTGCACCGACCAGCATGTGCGGTTCCAGACCCGGAGTGGACGCCCGGCTCGTCGCGAGGAAGGCAACCGCATCTGCGACATCCTGGCGCGTTGCCTGATCTGCTGCAAGGCACTGCCCGGACCCGAGCGACACAAACATCGATGCGGCCACGGACCCTGCCCCACCTGCAAGAAACGCGTCGACTTGCGGACCCACCGCTGCTACATGCAGAAGGTGGTGGAGAACAAACCCAAACGCCGTCGACGCCGCTGAGGGGCGGCCGCCGGGCTGCAGACTTTGCGGGCGAACGCCTCGGACGATGAGGGGAGCAGCGATGACGACGACGAGGCCGCCAGAGACCGACGCCCAACCCCTCTGCTGATCTATGCGGACTTTGAGGCCATGCAAGAGGGGGGTTTGCACACGCCGAACTTGATCTGCTGGGAGCGGGAGGACAGCGACCATCAGTACGTCGAGTACGGAGCCGACTGCTGCGAAGCGTACTTGGACTGGGCCACGCACGTCGCCGAGCACGAGAACCGACAAGTCATCACGGTCTTTCATAATTTCAAAGGCTACGATGGCATGTTCGTGCTTCGCCAGCTGTACGACGACGGGCACAAGGTCACCCACCAGATCTGCATCGGCTCCAAGATCTTGAGCCTCCGGACCAGTGACCTCAAGTTCGTGGACAGTTGCTGTTTCATCCCGCAACCACTGCACAAGTTTCCCGCCACGTTTGGCCTCGCCGAACTGAAAAAGGGGTTCTTTCCCCATTTTTTCAACACCGCCGAGAACCAAGCGTACGACCAGGACGAAATGCCGGCTTGGGACTATTACGATCCGGACGGCATGATGGAAGGCAGGCGTCGGGAATTTCTGGCCTGGTATGCAGACCGCGTGGCTGAGCGGTACCATTTCAACTTCCGGCAGGAACTCGAGGCGTACTGCAAGTCGGACGTGCGTCTCCTGAAGGAAGGGTGCCGTCGGTTCCAGCAGGAGTTCGAGGCCGAGGCGGGGTTCAATCCCTTCCTCCAATGCATCACCATCGCCTCCTCCTGCATGCGGTACTTCCAGAAGAAGTGGCTGCCCCCCGACACCATTGCCGTCGAACCCCCACTGGGTTGGCACGGGGCCCGTAAGCGGCAGAGCGTCGAAGCCTTGCAGTGGCTCCACTGGTGCGAGCAAGAGGCGCGTCGCATCACCCACGAGAGCATGACGGACGAGGAGTGGCAGGCCCACGACCTCCTGCAGTTGGAGGATCCCAACTACAAGATCCCCGGCCTGCCCGTGGCCGACCGCATCGCCCACGTTGGCAACCGCGGCGAGCAACGCCTTCGGCTCGACGGTCGCATCTTCGACGTCGACGGCTACGATCCCGTCATGCACATGGCCTACAAGTACCACGGGTGCTACTTCCACGGCTGCCCGCGGTGCCACCGGGGCCACATGAGCAACAAGAGCCGCGTCCATCCCGATCGCACCCTCCGCGAAGTCTACGAGGCCACCGTCGCCAAGGAGACGGCCCTGTGCAACGGAGGGGTCCGTCTGGTGACCATGTGGGGGTGCGATTGGACCCGTCTCAAGGCCCAGCGCGAGGACATCCGGACCTGTCTGGCCCAGCATCCCATCGTGCTGCCCCTGGATCCCCGAGACGCTTTCTTCGGCGGCCGTACCAACGCCGTCGTGCTGTACGCCACCGTCGACCCCGAGAAAGGCGAGCAGATCCGGTACGTGGACGTCACCTCCCTGTACCCGTGGGTCAACAAGTACTGCGAGTACCCCGTCGGGCACCCGGAGATCAAGACCCAGGTGGAAGGCACCGACCTGTCCCCGTACTTCGGGTTGGCCAAAGTGGACGTGATCCCGCCGCCGTTGCTGCACCATCCCGTGCTGCCCTTACGGAGTGGCGGCAAACTCACGTTCCCTCTGTGCTGTACCTGCGTGGCCGCCGAGCAAGCCAAGCCCCACCTGCTGGACCGGACGTGGCATTGCCCACACACCCCCGAGCAGCAGAGAATGACCGGCACGTGGTGCACCCCAGAGCTGGCCAAAGCCGTGGAGCTGGGGTACGAGATCGTCCGGATCCACGAGGTCTGGCATTTCCCGCTCCGCCAGACGGGTCTCTTTGCCGGGTACGTCAACACCTGGCTCAAACACAAGACGGAAGCCAGCGGATGGCCCCCAGGCCCGACTCGAGACCCCCAGCATCCCGAATGCCAAGCCGCCCGCGACCGGTTCGTGGCCAACTACTCGGCGCGCGAAGGTGTCCAGTTGGATCCTGCCCAGATCGTGAAGAACCCGGGCCGTAAAGGCACCGCCAAACTCATGCTCAATTCCTTCTGGGGCAAGTTTGGCGAACGGCTCAACAAGTGCCAAGTGGAACAAGTCACCTCCCCGGCCCGGTTATACGACCTGTTGCGTGACGAGTCCCGCGTCATCCACGCCGTGCGGGTCGTCAACGAAGAGATGTTGGACGTCACGTACAACTACGTCGACGCAGCGGCCGCCAAGAGCAACCGCACCAACGTCTTCGTCGCCGCCTTCACCACCTGTCACGCCCGCCTCAAGCTCTACAGTTACCTGGAGCACGTGGGAGCCAACGCCTTGTACTTTGACACGGACTCGGTCATTTACAAATGGTGGCCCGGCCAGCCGGAGATCGAGCTCGGCGAGTTCCTCGGCGAAATGACCGACGAGTTGGAGGACCCCAACGATCACATCTGCGAGTTCGTGTTGGCAGGCCCTAAGAACTACGCGTACGAGACACACAAGGACAAGCACTGCTGCAAGTCCAAGGGGTTCACCCTCAATTTCCGCGGCAGCCAGCAACTCAACTACCGGGTCCTGAAAGCCAACGTGTTGCAGGAGTTGCGAGACCCCTTGGACCAGCCACGCCAGATCCCGGTCTTCGACCCGCACTTCATCACGCGAGATGCCGACCGCCAGCTGGAAACCGTGACCCAAATCAAGCGGTACCAGTTGGTCTTTGACAAGCGGGCCGTCGACCCCAACACGGCCATCTCGTACCCGTACGGTTACCTGGCAACCCACGAGGCGACCCAGACGCGGTGGGCAGACCTGCAAGTGCGACGCCTGGTGGCTCAGCAGGAGGAGGCGCAACGGCGCCAGGCGGCTCAGCAGGAAGAGGCGCAACGGCGCCAGGCGGCTCAGCAGGAGGAGGCGCGACGGCTCCAGGTGGCTCAGCAGGAGGAGGCACAACGATGCCAGGCCGCTGAGCTGGAGGAAGCCCAACGGCAGCAGGAGGCCGAGCGTTTGCGGCAGCAACGCAAGAGCGAGGCCCTGGAAAGACGGCGGGCTCAGAAACGGGCATGGTGGCACAGACAGCGGGAGGAAGAGGAAGCGGCCGCAGCTAAACGGCCGCGAACTCTGTAAATAGGTTAAGGGGACTGGGTCGGCATCTTCGGCGCCGCGTGGGACGGTCCCCTGCTCGGGTGAGCACTGTGGACTCGACGTCATAGACGACCACCAGCCCCCTCCGTTGTGGTTTTTTCAAAAGAGAGAAATGGAAGTCAAGACGAAGTCTTGAGGGACGAGGGTTCACTCGGAGCCCTCCCACGTTCCCGTTTGTTAACTAGGTTTTGTTTTTTATTAAAATTCGTTTGAGTTCATTTGGAGCGTGACTTCCGGTTTTTCGTGACGTCATTTCCGACCTGATGCCCATATATGGACTAGACCAAAAACCCCACGTGACCCCTAAATCCAATATGGTGGACAGTTAATGAGATGCATCGCGCGCTGATTGGCTAGAGGGGTGTCACGTGGGCCATATCGGGCTCTCTGATTGGCTACTCCCTATACCGACGCCATTAACTACTTCGCTATTTACCTGATTAAAAACACTAAAAACAAAAATAAAATTAAATCGATTATTTGTGTCAGTTGAGCTGGTTTGTTTAGCCGGTCAGTTGGTTCATTTAAGCCTTTTGGGTCATTTGTGCCGGCTGGGTCATTATTTTGTACCAGTTGGGTCATTTACGCCGGTTTCTTTTAGGACTTAACTCAGACAAAATATTTGTGACATTCCCCAGCGATAAACTTTTGAGATATTGTGGATTCAGTTATGTCATCATGACTAGCTCATTTGTATGTCTACCTGGTAACAATAAAGGAGGAAATAGCCAGTTGTAACCATAAAGCTTTTTTTTTTGGCTTAATCTCGGCGTGCCCAATCAATGAAAATCGATAGAAATTAGTCAATTAATAAAATGCCCAGCAGCCTACCCAAAACATTAACAAAAACCATACATGCAATAATTGTAACACCTATTTGGATGTTAATACCATTTCTTACTTTATGCCTTTCCCTTTTGTTGTTACAAATGATTTACACGTGCATATCTAAAGAATTATTTGTGGATTAATGTCTGTTAAGCTCTAATATTTCACAAATAATGAAAATAAAACCCAGGTAGATGACACTTGTGAAAGTTCTTCAAATTGCATGAGTACGACCAAGATTTACTTTAAAACCCCTGGGATTTAATGAAGAAAATACAGTAGCATCACAAACCAAATACCTTCTCACATGCAACTTAAAATTAAGAGGAACTACTACAACAATTTTTTCTTTACCATTTAGAGTCCTTAAGTTATAACTTAAAGTGCTATTATGATGAAATTAGCACCTTTCCTATCTAAGCCATTTAAAACACAAACAAGCAGTCTCTACGAGAAGAAAAATGCTGTTTGTTATTTCCAAATAATTACCTCTTTTTGTTTTAGAGATATTGAAGTTTTTAAAATATGCAAATTAGCCAAGTGATGACGTCATAAACGCAACTGAATTTTGATCAAATATGATGAAAAAATATCTCAGCCAATTTGTATCTGAAATGTTCGATTCTTTACAGGAAGATTCTTTTAGATGTGCTCCACAATATGAGCATACCAGTTTTGTTACCATGACAACATACTGGGTTCCAGACCTAAGTGATCTTAAAGGCTCTCCTGGCCACCTTTTTTATATTTGCCAATGATGCCTCATCTGCATGATCCAGCAAGCACATAAATATGTTAGGTCGAGTTTGTGGCCTTGTTAATTGTTCTTCAAGCTTAAATCGCCAAAAATATGAAATAAGGTTGGAGGGGACTGGAAATGAGTGAGTTGCCATGGGAACCAAATTTCGTATAGCCCTAGGGTTGTCGCCTGTATAACTATTAGCCTACCAAGTTGCAGTGGTCTCTGCTGCAAATTAGCCGAGATAGCTCTATTTATATACTTGATGATATATTGGGTTGGGTGAATGACATCATCAGTCCTCTCATTTGCATATTTTACTCATTTTTCAAACTTAAGTATGTCTGGAACCAATGCAGATATTTCCAAAAGGTAAACGTAGTTCTTTAATAATCCTTCCTAGAATTCTATGTGATAAACCTAAAAATTCAAGGGATAGAAACTTGATCATAGTAGCACTTTAACTCAGCTACAACACAAACACTATCAGTTCTTGCGACAGGAATGAAAGCTGCCACTGATTCAGCTTCCAACGAGGGGAGACACACTTGAATTGGTAAACCAAAATAAACCCTTGCATGTGGATGAACTTTATACCAATGAACACAAGCAAGCGTGTATGAGAGGTCCAAAGTTGCACCATTAGAGGACTGGACAGTCACAGTGTGTTTGAAGAAGTATTGTATAATCCCTGCAAAGAAAAGAAAAAAAAAATGGTATGGTGGGTACATTTCATAAAACATAATAGTTTACACTGTATCACTTTCTAGTTTGGTTTCCCTGAAAAATCACTTTTGTGCCAGTGAAGGATTTATAATAGTTCCGAAAAAGAGAAATGAGCCAGTCTACACCTGGACTTTCAAAACTGTATTTTCACACTAAATTACTTTTACAGATTGTGATAGTCATGCCAATAATTGCCACAAACCTGCAAGTTTCTGGCTTTGTTAATTCAACAGTGAAAAAACTCTATTTAGTATTATAATTACATACATGTATTTCCACACTTCAATCAAAAGTAAACTAACAATATTTCCAATTCAAAAGTTCAAAAGAAGAAACACTGTAAAAGCAATTCTTGTCATGGTCTTAAACTTTAAATGCTTAAATGATATTAATCCACATTCAAATAGCAAGGGCCAGGGCTCGACACTAACACTTTCCTGATTTTCACAGGAAAGTGAAATATGCTCTTGGAAAGGAAAAATATAGGACGTGTGTAAGTGCTTGCCTGACCTGGAAACAACTTTCTAGGCACTGTGGAAAATACTTTTTATCTCCAGCAAAAAAAGGCTGTATGAGCTAGGCTTCAGTCATGTTCGCCACCATTTTTCAAATTAAATTTTCTTTCTTCTGTGTTTTTATCCAAATCAGCTATACTTCTATTGAGGTAAGTTTGAATCATTGTCAATTCATACTGTAGCTTCCATAGTAAATATACAAGGGCCTATACTCCACATACAAATTTTGTGACTGTTTTTGCATGGACTTGATGAGTTAAGAGGAAATACACTCAAGTCAAACATCAGCAGCCAATCACAATAATTTACAAAGTAAATTAAGGCTACATTTAAAGCCAAACTGCAACCAGAGCTAAAAATCAAAAGGACAAAACTGACTTTGGATGTATCAACTACTGCAGCTGTGCATGAACCATCAATGAATGCAAGATTGACTTACATATAAGTCTTCCAAGCTGTCTGTTGACTCGACAGCAGAATTAAAATCATCCATTGACATATCTGACGTAAAAGTAAATAAATAAATAAATAAATAAATAAATAAATAAATAAATAAATAAGACATTGATTTTCAGTCATATTCTAGTCAAATAATTTTGAGCGAGGAAGAGGAACCTGCAATTGCAAATGTTTTGATTCCTGAGTCTCCATCTCACCTGCACTCAACCCTCTAATAATTATTATTATTATAAGCACAACATAGACATAGATAATTCAGATCTTAAATCAGGGCTTTGACAATCGATGAAACTGATGGCAAGCAATGCTAATCCATATCAATGAATACATTGATATTGACAATTGCTGAACAATCTAATGCATTAGTTTTGTGATTTCGATGGTCAGTGATTATTGAACATCATGCTCAATTGATTTTATCCATCAATCCAGAAGATGAATATAAATAATTTTAATTTTTTCCATCAGTCTAATTAATTCTTATTAAATTTCCTCGTATAAAAGGTATGTTTGTAGTGAGAACCTGCAGCTGCAGTACCAAAATAATTATACTCTCTAGATGGTAATATTTACTTTCATTGCCTGCCTGCATGATAATTCATGTATACTTAGAGAGCCTACTTAAGCTTATATATGCTGATCAAAAGGTCTCGTAATAGTATATGTATGCAAAGGCTTACTGTAAGCTTACCTAGATCTTCCGGATCTTCAGTGGAAAGCCCTGTAGATTCAGCTGGCGATTCAGGGCATTCATCAAAGTAAGAGTCAAATTCGAGGTCACTTGAATCAGAATGAAAATCTTGCCTGTGTAATATGTGTATGACGTATCTATAACCGAATAGTAAGCTTAATGTTAAATCTGGTGAAATACAGCGGCTGCTGTTACAGCCTTGAGAGCACATCAAACACAAACAACATCTTGTCGATTAAATTAAGAATGCGCTTACCTGATATCACTGTTGTCTTCATTCGTTTGTGTGCATTGTATAAATCCGGATTGAGACCAAACGATCACCGTGTTCGCACAATCGCTTTTTCGTTTTCGAACTATGCACACTTTTATCATTCATAGGAGACTTGTTAGTATCCATTTTCACGTTTCTGCAGACGAAATCGAGAATAACTCAGTGAAGAACCATCGAAAAAACCGTGGTATTGCCATTGGTTTATTGCGGCCTGGCTACACAGCTGAAGCGGCCGCTTTGAATGATGGGTTTGTGGCGGGAAATCAGACAAACATGTATCAAGCTTCCAGCTTGTTAAATCGCGGTAGTGCTGGTAATTTTTATTCAGCGCCTTCAACTCCGACCTGTTCGAGCGGTTCGAGTTCAAGAGCAAGTTCTGTTAACAACAGATTCAATCGATCTTCGTCAAGTTCTGCTAACCGGTCTAGCGACTCTACTCCATTGTCCTCGCGAGAGAGTGGAGAAACGATGCAAGAGGTAATCGCTGGTCTTGCAGCCTGCCAAAGAACAGTAGAGGAACTTCTACAGTCTGTGAAAAGTTCAAACGAGCGGATCGAAAAGCTGACGGACAAAGTAAATGCCCTTGACGACAAAGTGAAGGTATTATCACACACCGATCTGGAAGAAGCACGTGTTATCGTTATGTATGGCTAACTGTGAAACACTGGATACGGGCAACCAGTGTCATTGATTCCGACTTAGATCGTTCCAACGTAGAATTAAAGGCTTACCGCTAATTAAGCTGATATGATTAGTGAATATGAGAAATAATTTCATTTTTAAAGCTTCAGTGCTCAAAACTGTCAGAATTGATGTGAAGGATACGTCAAGTGCCCTACATGAAGTGGTTTTTTGATATTTTTGTTTTGGGACACATGACTCGCTTTTGACTCGAATAAAACGGTTATTTAAAACCATACTGGTAGCAGAGCGAGGTTCTTGAAAGGAAAACCATGTCAAGAAATCCGAAGAAGAAGAAGAAAGGTCGTGATAGAGCAGAAATTGCAGACAGCGCCGGAGCCGACGATGCCCGCCAAGAAATTGCAGATAAGATCCAGGAACAGAAAGTCGCAAAAGCTAAGTCGAAATTATCGTTTACAAGGAGGAAAAATCAGTTGTTGGATTTATTAGAAGATGCGATCGCAGCGAATCATCGTGAGATTCGAGATTCCCGAAAACTGTTGGATGAGGCACAAGAACGTTTTATTGAGGATCTGTCATCGTTGGCAGAATTGTATTCGAAGGCAAGCGATTGTAGTGCTCTGGAGAAAACAAGTCGTGAAATTGAGGATATCGAAGAAGAATTTGCTAAAGCTCAAGAATGTTTTCAAGAGTATTTGAATGCCATCAAAGATGAGCTGTCGAGTCAAGCATCAGAATTTTCCAGGAAACTATTGGGTTTGCATTCACAGGAAAAGAAAGCGCGCCAACACGTAACCGACCTCGAGCAGAAATTTCGTGAAAAGGAAGAATCAATCAACCGCGCTCGAAAACAACTCTATGAAGAGTACGCGCGCCATCAGAAGGAGATGGAAACCGAAATTCGAGAAGCTAAGGAAGAGTTATCCCTGGCAAAACAAGATGCTACAGATAAATTATGCAAACTCGATGGTGCTATGGATGGGGAACTTGGGTTATCGTGCCCGCCGTTGCCAAAGAATGATACAAAGTCGGAAACCAAAGAAGATGGATCGTCCAATTATGAGCTTGGAAAGGATATGTGGAAACAATTAACGAGAGTATCAATTCCGGTCTTCATTGGAGACAAACGGTGTTATGGGAGTTGGAAAGCCGCATTCATGGCTTGTGTTGACAAGGCCCCGGCCACTGCAGAGTATAAATTGTTACAGTTGAAAAAGTACCTGTCCGCGGAAGCATTGAAGGCGGTCGAGAGCCTGGGTCATTCACCGGAAGCGTATGAAACAGCTAAAAGCAGATTAGAGAGAAAATATGGTGGACAGCGTCATCAGATCAATTTGTATATGGAGGAATTAGACCAGTTCCGACCTATTCGTACTGGTAATGCTAAAGATCTGGATAGATTAGCAGATCTGCTAGATGTGATCGTTATTAATCTCAAAGAAGCTGGAACACACGAGGAACTTGGCCATGGGTCTTTGTACATTAAGATACAGAAGAAAATGACAGAGTTGATGCTTTTTTTTTTTTCCTCAATCAATACTTTTATTAATTTCTTTTTTTTTTTTACATACAACAGCCGACATAATACTAACACTACGTACAACACTTAGTTATTACTCACAAAACTACCCCTAATTACAAGTACTGACTATGTAACACACTACTTAAATTCTATTTTGTAATTATCTAACCTTACATACTATATAATACATACACTACTTACAATATGAACAATTAATTAGCTTACTCTACTTTCTTTATAATACTTACACTATTTACACAAGGCAAAGCGGTTACAATTTTAGAGAGGTAGATAACACAACACATCACAGACACGATGCAAATTCTTCAAATTAGGTTTTAGAGCTAGAGTTAATTAAATACACCTGTAACAAAAAAAAAATAACTAATACGGATTTTAATGAGCCAGCCACAAACTTTCTCCACGTAGTATCACAGAGAGACTGTATCGGGTTTGAAAAACTTGAAATATATATATATCATAATAATGGTTCCCATCTTTTCCAAAAATCTTGGAGCTTCTTATTTTTTGAAGCAATAAGTTTTTCAGTCTCCTGCTTAGCCTCTACTTTGTGTAGAAACAAATTAAACTTTGGAAGTGATTTGTTTCTTCTACACTCCCATATACATAGTTTACCAAGAATTATCAGATAATTAAGTAGATCATTTCTATTTAAAATGCCAACTAAGACGTCTTTTAGAGATAAACTCAAATTTTCACCCCGAAGATTGGTCCACCAATTGCAGAATCTCTTCCAAAAGGCGCGCGAATAGGAGCAGTCATAAAAGAGATGGTACAAGTCTTCTTTGTAAATTGTACAAAAGGAGCAATGGTCTGTCTCAATTAACCCAATTTTGAATAATTTGGAATTGGTAAACAGGATGTTATTTAATAATTTATACTGAAAAGACCAGACATAAGTTTCACCTGCAGCGTTATATGGGATTGAGAACACTTCCTGCAGCGGGTTTGAAAGCTCTAAATCTGCTGATAGAGCCTTGAAACCATTCGGATATTTTGCTTTATTAGCAATCAGCAGAGAGTAGAACTGTTTTGACTTAGCAGAGTAAGTGTCGAATTCAACACTTTTACATTTAAAAGTCATGGGATCAAATTTCACCTTTGGAAAAGAAGAGAGCTTGTCCTTAGGCACAGACAAACGTAGAGCAGACCATGTCAAAAAATTAGAGACAAGCCCTGTATCCTTTAAATATTCAAAAGAACGTATATTATCCAAACTAAATAATAGATCGTTTAAATAAACAATTCCACAGTCTACGTACTTTTTATAGAAAATAGGTTTGTTATCAATTCTTATGTCTTTATTATTCCAAATTACATATTGGGCGAAGTTAATATCAGCAAAGGCATTTCTAAAGTCTGCCCACCAGCTAAGCAACTGCTGATAAAAACTATTTAAGCGTAAATTAAGATCCCTTACATCATAATTACATTTTAAGAGCAGAAACCCTCCATATTTTTCCAAATGAAATGCAAAATATGATTTCCATGGACCTACCCGCTCATCAAGAACCCTTGGAATCCAAGAGAGCCTTAACGCTTTAATTTGGGTTTCAAGATCCGTAAGATTCAGGCCACCGTTCTTCAGCGAGTTAATAACGGAGAGTCTGGTCACTTTATCTGGACCTTTCCACAAAAATTTATATAGCATCTTCTCCATTTGTTTAATAATTTCCTGTGGAGTTTCCAGTATTGTGGAAACATATAGTAACTTTGGTATAAGGAAAGATTTTACAATGGTCACTTTGTCAAATAAGGACAAACCCCTTAAACTCCATAAATTGATCGTTTTTTGAATGTCACTTAATCGTTCGTGGAAATTTTGTTTTATATTTTCGCCTTGATCACACGAAAAATGAATTCCTAGCGTTTTAACTCCAGTGCACCACTCAAGGCCCAAAGGTTTCTCTAATGAATGTTTACTTGCTCCAATCCACATCGCTTTAGTTTTTGAAATATTCAGTTTTAAACCAGAACATTTTTCAAAATTGTTCAGAGTTTCCATGAAAATTTCTACAGAGGATGTGTTTGCCAGGGTAGCAGTCATATCATCAGCATATAAGAGTGTTTTAATTTCATCATTACCAATTTTTATGCCTTCAATGTGTTCATTTGATCTAAGAAATAAAGCCAAAATTTCAATTGCCACAACAAATAAATAAGGTGACAAAGGGTCGCCTTGCCTTACACCCCTTTCCAACTTGAACTGCTCAGAAAATAACCCATTGTTTATCACACAGCTCGAGACATTATTATAGAAGGTTTTAATCCATCTTATCGGGGTTGAGCCAAAATTGAAGGCCTCTAATGATTGATAAAGAAAATCCCATTCAATAGAGTCAAAGGCTTTTTCAAAATCTATGAACAACAGAATACCTGATAACTTAAGCGATTCAGTATGGTCAATAATATCTAGACTCGAGCGAGCCACCTCACCAATGAATCTACCCTTGATAAAACCAGATTGATTGTAATGGATTATTCGAGGAAGAACCTTTTTGATTCTATTAGAAATGACCTTAGAAGCCAGCTTGGAGTCAGCATTGACTAAAGAAATAGGTCTCCAGTTTTCCAGATACATTCGATCTTTATCTTTTTTATCAATTAATGTGATAATTGCCTGTTTTTGTGAATTTGACATTTCTCCTGAGTCAAAAGAGTAATTAAAGACATCTGTCATGAGCTCACCTATACAACTCCAAAAAGTTTTGTAAAACTCGGTAGGTATACCATCATTCCCAGGAGTCTTTCCGTTTTCCGCTGTGCCCGGAGTAAGCCCTGTGGTATTGATGGCTGTCAAAGAACGCACAAGAGATTGCTGCATGGAGGTCTGGTAACAAGAAATGATTTTGCTGATGACCAAGTGAACCATGGGCCGGAGATAGCAGACCAGGAGCCGGAAAGAGCGTTGGTTACTGAGATGTGACATTCACAGAGTGGAAATGTTCCAGCCAGTCCTAGCATGGAGGGGGAGCGCAGGTTTTTGAACGAGAACTCCTTAACAACAACAGTGATGACTTCGAAGCCCCCAGAACAGACACATTTTGTGGCTTTGCGTACGGTACCGGTAGTTGTGAAGAATGGAGGGCGGAGGTTGGTCTTGAACGCGTTGTTGGACGATGCTAGTACCAAGACTTACATAAACGGTGATGTGACCGCTGAGTTAGGGTTGGAGGGAACCATGCAGAAGATCACTGTTAACGTCCTCAACGGTGGAGAAGATTCCTTCCAGACCATGCCGGTGGAGTTTGACCTGCAGGGTGTGGATGGCAGGACTAATGTAAGGATTTCAGCCTATACCGCAACACGAGTAACTGGAAACATGCGGCCAGTCAACTGGAAAGTGCAAGCTGCAAAATGGGAGCATCTACAAGGCATTAACTTCCCCGATCTTGGTCCTCGACCAGTCGTTGACATGCTGATTGGGATAGACTATGCGGAACTGCATTATTCAATTAAGGACATTTGTGGGCAACCTGGTGAGCCTGTGGCCCGACTGACACCTTTTGGGCTGGACATGCATCGGGGCGGCAGATGTGATTGCTGGTGGTACACCTTTGACCCATCTTAACATGGCCTACTTTGTACATCAGCAGGGGAAGGAGCTAACTTCTGTTCTACAAAAGTTTTGGGAGATTGAGACATGTGGATCAGAGACAAAAAGAGAGAGACTTAGACCAGAAGAAGAGTTAGTCATCAAAGGATTTGAAAACTCAGTGCAGTTCAAAGAAGGGAGATATGAAGTTGCCATGCCATGGAAACCAGATGCTGCAGAATTGCCAGACAACTATGACATGGCAGTAAATCGATTGCTAAGCACGGAGAAACGGCTCTTGAAGGATCCACGGTTGTCTGGAGCATATTCTAATGTCATCACTGAGAACTTGAGGAAAGGCTATATCTCCAAGGTGGTGCCCTCGGAAAAGGATGAGAAAGCCTGGTACCTCCCTCACTTCGCAATTGTGAGACCAGAGAAGATGACTACTAAGACTCGCGTGGTTTTTGATGCTTCTGCAAAATGCAATGGTGTATCATTGAATGATGTTATTTATCAAGGGCCCAAGCTTCAACGTGATGTCTTTGATGTGCTGCTTCGTTTTCGGAGATTCCCAGTCGCCCTTGTTTGTGACATTGCTGAGATGTACTTGCGAATTGGGATGGAGCCATCGAGTAGACCTTTTCATCGCTTCTTATGGAGAGATTTGGATCAGTCAAGGCCTCCCAAAAAGTACCAATTTAACAGCTTGGTCTTTGGTGTCAATTCGTGCCCCTATCAAGCACAGTTTGTTTCGCGGAAGCACGCAATGGAGAGCAGGGAACAGTACCCGAAAGCTACTGAAACAATCTTGGAGTCAACATACATGGATGATAGTATGGACTCTGCACCTAGTGATGAGGAATGCCTAGAACTGTATGATCAGTTGTCAAAACTGTGGGGGTCAGCCGGTATGCACGCAAGGAAATGGCTTTCAAACTCTGAGCGAGTACTTGAGAAGATTCCAGAAGTAGACAGAGCCGCTGAAGTTGATTTAGACAAAGGAAATTTGCCTTCGGTAAAGACACTTGGCGTGTTATGGCTGGCTAAAGAAGACGTTTTTACTTACAGAGCGAACCCACCTGAGGATGACTAGCCCTTAACCAAACGGAACTTTCTGCGCAAAATAGCCATGTTGTTTGATCCTATGGGGTTCCTAGCACCTTACGTGATTAGAGCAAAGATACTTCTTCAAGAGATGTGGACCTCTGGATTAGACTGGGATGACCTACTAGACCAAAGCCAAGCTAGAAGAGCTAAAAGGTGGTTTGAAGAGCTTAGGGAGTTATCAGATGTCAAAGTTCCCCGTTGTTTGCAATTAGATCGTAGTGTTGAGGCAGTAACCCTACACACCTTTACTGACACGTCAGCTGATGCATATGGAGCGGCGACGTATGCAAGATACCTTTACAAGGATGGCACAGTCTCGACCAGCTTAGTGGCCTCTAAAACACGGGTAGCACCCTTGTCAGCAACAAGCATTCCTAGGCTCGAACTAATGGGAGCCGTCTTGGGATTGAGATTGGCTCTGTCTATAGCAAGGGTACTCAAGTTTGACAGGAACCAACTGACATTTTGGAGCGACAGCATGAACGTCTTGTGGTGGATTCGAGGCCGCAGTCGGAACTTCAAGCCATTCGTGGCAAATCGGATTGGGGAGATACATGATTCAAGTAGTCCTAGTCAGTGGCGCTATGTGAGCACTCGAGAGAACCCAGCTGATCTTCCGACTAGAGGAGCCGCAGTTGCTGAATTGAAACAAAGTGAGATGTGGTGGCGGGGACCGACCTTTCTGAGCAGGAACCAAGAAACGTGGCCAAAGACAAAGACTGATCCAAGTCCCGAAGCAGCAGTGGAAGTACGGAAGAAAATGAAGACGTCCGGAGAGCCAGTGCAAGAATCAACCCTGTTTGCTCTGATGCCAGAGACACCTTCCCGTTTGCAGCCCAGCAGATTTTCAAGTTGGAGAAAACTAGTGAGAGTTAGAGCATGGGTTGGGCGATTTGTGAACAACTGCAGGACATGTATCAATGAGAGAAGTTACGGGGAGCTGGGTTGTCAGGAAATCGCAGATGCGGAAATCGAAATCATCAGGAAAGCACAACAGGAAGCATTTCATGAAGATTACAAGGCACTGGTAAAACAGAAGGCTCTTCCATCAAACAGCAAGCTATTGAGTTTGAAGCCAGTCCTGGACGAAGATGGCCTACTCCGATCGGATGGCAGACTACGCTATGCTGACTATTTGCCATTTGATGCAAGGTTCCCTGTCATTCTACCAAGGAAGAACTCGGTGACGAGGCTGGTTGTGAAATCTTTTCATGAAGGGAGCAACCACTCAGCGGGAACCAATCACACGCTGTCATTGCTGTCGGCCCGATTTTGGATCATGCAGGCAAGAGAAGAGATTCGTGAGGTGGAAAGAGAATGCTGCGAATGCCAACGAAGGAAAGCAAAGGCCGCAAAGCAGATAATGGCCCCACTACCAAAGATCCGACTGAAATTGCCCTTGCGAGCGTTCGCCCGGTCGGCAGTCGACTTTGCAGGACCATTTGTGACCGTACAAGGAAGGGGCAAGAGGAGGACCAAGCGTTACCTATGCTTATTTACATGCTTGCTGTCACGAGCTGTTCACCTGGAGATGGCATACGGGCTGGACACAGATTCCTTCTTGAATGCATTCTTCCGTATGACAAATCGAAGAGGTTTACCAGAGGAGATGATATCTGACAATGGGAGTAATTTTGTTGGAGCGGAGCGAGAGCTGAGGGAGCTAGTTGCACAACTGGACCAAGACAAGATTGCAAGTTCCGTTGCAAATAGAGGTGTGAAGTGGAACTTTAACCCCCCTCTGGCTCCCCATTTTGGTGGGGTCCATGAGACAATGATTAAAGCGGCCAAGAGAGCAGCATATGCAATACTGGGGAGTGCAGATGTTACAGACGAGGAACTGACGACTGCCTTTACGGGTGCCGAAGCTCTGATTAACTCCAGGCCGTTAACGTACCAGTCAGCAAACCCCTTAGATGATGTACCACTCACCCCTAATCACTTCTTATTCGGACAGGTGGGGGGTCACTTCGCTCCAGAAACAGTTGACAGTAGCCAATTTAGCCTGCAAAAGCGTTGGAGACGTCTACAAGAGCTGGTGCGGCATTTCTGGCACCGCTGGCTTCGAGAATGGCTACCAACACTCAACCGTAGGACAAAGTGGCAGAAGGAACAGAAAGACATCCAGGTCAATGATGTTGTTCTAGTGATTGCCCCGGACACGCCTCGTGGACATTGGCCCCTGGGTAGAGTTCAGGAGGTTTACCCTGGAAAGGACAGGCATGTTCGAGCAGTGAAAGTGCAAGTGGGTCGTAATGCCTTGATCAGACCAATTGCCAGGATTTGTCCGTTAGAATGTGTCGCAGAGGACGCAGCAGCCAGGAGACAAGATGAACACTGAGAACACTGACGTTATGAGCATTTAGAAACATTGAGAGCACTTTGAACCATACTAAGGAACTCCGAGAACATTAAGTATAAATGTTATGGGTTCGATGAGCCACTGGCCCATCGAGAAGGGGGAGAATGATGTGAAGGATACGTCAAGTGCCCTACATGAAGTGGTTTTTTGATATTTTTTGTTTTGGGACACATGACTCGCTTTTGACTCGAATAAAACGGTTATTTCAAACCAAGAATGACAGGTTCAATACTATGTTTTAGGTCTTAAAACTTCAGTTAAAAATTCAAATATGTGATCTTTCAGCGTTGTTTATAGCCAGGTGAGAAAATTTTTCAATTCAAAAAGGAGCTGGCACTTTTTCATGGCAGCGCAGAATAAAGATTGGGTTCCATAAGATCGCAAACGATCGCAGATCGTAGACGACTGCAAAGAGCGTTGTTTTCATATAATCGGAAATGATCGCAAATCAAACTTTTAACGCACAATTCAGTCGGATGAAATTGTCAAATGTCTAATGCTGCAATGCATAACTAATGCTGCAATGTTCGCTCTTAACTTGACCACGCGTGTTCTCACGGATGTGAGAGCTGCGCCAAACGGTCACGCAAGCGTTGTTTGTAGTAGACGTGACTCCGATGGTGGCATATTATGGGGAGCGTTTCGATCGCAGAACTTTGCTTTTCAATTTTAGAAGCATCAAAAGTAAATTTACGTTTGCTTTGCAATTGCATTGCTTCGCTGTGTGATTGGCCAGCAAAG
>BLFK01000264.1:5000-7500 GCA_014634185.1 Astreopora myriophthalma
CAGTAAGTTTCTTATGTAGAAAATTAGAAGTGCTATAGTTACCCACAATACCTATTGCGATAACTGGTTTAAAATGCTATTGATCTATCTTCTAGACTATGAGCACAGTCCCTCTTTCGCCACTTTAGTCCTTGGAGCCCCATCACGCTCGAAGGACTAAAGCAGCGAAAGAGGGACTTCTCATTGTCTAATCTATCTCGCTATTGATCTAGAACTAATAAGTTATTTCTAAGGTGACAGAACATCCTTATGCTAACAATGATGCCTTTGTCAACTTAGTTCAAAGTCAGAAACCTGTCAAGTTTTGTGCTGACTTGAGTCTGTTTGACTGATGCATGGATCTTAAAGGATGCTACTAAACGAAACTGTCGGTGATCAGTATACATTTGGCCGCGTTATAAGGGACAGTTTTAAAAACTGGGTTTGTGCTACTTGGAAAACGGCAATACAGGGATGCCCCGGCATTATCTATAGTCAGTGGCATTTAAGCTTGACAGCTTCTTTTTTCAGTATCAGGGGAACTATTAAAGCAAACTTGTAACGGTTCTGTTGTGGAACTATCTTAATTAAGGGTTGACACATGTCCTTGTAAACATATCAAGCTATGCCACACACCATAAAACTCAAATTGTATTTAATGAAGGTAATTAAGTGCAAGCCTGCTCTTGCATCTGCCGGAGCTCGTCAATCTAAGCGGGGAGAAAGTGAGTTTTTCTCTTCCTCTATCATGGACACGGAATTGCCTCCTGTTCATGTACTTGTCCCACTTTCACGCAGAGTTTTGCGTGATCCTAGATATGCCTGTCGAACACACTCTGTAATCAATTAAATCTATGCATCAGGTAAAGTGTGTGTATTCCTTTTAGTTGATAAAGAGTTGGGGGAAGAAGACTATGAATTTCCAGGTAAGAGAGTAAAGGTGGCTTGTACTATTTTGTTGTTGATGTGCATTGCATTTGGGAGCAAAACAGCTTACGTTGGACTAAGTGGATCGTTTACTCTTCATCTCCAAGTGAAGTTGATAGCACTGGTTATATCGGTATCATGTTTGGGGTTGCTATGGAAATGCTACCAGCATCTTGAGCAGGGAGCCAGAACAGACTTATCTTTAGCTGATTTTCTTGAAAGGACATGCAGCCACAAAAGGGATTTTGTTCATTGATTAAATAGTGTTATTGTGCAATAAATAGTGCCTTTGTAATAGATATCTCCTCTAATTTGAAGTCATTGAAGCGCAAGGACTGCCTTTGAGGAGGAAATGGCTTAAGAAATCTAGGGCTGGTGAGTATTATGTCCAAAGTCCAGTTGAGATAGCACCTTGTAAACTTTTATTTCTCCTATATGACCAGTTGAGAGCTCACAGTTTGAAAATAAGTGATCCTATCTTCTGCTGTGACATTGACATGACATTGTGACGACACTGGGCTTAGCAGACGTGGTATGCCGATGTCACTAAAAATCACTTGCCTGCAAAAAGGTCGAACTTCAAAGTGCTACAAGGCATAGTTAAGAGAGAGGGGCCCCCTATTAACTTCGACCACCGTTACATTTTTTTAATTGCTTTTTTCCCATCTCATGAAATTTCTAGACTGTTTACACAGGAATTCAATCTAGTCAATCATAGATGATGATTTATATGATACACTTCTCGTATTTGAGTCATAACACATCATCGTCATGGCGTCAATACAACACATAAAATCATGACACAATCACAGGTATGGTGCAATTTGAAGACATGATCATCTATTGAATCATAACCCAGATGGTATGTGGGTACAGAGGATGAGTTACGGAATCATGATATGATTTCAAGTGTATGATAATTGATCATAACAAAATCATTACCATGATTAACGTGTGACATAGCATCATCTTTGAAATCATAACCACGGTGGTTTTTCAGGACATTACCATCCACACATGAATTATGCCTATGATGTGGTAGCCAATCATGACATCATATCTCAGATACCATAGCCATGGTGCTATGTGTGTATGGAATCATAATTGTGATCTGTTGTGTGCAGAAAACATTATTTACTGGTATCAAAACTATGATGCAACGAGAGGGGTTATCCCTTTAATCATATCATTGCAGTTAGAGAATTTTTAAGGAGTCACATAGGCTAATAGAGCATGACAACAAGCAAATATTGCACAAACATCAGAGCAAAATAATTAAGTCCTATAATTTGTCAATGCAAACGTTTTTTGTTTTTTATTTCATTACTGTTTATTCAAATCCTGTATTGCACACGTCTTTTATGATATCACTGATACTGAGTCTCAGTCTGATAGAGAACTTAACAATTAACGTAATGCTCTCACAAAAATGGAAAATAAATGATACATAAACAGGACTTCAGTCCCCTTCTGAATCTGCCACTGCTAGCTGGTCCTCAAAAATAATCAGTGAAGCTATAAATTAACGTCTTATTTCTTACGTGATCTACTGGAGTACAGATGCATAGATGAAGTTATTGCCAAATTATTTTGT
>BLFK01000264.1:15000-24011 GCA_014634185.1 Astreopora myriophthalma
GGTAGAAACTATGTGACTGGGCACGGAGTGTTAGAATGCACGTTTGAATCTTACGACGAAAACCTATCGTAAGCATCAATTTCGCAGTTTTTGGCCCTAGTCCAGTGATTCTATCACTTGCAAACACCAAGATATAAAGAACTCTGGGATACGGTGGCGCAAATATACGAATTTTGTATTTTTTGAGTGGTGGAAACTATATTTTATAAACGAGCGCTGCAGTTTTTGGACTGAAGGAATGGACGCATCGATAGCGTGGCTGCCGTTCAAATCGAGAAAATTTGCCGTTGCAATTCTTCACCTTTTTTGCCTACAAAATTTCTTGTTTGGGGTCAACTTCTATGTGATGAAAAACACAGTTATTGTAAGTGATAGTATTTATAAATGATTATTGATATTAATCCGGGATTTAGCCTGCGAAGCAAGCGTTTCGTACGAGCGAAGATTTCCGTATTCGTGCCGCGGGAAATTGGAGCGAAAAATAGGTGGACGGGTGGGAGTGGGGAGAGGAGCTGTCCACAGTTTTCTCGCCCCAACTTTCCCGCGGCCAGAATACGGAAATTTTCGCTTGAACGGAACGCTTGCTACGCAGGCTATCCGGGATTTGGAGCGACGAGATTTGTTGAGTTGGATAAAACCCTATCAGTAACCAGGGGTTGGAATGAAAACATGCGAGTACGGACACCGCGGCAAAATGAGTGCGCAGGCTTATGCGAATTTGTTGAACGCGGGACCGACCGCCAAAATGGCGGGAATTTAAATTCTCGGTGTTTGTTTTCATTTTGCTAGGATAAGGAGATAAAAAGGAAGATAAGGTTTTCCATTTGAAGAAAGCTTCTATAAAGAATCTTTAGCAACATATCTTTTTGAACAAAAAATATATCATTGCAACAAGGGTGAATTTATGCTTTAAAGACAAGGGCTCGCGCTAAAGCATGAACTCCATTCTAGCTGCTTTGATTGTGGCGATTGTCACTGCGAACTCTTCTGCAGGCAAAGTCCCGGAAGAAAAGGCTTGTGCTCTGAGGGGTAATAAACTAAGTGTACTCGTCGACCAACGTCGACGTGGGCCGACTCAAATGTGCTGAAATATTAACTTACAAACATGAGCGAGTTTCACTTACCACATCGAGCTTTTCGTCAGAAACACCTGGATCAAAGTCTCGCCCTTTCTGTCAATGGTGAAGCCCATGTTTAGCCAGAGATTTTGCACACGAACTGCAAAACAACTTCTTCATTTCCTCCCGCCCAAATAATTCACAATCATCTAAGTGTTCAAAATCGCCTGACATCGGAGCATGCGCACTCATTTTGCCGCGGTGTCGCGAGTACGAGTTTCCGTTCTGAGCACGCGCATTAGGCTTGGAGGTGGAAATTTTTCTAAGTGCGTCTACTCAGAACGGAAAGCTGTTCCCGTACTCCAATCTGAAGATCGCTATTGCTTTAGTGGGGTTCTTATTCTTGTGGGCACAGAATTGAAATCAAATCTGGTTTCACCCGATGTTATCTAATGCCAAACAATTTGTTGTTGTACACTCGGGCCCCCGGGCCTTAACATGTGCAGAGCGACGAATACAGCGAAGTGCGATTCGTAAATTTGTGAACTATGACAAAGTGAAATGCGAGAGTGGCTTAATGTGAAAAAGTACAGTGGGAGTTTTTTTTTTCCTGCAAAAATTTAAATTGATCATCACAGTTTCGTCTGTATCATTTGGTTTGCCTGTGATGTAACTGTTACTCGGTTTGTTCGTTCCAAGTTTATTTTTATTCTGTCTTATTTCTGTCTCTAATGCAGCAGAACTGAGCGGTGTTGAAAGTACCCGTGCCTGTTCTAGGTTGGCATCAAGTACAGGTGAGTAACAGTCCCAAGGCCCAGTTGCGATTGTAGCTGAGAAAACTTCTGAAACTGATTCTAGCTGACAAAACTATGAACTACAAAGTGATCAAACTATATTTTGGAAACTTTCGAACGCATTTCACGGTAATGGCTTTTCTGACTCGAGCAGCCGTCAAATGGACCGGCGAAATTGACAAGTCGATGAGATGAGGATTGAGGCGAAACGGTTGAGACGCGATGAGATGGTTCGACTAGGAATAAGGAAATAATGATATCGATGAACGAAAGGAACGATGCTAGAAAGAAACGATTAAACACTCCAAATTACGAATGTTTCTTTGTACGGCGAGGATAAAATCCTTAGCTTGAATGTCAACTAGAATATTCCGTACTCAGACCTGACTTGAGGCTGCGTTTACACGAACGCGGTTTCACATCGATACGGTTTCACGACTTCGAAAGCGCATCGAAATCGATGCGGTTTGGAAGTGTTTACACGGAACCGATTTCGTACTCTTACATCATGCTGAAGTCATCACAGACCAAAGCGATCTGGGTACGATTGAAGAAAGAATCCACCATTTTGAATCGAACAATGCAAATTTCGCGTCAAAATGGTAACCGTACTCAAATCGATGCGGTATCGCTGTTTACACGACGGATGAAACCGTATCGTTTTGAAAACGCTCCACTTTTGGCAGTGGTTTCAAATCGACCCGGTTTCGGCAACGGTTTTGATCGGTGTCGTGTAAACGGAAGGCGTAACCGCATCGAAAACGATACGGTTACAAATGAAACCGCGCTCGTGTAAACGCTGCCTGAAAAAAAGCGAAGTGAAAACGTTAAAGCGCCAAACGTACCGCATACCACGTGAGGAAGACTATGCGCACTAAACGCATGACTGGGCACGGAATGTTAAACCGCACGTTTGAATTCTACGGCGAAAACCTAACTTAAGCATCAATTTTGCAAAAAATACCAAACGTTTCAAGCCAAACCATTAAACCTGAGACGGATGGCAAGCACCTACAACCAATTTTTATCGCGTCACTTTTAATTTGTCGGTGTATTAATTTCGAACATTAATAAACGCATTCTTGAGCTGATCAGCTCAGGAAAGCCCCTTCGCCTGAGTAAACGATATCCTTGCTCTAGTCTAGACTTTCGCAGCGTTTATCGCGCGGTTTGGCCTTTTTGCTTGCACAGTTACTGTACGAATTTTGTATTTTTCGATTGGTGGAAACTATATTTTATAAACGAGCGCTGCAGTTTCTGGAATGAAGGAATTAATATGCACCTGCAGTATGGTTGCCGGTGTCCAAATCTACGAGAAGAATTGTCGTTGAAATTTGTTACCTTGTATTCTGCGCACACTCTTCCTTGTTTGGTTTCTTTGTTCCATATGGTTATAAATAGAGCTAAGCCAGAAATTGTTATACATCATGTAAATCCGGGACTTGAAGCGACGAGATGTCTTGCTATACATGCAGTGTATTAATGCAGTAAAATTGCCAAACATGACTTTTTTGCATGTCTGAAAATGTTTTTTTTTTCATTCTTTGTAATGTCGATGAACACAGTTTCATCGTTTTTCGTTGGTATACTTGCTTACTCGCTTATCAGTTTGCTTCAGGTATCGTGAAATTAGAGTTTCCAGTTGTTAACCATGAGGAATTCTTCTGAACAACTTGATTAGCCAAAGCGAACGGAGTGGTTATTGCAGACATCGTTGCTTGTCTTTATGTGGAAACACTGATGCAATTTTGTGTTATATCCTTGAAGGGGTTATCTTTCCCTATCAAAATGTTGATTTGGCAGACTTCGCAGCATTAGTGTCGTGAAGTCACTTTCTGAAGATCATTAATAATTCATAAGCCTAGAACAAGAGAAATCACTACCACGAAGAAAGTTCGGATATGTGATCTGACTTAGCATAAAATTGGGGCAACTTTCGTAAAATACCGATTCCTTTGAGAAGCAATATCAAACACTCAAAAGAGTGTTTCATGCTCTATCCAACCACCTCGAATTTTGTTAAAAAACTCCAGCCTTTGGCCTCGTTTTTGAACTCGCTTCTCGGTGTTTGGATATCTGATGAAACTATCTTCTCCGTGTTTGATATATTAGCGGAGCTCCGGTGGCCCTAAGGGCCGCCATGCGGAGCACCTTACCCATAGGAACCCATGAGTTGCTTTTCTCATGGTAATCATGGCTAGCGGTATTGCTCGTGGGCGCGTACGCACGTCGAAGAAGACGACGACGACGACGATGAAGTTGCCCAATAACTAATAATATTTCACTACTAATAATAGTGATAATCAATACTTGCATACTTGTACCCAACATGGCGGCCATACTTCAGCTAATTTACGGCATACATCTTTGATATTCTCAAGATCCTGGCTTTCAGATGTTATCGGAATTTTGCTTTGCATTCAATCTTACACATTTAATCAAGCAACCAAGGAGGATAACTGAGAATTCTGCAACGCTAATCTATGTTATCTTGGCTTCAAATACAAGCTTAGTTGAAAATGCGAATGCAGTCCCCTGTTCCATAAGTGACCATGATTTTGTTCGTGTACGGCTTCGCTCAAAGAAAGTCCGTTCCAAGCCAATATTACAACGCGAAGTTTTAAGAGACATGTCTACTGCCTCTCGGTTTGTTTTTAATACCTTTACCTTTGTTCAAAAATTTCTAGTCCTACAAGGGGTGCCATGACGCAAGACGTCTAGCTAAATGAAATAGAATAAAAAAAAGAATTATGATAGCCTTAATAAAATTCCCTACAAAAAAAAATTGAATGGATAAAAATATCATAGCACTAATTAATATACAATAGTAAAATCATCATTAACTAAAATGCTTAAATATAAGACTTTTGTCTGCGGACTTAATATTAACAATTTCGCTTGGCAACGCATTCCAATCCTTGACAGTTTTACAAAAATAACTAAAGTCTCAGTATTTGGCAATATTTCAATAAACTTGTTCTGGCTAGAATTCCTTAAAAATCTTCTGCGCTTCATAACATAGTCTGGAAAAGCCAGGCCGCCATCACCATGGATTGCTTTGTGGAATAAAGTTAACCGCGAGATTGTTCTTCGTACCCTCAATGGAATCCAGTGTAACTCGTTCAATAAATTTGTAGCTGTTCCCGGTTCCCGCGTATAACAGTTTTTAACGAAGCGTACGGCTCTTCTGTGTACCCCCTCCACTTGTTTGACGTGTTTTTTTAAGTATGGGTCCCAAACTGAGCTGGCATATTCCACGTGACGTCGCACAAGGGCTTTGTAAGCTGCCTATTTCACTCCCTAGAGGCAACTGCTCAGGTTTCGCCGGAGAAATCCGAGTGATTGATTGGCTTTCATGACTTTGTTATTTACATGGTGGCTCCAGTCGAGATTACTGTAAGGACGTAGTTAGAGTTAACAGGATTTTGCTTCCTCGATATTCTCAGGATGTGGCACTCACTGGGGTTAAATTTCATTTGCCATTTCTGGGCCCATTCTTGGAGTGCTGTTAAATCTAACTGCAGTTTGGCGGCATAATTATGAGACTCAATAGTGCTGTAAATCAAAGCATCGTCAGCGAACAGATGCATCCTTGAGGTACAATTTTGTCCTAGGTCATATATGTACAAAAGAAACAGGAGGGGACCAAGGAATTTCCCCTGGGGGGCCCCTGATAGAACTGGAATTTCCGGGGAGTTGTACCCATCAACAAAAACTGACTGGCTCCGTTACGTAAGCCATCGTGTGAGCCAGGTGTTAAGGGGACGACGAATGCCATAATAGGTGCGGAACCGAATCAAAAGCTTTCGAAAAATGCATTATTATTAAGTCAGTTTGCTCACCTTTGTTGAGGGAGCGAGCTATTTCTTCTACTGTGGAAATTAACTGAGTTTCACGTGACAATCTTTTTGGAAAGCCATGTTGGTAGTTAACTAGCACTTGATTTAAATCAAGAGACATCATTTCATGCAAGATGCTGTGCTCCATGATTTTACAGGACGCTAACGTAAGAGAGATCGGACGATAATTGTCCACTTGACTTCTGCTGCCTTTCTTGTGTACAGGCACAACAGTCGCTTTAATTAAGCCAGGCCTGAGGAACCGAGCCTGTATAGAGCGACTGCGTGAACAGAAACTGTAGGAAAGGAGCTAATTCAGCAGCAGCTTCCTTCAATATATAGCAAGGAATTCCATCAGGTTTATAGCTTTTTTGCAGTCCACCTTCTGAAGGAGTTTTGTTATTCCTGCCGTGCTAAAATAGATGAATGGTATATCAGCATGCGGGCTGGTAGCTTCGGGAGTCATGTTTTGCAGGTCTTCTTTGGTAAAGACAGACTTGAAATAATTACTTAGTAGCTTGGCTTTTTCTCGACTATCAGACACAGCATCATCGTTGATCTCTAAGGGAGCGACACCAATACTGTCTTGCCTTTTTGATCTTATATAGGTCCAAAATCGTTTGGTCATCGTAGGTTATGAGTCTCAAAGTCAATGTCATGGGCTCCCAGAAGGTCCAACACTGAGTACTTATCATGTGCAAGAGAACCTTTTCTTAGTTGCTTTGCGTAGATCCTTAAATTCTTCCAATCTACTGGGCTACTTGTTTTGGGTGCCCTATTATACAGTTTCTGTTTCTTACGTATCATACGCTTTACTGAGATATTCATCCACGGTAAATTCCTGTGTGATCCCAGTTTCTTTTGAGGAAAGTGCTCTTTCATCACCTTGAGAACTGTTCCTATGAAGAATGTGTAATTTTTGTCTACTGATTTCTTTATTGTGGGTCGTCAGTAAGATAATTGTCTAGCCATATTTTCAAATCATTTCTAGCCGATTCTATATTGCCCTTTTTAAACAAGAAAACTTTCCTCGGTTGTTTTCTGTTAAAACAGGTTTCAGAGTAATATCCACGAGAACTGCATCGTGATCACTCATACCCTCAACTACCTGGACATCCTTTACCAGGTTTGGGTTGGTTGTGAGTACTAAATCAAGAATGTTCCCTTTGCGTGTAGGTTGTTTCACATGCTGAAACATAGAGTGGTCGTTTATAATATCAAGCAGCTTGGTATTAAATTCTGTACCATGGGCGGGGCTAGATTTTAACGAGTATCCACTTTGTTCGTCCCAGAGGACATCTAACAATTTAAAGTCACCGGTTAGTACTATATTTGGGAGAGATTTCGCTGTGAGTCTGGATAAAGCTTGATGCAGACACTCCAAAGCAGCGCAGTTTGGTGCTCTATAAATGGATCCGATGTAGAGTGGTTAATTTCCCATAACGTGTACTTTCGTCCAAACTGCCTCGCACGATACCTTCGACGATGTGGAGGACACGTTAAATGCATTTCATCTAATATTTAATCAGATACTTGATTCGTATGCTCCTATCAAAAAAGTTGAAGTACTGAGTCGACCTAATCCTTATGTCACCGATGATATCATTTGTCTAATGAGAACAAGACTGAGATAGCTGGCGAAAGCTCGCTAGAAAACCAAATGACCCTCTAGCCTGGGCCGCCTATAACAACTTTAAGAGAGAAGTCAAGCGTAAACTGAGATTTGCAGAACAGGAGTAAGTCGAGCAGCAAATCAGGAACAACCCTAATAATACAGGCTGTATTTGGAAAACAATAAGGGCTTGCATCCCTAAGAAATCAGCCAGCCGCAAGGCATACAGTAAAGACGATAAAGTGTTCGCCGATGAGTTCAACAATTTGTTTTACTTCAATCGTCGAAACAACTTTTGGAAAAATTCGGAGTCCCGCAGATCAAAGTAATAACGATCTCACTAATTCATCCTTTGTCGGAAGGCGTCATCCACTAGCACAACAATTCTCATTTGGAACAGTGGAATGCAAAGAAGTCGAAAAGGTAATCGAATCAATGCCAACACTAAAAGCTCCAGGGAACGCTAAAATAAGAGCACACGTTTTGAAAAATTGTTTACCGTCAATTCTTCCCACTCCAACAACTACTATTAATGATTCCCTTAGTGGCTCAGAGCACAATATTTCATTTGCACAGTGTTAAGAACAGTTTCAACTAGTACATGACATCAGAGATGTCAGAACAAAATTTACGTCAGAACAAAATTTACATTTACCGCTGTTTGGTAGAGCTGATGTGAAAACGGCGCGAATTTCTCATTCCGGTCCAAGGAATATGCATCTAAAATCTATGAAAACGCTTCTTATGTTCATGATTCCTTTTAGGACTTTACCATATGAATTAAACAGCACAATTTTTGAGAAAAATCACAAAATCTGGCAATCTTTTAACGTACTCACCAGGAGCTTATTTGAGGAGGAGGGTGGATAGTTTCGCGGATCCGCGGATCTGACTGAAAAAAACTACTTGGATTTCGGATTTTGAGGACACTTTTTGCGGATTGGCGGATTTTGAGCGCTCAGCGGATCACGGATTACTTCAATATTTCAGCGTGGATTATGGATTTTGTTTGTCTTGAAGTGCGGATCGCGGAAATAAAATCGGCGGTCTGTTTCAATTTTTTTCTGGCTGACCTTAGAACTAGACTAGATTAACACATCTTAGACCTTCAATGTAATCGGACTCCAGAAAACTCGCGGACCCCAGGATTCCGGCTTCCGGCCAGACGTAAAGCCATTGTCCTCACCAGACTCTCACCACGGTCAACATTGGAGGGGCAGGCCATTGAGGTCATTGAGACAAAGACCATCGATTGCGTCGCATTTTTTTTTACCGGAAAGGTGCCAAAGGCGATGACTTCTTTCATAAAAATAACTTTCGGTGCTGCGTCGATTCCAGTAATTGGAAAAGCTTAGTGAAATTACGCGAGCTTGTGAGGTAGGTTAGTACGGATTGTTATGTTTTATACTACTAGACTGAATAAGACGGCAGCTCCGACGAGGAGGAGACGGAAACTTACGTTTCAGAAATCGATAGAGGGTCCACGTTCTTGTTAGGAACGACTACCCAATTTGGGCGCCGAGTGCGGATAAACAGTAGGCTAATTTCACGACAGGTATTTCTTGAACGTCAGTTAACTTAATGAATGTTCTTGGGTACTCACCTCTCTAACAGTACTGCGGATTCGGATTTTCGTAAGAATATCTGCGGATTGACAGATTTTTGCGAAAAATTAGCACGGATCGACGGATTTGCTGACCCCTATTCA
>BLFK01000265.1:5829-20829 GCA_014634185.1 Astreopora myriophthalma
GTTCTTAGGGTTGAATAGTCGTGATAGGCAGCTTGGAGCGGGATTGTTTTTAACCTTATACATCAGGGTAGCAGTATCTTGACTTGTAGACATCTGTTATATAGAGTGGTAGCCTAGCACGAGCGGGGAGTTCTCCATACGTTTGTCTTTGATTTACATGTTGCCCGTAGTGCGCATTCCTGTGCCCGCTCAATCTTCCTACTATTGGATGACTTACAAAAATTCCATACAAGGTGGCAATAAGTTAGATGTGGTAACATGGCACTCTTGTACAATGTTAACTTGGTGTTACCTGGAATTAGATTGTGCAAACCCACCAGGGCCCAATTGTTCAAAGCCCGATTAAGCTAACCCTGGTTTAGAGTGAACTTTGATTCCAGTTTAAATGCCAGCTAACAAAGATTTTCCCGAAGGATTTTTGCTTGTCACTTGTGACTTAACACTTTTCTTCCCCTTTAGTCTGAAACCACTATTTGAAAGTGGTTTCAGAGGGCGAAATTAAAACGTCGGTTAATTCGTAATGGAGGGTTAGCGTTAATCGGCTTCCGAACAACCGGGCCCAGTACTCCTACTTTTTGGCTAGTTCTGGTGCACAGGTCACTAATATGACCTGCAAAGTTAAGATTTTCATCGATGCCTATAATAAAGCTTAGCAGCTTTATTTGTTCCATTTGCTTGACTTCCAGGTCGTCAATGTTCAGAGCTCTGTCACTATTCGCGGCATCAATATTTCTTGGATTGATGGATAGGGATTGGAACTTCTCTGGGTTTGCAAGGAGAAAATTATTCTTGTACCACGCTAGTGCTTGCCATCCTTTACTCATCAGATCTGAATCGACAGCCTCGTGGGTTTTTCCAGTTGCATACAGTTGATGGTCATCTGCGTACATTGTCAGATTTGACTCATTTACATGATATTGCATGTCGTTTTGGAACATTATTCCACAATAGTGGCCCAAGTGCCATACGCTGGGGACAGCCACGTTCCATTGTTTTCCATTCGCTTATGTGGTCGTTAATCTTTACTCTGTTGAGCCTCTTATTGAAGAAAGATCTAATTAAATCCAACGAGCTGCTACCAAATCCATAAGCATCTAATTTCTCTATAGTGAGAGAATGGCATAAGGAAACGAACGTGTTACTCATGTTGGTTGACAGGATTGTCACAAACTCTTTTCTATCCACAGCCTGCTTTCACTCCTTGAGCAGTGTTAGATGATGATGATATCGCATTTATATAGCGCATTTTCTATGAAGATATTCAAATACGCTTTACAACACTTTGTGAGGGACTTTGCCAGACTGCTTTATGGTGCAGTTCACAATCTTAAATCAATAACGAGCAGAATTCACAGTTGCCCCCAGAACAGAATGAGTGATAGACCATCACACCGGGGACTACTTCGCCGTTATTTGGCTTCATTTGGCTCATATTCAGATCACCTAGGATCATTAGTTTGCTTTTGAAAACTTGCCCATTAACAGAGGTCGTTCATTTCCTCCTGGACTCTATGCATACATGTATATGAATTATTTTTGTTCCCTGGTTTTTGCTTGGGAGGTCTGTAGATTGAAAGAAATAGCACATCGTTCCTTCCTATCTCAGACTCCACGGCGATTGCTTCTAGAGTCTTGTAGGACTTTGGTAGTGCTAGTTCTCTGGAAGCCAACGTTGTCAAGAAGTATGTTATCAGTCCACCGCCGCCTTTTTTTCCTCTTTCCTGAAAATGTGATATCCAGGGAGACTAAATTGGCCACTGGGATAAGACTCGTCAATTTTAATCTCAGATATACATGTAACCAGTACGTGTGCCTTAAGCGAGGAATTCAGTAGTTTAAGCTCTTCAAATTTATTTTACTGTCTGTTAATATTCAAGTGCATAATGAAAGCTCCGGTGGAATCATTCTTTCTTTCTTCAAGGATGGAGTTCCCAAGGGAGTTGGAAGGGTCCTTATTTGCAAGTTGATGTTGGTTGTTGTTGTCAATGTTCGTAGATAGATCTATTCCTGGGGTATTAGATTTGTGTTTTTCTTCCGTGAACAAAATAGCATATCTGAATAGAAGCGAGCACCAGGTACAGGTCCACTTTACGTCCAAGCAGTCTGAGTAAAATTTGTATCCCACTTTATTAAGTCCGAGGCACAAAGTGTGTAACCAGACTTTACACTCAGCACACAGCAGAGCCTTTTGATTTGAGTGAACAATCTTTCCGCATACGTTGCAAGGATGCTTTGGGGTTTTAATCTTTGTAGGATCTTGGGTTTTTGTGTATATCTCTGCCCAAAATAATGCAGCTTAGCTGTTGAGTTCTTGTGTCGTTTGAGGTGTAAGGGATTCTCAAAGCTAGATACGCTTTGCCGCAACCCGAAGATTGCAGTCAAGATTTTGAACCAATGTTTAGGAGCCAGAAAATCTTCCAAGGACCACTGAATTTCATTTCTTTGTGCTACAGAAGTTAGTTCGCGGTCTTGTTGTTTGTCTTCAATTTTCTCTCGTTACCAATGTTGCTAGTAGCAGGAAACGAGAAAACCTGGCGTTCGACCAACCGCCATCGTGACTCATCTGAAGTTGTGGTTTCTTGAGCAGTCGCCCGTGAAAGAGGAGAGCAGCCTTGTGCGATATATTTCGGTGGATTAAAGAAACCTCTGATCGTCTGCTCTCCAGACTTGCCTTGTGAAAAGGGAACCACGAGGAGAACTTTTGACCACACTGGAAGGACACAAAATAATATGTTTGGTACGTCATGTTTGGTAAAAGTTTACAATAAAATATAAGCTTAGCAAGTGAGAAAATATATAGAAATGGCTCAAGGATGATAAATACTTATCTTAACTGCATCGTGGTCAGAATAATACACATTTAATATTGTGTTTTCTGTTGTATCTAGTGTTGTTTGTTTTACATACACATGGTCCAACAGACTTCCAGCTGACATAAATGTAGCACTTTGTATGACTTGAAAATAACAAGGAAGTCATGAAGTCACGAAGTGGTAAGCTTTCATTGTTATTGAAAAAATTTATGTTAAAGTTACCTACTGTAAAACAATGTCAATTGTAAAATGATCAAGAATGTGTCTCAATCCTTCTAAATACTGTTGAATTATTGATGTGTTTTTCCGATAATATTATATCAAGAGAAATGACATTTGTTTTTTAGTCATAGAATTGAACATAACAAACATCAAACCATTTATAGTAGGAATATTATTTTCTCTAATACCTGGATGTTGTTTTTAGTACAAATAGCTAAACCTTAGTGCTTGTCAGAAGGGTGATCTTGTTTATGGAGTTCATAAGGTTATAGAATTTCTTTGATAGCATTATCTGAGTGGTGAGGTAAAAGTTGAGTTTCTGTAAGGGCTAAGATATCACAATTTGTGAGATTTACATCACGTTTGATATCAATACTATGTTTTCTCAGCGAACGTATATTTAAGAGACATTTTAAGCCTGAGATTAGCATCTGTAGTGGAGGAATTGAAACAAGTATGTTAGTATTGTTGAGTCGAGGCCTGGGGATGACCTTGAGATCTTCTGAGCGCGGTGCCAATCAGGTTTCCCCTAACCTTGATGGCATTAATGTATGACCTCGTGGTGTTGTGATCACCACCACTACACACCAAGTTTACCCAGTGATGACATTCTGGCACCTGTGACGCATTTGCAAGGCCATGGCCATCCACAGAATTGTGGAGCATCGCTGCCAGGGCTGCCTTCAGGTCTTGAGACGATGTTACAGGGCTTGAAATTTAAAAAAAAATTTGGTCGCCATTTTGCGACTGGCTGCGAAAATCTAGTCGCAAGTTCACGAATTATAATCGCAAAACTAACTAACCATAATTAGTTAATAAATAGCTCTGGCTCACAAATAATTAACAACACTTTGATTTTATTACTTAACAGCTTTCACGTTATCTCTAATGACGACTGTGTACCAGAACGAAACATGCAAACATGTTGAAGACATTTTTCTCCGTCTTTAGTGTTCAATCCAATACAACTCAAAATTATATTTTTGGTGAAATTAAAGAATTTCTAGCTTCAAGAAAGGATACAACAATCTTGGAATATCTCCAATAAATGTCCGTCACCGTTACGATTTCACTATTTAAAAGATAATCCTGGAAAGCAGCCAAATCCTTTATTTTATCCTCTTTTTTGTTCAATCGCTTTTAAATCACAGAACGCAACCGCCTGCACGGAATTAACGCAACCTCTCTGACCGCAACCTGACCGCTCTGGCAGCTCTTATCCAGCGGTTTAACAAAGCAAAATATGATCTGCAATACATAATTACTCTAGCCGTAGGCGGCTAGAGTTATGTTTTCGGGTTTGACTTTTATTTATTTTTTTTTTCGGGTCACGATTTTCCAATCAATTATCGATTACTATCGGTATCAGTTTGAGCGGGCTTTTTAAATGAGTGTACGCACTGGGATTCGAACCCGCGCTCTCCTGCGTCAAGGGCGGTAGCGCTGTCCACAAGGCTATCGAGCCAAGGCCGCCTCCGCAGGGGAAAAACATCTATTAAAACCTTCTTTACGTGACCGGAAACAATCATCTTTAGCCAGTCACTTTCTTTTCATCGTACAATTACTGCTGGTGAAATGTCATCAAAATGCCATCGAAAAAAACTTGTCAAGCATCCGTTTCCCAATTTGAATCAAATCAATGCGTATTGTAACATTTTTAGGTCTGTACAACGAAGTCAATTCTACGATCGGAGTTTTGTCGATGTTATCGCTATCGTTGTGGAGTGTTTCACTGACCAGCTTCCTGGGCCGGCTACTGTTTGCTATCTGCTTTCTAGCATAAAATTAAACCTTTAAATTTCAATCGAAAATCGGCTAAAAGAGAGGCTAGAGTATAGGCTACCTGTAGCCTCTTGTTACGTATAAGAAACCGCTGCAGTGGCGACCGATTTAACCCAAATCTTCAAATTTTTATGACAAGCAAGGCACACAACAATATTTGTTTTTCATTTTTCATTTATTTCGGCAAAAAAGTGGCAAAGTAGCATTAGCTAGACTTTTAATCGTCATTAGTCTACGCGAAAACAACTCGCAAATTTGCGACTCCTCCGGAAATTTTAGTCGCAAAAATTAAATCGCAAAAATTAAGTCGCAAATGCGACTGTATTGGTCGCAATTTCGAGCCCTGTGTTATCTCGTGACCGTTGAGCGACGTCCGATGGGTCTGCCTGGCCAGGCCCGCGCTTGCTGATACTTGACTAAGCATTGCAGCGATCACAGGATCCGGCAACACGTCTAAACGACTCAGGCGCTTGGCCTTCATGAGTGGCACAACGTGCTCATGGAGAGGTACACCCAAACCACCTTCAACCACCGGGGTGTGGAAGAAGGGTATTGGAGTGTCCTTCGGCAATTTCAACCGGGACCTTACCGCAGATCTTACCATCCGATCGAGCCATTTAAGATACTTGGCCGAAGCGGGCACAAGGGCCAGTTGGTGTTGCATCTTTGGCAACAGGTGGAACTTAGCGATATAGAGCCTCTGCTGAGCCTTAAGGGGAGCCGACGAATTACTCGCCAGACCCTCCCTCAAGAGCTCTTCAACGTTCGCCTTGGTACGTCGAGGCAAAATATCAACCCCGAGATACCGGTAGACTTGGCTCACCAAGACAGCTGGCACTATCCGAAGATGGGGGTGTGGGTTGACGACCCACTTCTTTGCTTTGCCATCGATGTCAAGGTGCATAGAGGCCGACTTCCCCTGAGGGCCCAAGCTGATGCTCAGACCACACAAGGCGAGCTGGGATTCCAACTCACTAGCCCACGTCTGCAACCCTAATGGGGTTGTTGCGATCAACGTGATGTCGTCCGCAAATGCACCCTGATTGACCCTTAGGCCACCGACCTCGCATCCCAGACCCTCATCCAAGCCAGCCAATCACATGTTGATCATGGCGTTGAAGAGCCTTCTTCACGTCCACAAAGGCCACATTAAGCTGCCTTAGGTTATCTTGATGGAGTTTGATAACTGCCTGGATAAACCACACCAAATCAGCTACGCCATCGCCAGCCTCAAAGGCTTTTTGGCGGGTATTGAATGGAAGATGAACCTCCATTCGCTGTGCGAGGATCCGATGAAAGCACCTCACCACGATGTCAGATATCATGATGGGACGGTACTTCCCCGGCTCCCCTGCTCCCGCATACTTGGGGAGCAGCACAGTCTCACCGCGGCGCAGCTGAGTCGGCAGGTATCCGGCCAACAGCCATAGATTGAAGTGCCCAGCCAGCTCTTCAGCTGGTATGGCCTTCACGTCTGGCAGTTTCCTGCCGTCCGGTCCTGGTGCACCATCCTTCATCCTTTTCAGGGCCCCAGTTACGTCCTCAGGTGTTATCGGACTACCAACTCCCAGCACACATCTCCCACGGGGGGTGGAGGGGGTGTTCAAGAGTCGGGAGCAGAGGGAGCCTCAAAGAGATCATGCCAATAAGGCTCCTGGGTGGACATTGGTAGAGAGGCAGGAGGATCATGCCAAGTCCCCGCGATAACTTCCTGGGCGCAACGTGTACGATCCCTGTCATAGCATCACTGCACCCGCGCATACTGCGCCCTTCTCTTGGCATGTGCCTCCTAAGGAACCTTGGGGGGTTCCCGGGCACCTTGACTCCGCCTCACGCGAGACGGAAGCCAGGCCTCGTAGTTTGCATCTACCGCCTCCCTCACCCAGTCAGATGGTCGACCAGGCACAATGTCCTCGAGCCGAAGCTCGCCTAGGACGATCTCCGAGTCTTCAACCGCCTTCATGAGATCGGCGGCCCAGTCTTGGGTCCACTCTTCCAAGCTAGCTGACTGGGCTTCCGACCCCAATGAGGTCCCCTCAGATGGCAACGATGGTGCGCCATCTTGCATTCTAGCGCTGATACTGATGGACATGGCCAGAAATTCTGGTCAACACTACGGCGCACACGCGGGGTTACTTGGCAATATGGCCGCCAAACACTTAAAGGAAATGTATGGCACAAATAAAACAAAATAAGATAGAGTTCTGGCTTACCGGGAACAAGTGCCGTGATCCGGTCGAGTTCTTGAAAGTTTCCTCGGCTATTCTGATTAGTCACTTTTCATCAACAAATGTTACTGGCCCTGCTTTTCATCGATGTTTATTTTCGAAGCTTGGCTCATACAATGCTCTATATTACAGAGGCTTGAAATCCAATATTTGCATCCCAAACAGATTTTGATCCGCCATAGCAGATAACATAATCGGGATATCCCAAGTGCCGTGATCGCTTGAGGAAAAGCACCGTATGATGTACTATTGGGCAATTTTTCACCTTCGATGCTTATTTCTTTGCCCTGCTAATTGCCCTCAAAAACAGTTCAGAGTAGCGCAAATCGGCTATACCGAAAGCAAATTGTCTCGTTTGTGTTGATCCGAGAACCAAATGTCGTATTCCTGGGCAAAAAACTCGCATTTTGGAGAGAACTCCGCCATGTTTGGCATCAGAATTTTCAGTGGAAAACAAGCTTTCTAATGCTGTAGGGGACTCTGGGATATGCCTTAAGCTGACGGTAATGTTGGTCAGCAAACATAACCATGATAGCTTCAAATATTTGCGGGAAAAAGAAAATATATTTCCTCTCTGCTTTTGTCGCTTTCTACCGGCACTTTCTTAACTATTTTAGTGTAGTATTTTAGAATTCTCAACGGTTGGATTAAAGAAGTCAGACTTTGGGTTTTTGGCTCAAGAATACAACACATGGTTTGCGGATGAACACGGACAACTTTGGGTTTTTGGCTGAAGAATGCAACACATCGTTCACGGATGAACACGGACATGAACCTCGTTTGACCTCCTCGTGTTCCCAGCGTGCCTTTTTCCTCTCCTTCGGCACATTGGCGAGATGGTACTCTTCGGGTGGGCACTCCGCCGATGCAGTGAGAGCCCATGCGTCGTCGCGAACTGCCGGAGGCAGTCCGGAGATATCTGGAGACCCACTCGATCAGATCTCTCCCCCCTCAGGCCGATTGTTGCTTTCGGGGGCTGCGGCGACAGCCCCCTCAGAAATCCTTGCGTGTCTAGCAACAGAGAGAAAACCCGACGGGCCTGGGTGAGTTTTAGCTTCCCCAGTTTAACGCCCCCACTACTCGCCTCCTGCGGACAGCACAGACGGATCGAAACGCTCGATTGAGACAATCCCTCACCTATGCATCACCACCCCAGCTAATGGGCCAGGGTAAGCCGATTGCATCTTCCTTCCAGCTGACCGTGCAGCCCTTTTCTCCTACCAGCCGACCTTTCCCCAACCTCGGGCGGGGGGTGGTAGCCAACGATGGAGCCGCTGGCCCCCAATTCCCTCTGGCGTGACTTATTCTGGTCCTAGGTCTGTTTACCCTACTGTCGTTCCAATGATCCATCGGCACTAGCTTGAGTGGCTTGGGGTGCAACGATGTGCAGGTTCTGGCACCCTTGTGCCAGACACCATAAGCCGGGGACAAGCGCAGGGATCATCCCACGCCCATCCACCCAACTTGATGGATCTTCCTTCTCGCAATTCCTAGCCATGAGCTACAGGCTGACAATAGGACCTCGTCCCGGAAGGGAAACCCGATCTTGCCATTCTCGAAACGTGCCTCAACGGTGAAGGTCATATGATGACCTAGCCGGGGCGCAGCCCCCTGGCATGGACCAGGGGACTAGAACCCTGGACCAAGTGCCATTCCATACCCAAACGGAAAAGGGAGTATGACAGACGCCACCCCGAGTACTAAAGACTCTCGCCGTGACGGGGGCTATGATTACCACCCCGGGTTGCCCCAGAGCGAATGCCCCGCCAATTTAAGAGAGTCATTTGTTGCATACTTGTTCATACTTGTCGCATCCTGTGATACTCTGCTTCTACTTTTGGATTAGCCCTTACATGTTTCTTTTCTATTTGTCCAATCACATGCAATCCTTGTAAAGATGTTGCTCTGCTTAAGGCTATGTAAATCTGCCCATAGTTGAAAAGTCTCATTAAGTGTTAATCCCTGAACTTTGTGTACTGTGCACGCCCATGCTAATGTGAGAGGGAATTGTAGTCTTTGTATCTCCGGTGAAGATGGTTTTCCTGGTCAAACCTTTATTCTCACTAGTACTGGTTCAATTGGTACAGCACCATTTTCTCCAGCATATTTATCTGCACATTTCTCTATAGCTTTCATACCAGTGTGAGAGTCATCAAGCTTTATGTAAATAACAGATGGTTTGGTTGTGTTTTCATTCATGGCTATTTTGTTTATAGTACCCATTTTGCCATTGATAAGTCTATCATTTGTCTATATTTGTAATTAGCATCACTCTATATTTTTCTTTTACTAATATTTCAAAGTCGAGTCCACCTGTTTCTGATCTTCCTTTAGCTAATACTTTATCAATGTCTTGTTTTGTAACATTTGGTGGATATTGATCTGTGGCTTTCAGTCGATGTAAGGGAGCAAGATGAACATTGTTATGTTGATCCACAGGAGGATTTTCAGCAAAAATGTGCAATGCATGTCTTGGATACATGGTATCTGCTGGACTTACAGACCTTGACTGAATACATTTAATGTTGTGTTCTGTTTGTGCAGCAAGTCTGAATCTATTTAATAATTGTGTGAAAGGTTGGTCATCTTTTTGTCTCATGATTTCAGTTAACTCTATCATTCAAAAAGCTGACCAGGGGTGGCACAAATTGTGAACATTACTTTTATATTCATCAAACACAGGCTTGCTACGGATGGGTTGCAGTTGACATAAGTCACCCACAACAATAATAGTAAGTCTGCAAACAGCTGGTTGTTTGGTGTGGCAAATAATTCTTTTGGTCGTTGGTGAATGTGCAGTAGAGTGATGTTGGATACCATAGAGATTTCATCAGTGATTATTACAGCTGTAGCTTCAAGTCTGACAGTGCCATTTTTATTTGTGTTCGCTTTTGGTCTGACATGGGTGGGAGGTTTTGACCAGATTCTTTTGGTATGGCTAAAGCAGTATGTATTATAGCACCATTAATACTAATAGCAGCTACACCTGTTGGAGCCATTAACAGCACAGTTGGTTTTTCAGGATTGGTTAGTCCATGTCTGGAAGTTTGTAGTAGCATGATATAGGTCGTGTTCTATTGGGATCAACCGTTTCAACCGAAACCGGTTTAGGTTAAAGTGGTTGACGTTTTCCAGTAGAGTACTTTTCCAACCATTTTTGGTTGAAACACGGCCACTCCTGGGAATAGTCATTACCAGACTTCGGTGTAACCTTCCTGTCCGCGGATCCGCGGGGTAAACATGGCGGCTGCTGACCGTGCTCGTGCTGTCGTCTCTTGTATTCTCGGAAGTTTTAGAAGATGTCGTAAAAAATGAATCAGAGCATGAACTTGAAGGATTGGCAGCCTTGTTTTTAGAGAATGAACGGACACCTGCGGTTAGAATATGTGGATACGTAGAAGTTGTAGCAAATTTGTCAGACGATCGTTTCAAACATTATTTTCGTCTGAGCAGAGGCACATGAGTGGTTGATGGAGTCGTTGAAAAATTGCCCTGAGCTGATTCCTCAGAATATCAGTAAAGGAGGAAGAGCTGCTGTGCCTTTAGAGAAGCAGCTGTTACTTACTCATGAACTTCTCGGAAATCAAATTCCTTTCAGGTAGAAATTAATATTCAGATCATGTATTTTCGCAGATTTTGTTGTCATTCTGTGATCATTAGTCAGTGTGTAATCGTTTGAATACAACATTGAAACAAGTGTGCCAAAAAAATTCAATATGTTCATGTGTTGATAGTTAAACAAAATGAAGCTAATTTCGTAAAAAAATTGTATATCTTTTATGCAAATTACTGGTAAATTAATTATTGGTGTCAGGGCTAGCTAGTATGCATGAACCTCTTTTCTTGCTACAGCTTAAAAGCATCAACTTTATTCGCACATTCATTTATTTAATGTTTCAAAAAAGATTTCAAAGAGATTTTCAATTCACAAATTTAATTAGCACCATGAGTTTTCCAATTTATTGTATACAGACAATAGTAAAATTAATTTTTGTTATTTTTGTAGTTTTATTAGATAATGTTTGAACCTTTATTGTAAGTAGACCAATACCTCCCTTTAGAGAGTAAAGCACAATGAAGATTTACTATTGCTTTTATTATTATTCACTCATTCATTCATTATTCAGTTATTCATTTGTTCATTCATTCATTTGTTCAGGATGGTATCAGAAAAGTATGACTTGACAGAGTCATCGACTCACAGATGTTTTCATCGCTTTTGTACTTCCATTAAGAATCACTTGACACCAACCATTATTTGTTGGCCAGGGGTAGAGGACATGGCTGAACAAGAGGCAGCTTTTGAGGAACATAGAGGATTTTCTTGTGTCTTAGGTACTATTGATGGCCGCCATATCCCTATCAGTGCTCCGCGATTCTGCTCAGAGAATTATGTCAATCGCAAAGGATGGCATTCTGTGAACTTGCAGGCTGTGTGTAACCATGACCTCAAGTTTATAGATTGCTATGCAGGGTGGCTAGGGAGTGTCCATGATGCAAGAGTTTTAAGGAACTCTCCACTGTTTATGGATGCCACTGCTGACCCTAACCTGCTTTTCCAAGGGAACAGGCACATTCTTGTAGACTCGGCATATCCTTTAGCAGATTGGCTTCTCACCCCTTATAGGGATAATGGTCACCTTACCCAAGCTGAACGTAACTACAATTTTGTAAATTCCAGTACAAGAATGGTGATTGAAAGGGCATTTGGTCTGTTAAAAGCGCATTTTTGATGCCTCCATTTCCTTGAAATGGACAGTTTGGATGACATTGTGAAGGTCATCATTGTTGCATGCACTTTGCACAATGCTTGTTTAATGCGTAGGGATGATTTTTTCGAAGAATATAATGATGAAGAAGTAAACAGTTTTCAAGATATTGGTGGGCGCAATACCAATGCCACTCTTAAAAGGAATGGAATTAAAAATATGCTTGTTGGGCTGTGACTCAGTATTAATAGGGCTAGGATCAATTCCAGTCAAAACCATGGATTATAAATCAACCTGAGAAACAGCAATTCCTCCTTTATACAATGAACTTGTGCCATTGCTTTTTATAGTATGAAGTGTGTACTGTAAAAACACCAGTTTTGTAGATTGTATAATCCAAGGCTGATACATTTGTACAAGAGCCAATGTTACAATTATATTTTAAAAATATTTTCCGATAATTTATATACATGGAAATTAATACATGCAGCTGTAGTTGTTCATTGCATTGTTTCCTGTGTCATAGACCCTCTATCGATATGATATTCCATAGACATGATTGGTTTATCTTTAGAAAGCTGAAAATCCACATTTTCTAAAAGATGTATTTTTTCTTCTCGAGGTGGGGTGCACTCTCTATAGAGAGAGATGTTTAAGGAAATTACTGACATCTCTGGAAGTGCAGTTGCATTAAGTTGGTTGCTGTTCATTTGAAGTGTGAAAGCAAGGTTGATTTCAATGGAACAGTTGTCAAGCGGCACTGACTTTTTACATTTCAGACAGTATTGAATGAGAACCAGGGTTTGCATCAAGTCTTTTTCTGCAATGACTGTTGTTACATATGGGGTAAACTGCTGAGGCAGTATTTATAATTTTTGGACAACAAACCCAGTTGGTGTTCCGTCATGGTTTAATGAACAACACATCTTGTTTGTCGGCCACACCACAGTTACTGTTGATGTTGTTGTGCTGGCAAGGATTTTTGTTGCTTGTAATGCAGCTTCACATTTGAAATGGTGTAAAATTCACTGTCAAGTAACTGGAATGTGTTTCTCCTTGATTGATAAATTAATAAATAGTGCCTGTATGATCTGTTATCGTAGCATCACACACTGAATTTGTAGAATTGTTTGCTTGGTGTGGTGGTCCAAGTAACTTTACCAAACCTGACACCGTGAAGAACCCAGATGAATTCTCTTCCAGGAGAAGCTTTATTTTGGTTATACTTAGCTTTGCTTGTGGGCAAAATAATTTAAAGCCAACAGAACGAGCTCTCAGATATGTATCTGGTAGTGTTTCCTTTATTGTATGTCAATGTGGTTGAGTTTTGGTGGGTTGCAGGTCACTGTTAACTGTTGACAACTGCCGTCAACATTTGTATATAACTAATATAGTCTCTTTGATGAGCATATGGGAAACTAGTGTCTTGGTTTATAAGACATCAGTCAAAGGAATGATGTGAAACACTCATTAAATTGTTTTTTGACTAACATGGCATTTGATTGGGTGTGAAAATCCTCTTATAAAACTCCTATATTTTTGCTCCAGCACTCCTATTGTTCCTAATTTTTTTTTGGGAGGAAAATGGCTAAGATGTATGTGCATCTGAATCAGCAAAGTGGAGAGGTGCAGTATGTGTTGGTGTAAAGCAAGACAAAGGGGGATTTTGTAAACACATTGTTGCACTTCTCTATACCTTGTTGAACTTTGTAAACTTAAACTTATATCAAATTCCACAGGAGTTAACATGCATACAAGTTGCCCAGAAGTGGAGTGTACTGTCTGAGAGTAAAACCCTAAAAAGAGCTGTGAAATTTGAGCAAGTCTTGTTTGAAAAGCAAAGTTCAACAAAAAGTGTGAAAGACCACTTCTAAGTCAAATAAAAATAATTAATTATTTTGCAACACCACCTTTTGCCCGAGCAGTAACCAAGGATGAAATCAAAGCAATGGCAGAGACCTTTAGGAAAGCTGGTAGGGCTTTACTGTTTTGTGAAACTGTAGAGGCTCATGAATTTGAACCATGTAAGTTATTTGAAACCTCTTGTACCAGACTAAAGAAAAAGAACTGAGGTCTTGGTGTCAGACTCTCTGAGGACTGTCACACCAGAGATGATGCTGGTTGATCGGATTTTTACAAATGTGCCAAGTGCACTTGATACACAACTGTCTACACAGGGACAATTGAAACTAGTGGGAAACTGAGTTTTGTTCACAGTTGATGAGGCAAAGGAGGTCTGTTTAAGTACCATGCAGCATAGTCAAGATTGTTGCGGGTGCGTTGAGCGGTCTAAAAAGATAACTGCTTCAGTGTTTTGAAAGGTGATCAACAGAAGAAAATCGGTACATCCACATCTAGAATGCCAGCATCATTAAAATGGGAACTGGATAATGAAACATGCCCCAGAGAAATATTTTGAATGTTTGGAAGAAAGAAAATTTAGAAGAAAAGAACATTGGATTCGTTATCAGCTCTAAATGGCCATTTCTTGGTGGTTGTAGTGCAGATGGTATTGTTTTGGAAATGGAATTCCCAGTGGATGTCTTGAAATAAAATGACCATATTCCAAGGATATGCATGATGCTTGCAGATGCAGCAAAGGGGTGTCAAGCATTTCTTGAGGCTAACAGATAGTGGTTTAGTGCTGGAAAGAAACCATTTTTACTGCTATCATTGTCAAGGAATAGTGAAGCTTTTAGGTTTGCACAAGTGTTCATGTACATGTGGAAAGGATCTTCTGAGACGAGACCTCATGGGAGAAGATGTGTCCAGAGTTAATTTCTTTTTCCTTTTATTGGTACAAAAAAGCCTTTTGGTGCCCACTGTTTCTGTGAAAGTGCAGAAGACCGTTTTTGTAGTACTTACTCTGGGAAATAGTTACCTTCAACCACTAAACTATTAGAAATGCCACGATGTGATTATTGCACTGACATACTGTGATTACTGTTAATGTCAGCCTGTTTTTTAGCCTTGGCTTTATCACTCTCCATTTTCAGTAGCACTGAAATCTGCTGACGTGAACATCACAACAAAAAATGAAAGCAAAGCAATTGATATTACCATTACATAAGCCACACTCTATTATTCTTAATGTATGATGGCAAAAAATTAAAAAAAAATAACAGCAAATAACTCAAAGCTGTGTTATATCTGGTGCCATAGATACTGGGAAAACTGTACTAAGTATATTAAAATTCTTAATTCTGGCAATTGCTCTTTCAACATAGATTCTGACCGAGGCTATTT
>BLFK01000265.1:61656-66656 GCA_014634185.1 Astreopora myriophthalma
TTATTGAAGCATTCATTTGCCACTTAGAACTACAGTTTTCTGGATCATTAATTAATTACTCAATATTTTACATGGCTGTGGGAAGCGAAGCTGATGAAGGGAAACTTATTTCGCAATACCTTATCGCTAGACAAGTACATAGTCTGGCAGGCCTTTTTCCACTCCCTGGAAGATCCAGGAGTCTCATCCTGATGGAAATTCTTTCCATTCATGTGGTAAAGCCACTGCCTACTTGCGGTGACACGCTGGAACCATTTCGTTTGTTCGCTTCCGTGGTTTTCGGTGTTGTGCCGTGATGCCAGCCGACGAACCTCTTCATCCGACAGCTTTGAAGAGTATATATTCACCCAAACCTTTTCCAAAGCCTTCTTCGCTTGCTCATTCCGTGCTACAACCTGTAATTTGAAGTTACGCGTCGTCGGCATAAGATGTTATATTTGCCACTTATTTTATTCGCGATTTGTAGTCTCCACATTGCAAGCGAATGTTCTTTTTTTGTTTTACTGTGCAAAGTGAAGATCAGTCTTTGCAATCTCTATTTATTTATTCACTTATTTATATGTTATAATTCACAAAGCTTTCTCATCACTGCGTATATTTTTTTAATTTATTTATGAGTTTTGTAAAACTCTTAAACATAGTTTCCAAGGAAAAGGAAAGTTTCCTCTTACCTTCTTTACTGCTGCATGACGATGAAGACCACCTATCAATTCAAGTTTGGCTCCACGAATCAAATTCTTGTCGCCTGTGAGGTCGTCTCTAGTAACGTCTGCTATGGCCAACCATGGTTGACCATTGTGGATGACGGCAGGGTCAGCTTCGACCTCTCGTGAGATGTTTTCCACTCTTCTTTCGTCCAATTGCCTATCAAGCCACTTAGTAGGACATTCGCGCAAAGTGTTTAGTTTAATGTTAAAATGACCTGTGAATAGAATTGGACATAACATGGAATCATCCAGCGAACTTAATGAAAAGAAAGTTGAAAACATTTTTGGCAACGATTGTCAACGGAATTGGGGACAAAATCGTCATCGCTTCAGCCAAATAGTCACTATGAATTGTGGGTGAAGAGATCATCGCCGTTAGTTTGGAACTAAGTAGTTGCAAAGACTTGAAAAAACCCCAGACCTGGATGGGAATTGAAACCATACCCGTGCGATTGCACTGTACATTCTTCTGCACAAATCTGGTCGTTGGACAAGCGCGAGTTCACGCTCTTTGCAACTGTTGGCAACGCTGTAACACTGCGACATTTGTGAGCTTTAACAGAAAGTGAAATTGGAACACAATTCGTTTTAACTTTGATGAGTCATCAAGCTTGAAATCTATTTGCAACTTTGATATCAGTGAGGGAAAGTAGCTTTTAAAAAAGCATAGGTGGGACGCTAACGTTTACTGCCCTCATGAATGTCACTTTAGATTTTGTCGGCACAAGTTGAATCATAAGGCAGACACCATCAGGGATTGGCCAACTAACCGTTTTGCTATAAATAATTGTCAAATGCATTAAAAAGCTTCCTTTTTATACCCTCCATGTGCTGCGGTCAGCGCTTACAATATGAGATACGATATCGATCATGCGATAGCATTGTATTTGTGTCGAACTCGAGTTAATTTGCCAGCCCATGGGGGTAGTAGAAGTACTTCGCATAACTGAAGTTCGAGGCTTTTTGAGGCCGATCGTTGTAGTGAGCAGTCAGGACGCCTGAAAATATCGCGATCTCGATTAGCAGTATGTTTCACATGATATCTCGCAAAGTTTAGACGAAAGAAACGGGAAACCTCTATCATTTCCTTCGCTCACGTTCATGCTTAGCCACTTAATAATTGTTTCGTATTGTTAATATTTTTGCGTGGTAAAGCTACTCATTTCCCTCTTCTCAATTTTATATTTAAATTCAGAAATTTGGACACTAGACCACAGCGTTACAACAAAAATCAGATCGAAGTGACAGTGCGAACAAGCGGCCCATGTCTGGTTGAAAAACCTGTGAAACTTACGGATGACGTAAAAGAAAAAAGGGCAAAACAATCACCTAACCTTAGCAAGCTAGGGAAACAAACAAAAAGTTTCACAGAAAATTTTTTTATCACTCTGTTTTAAAATGTCAAGCGTGAAACTTGCAAGAACCGAAAAGCGAGTTTGGAATGTAGTTTTTAACATAAAACTACATCAGTATTTTTCGATTTTGAAGGTAGAAGAAGTGACCTCACCCATGAAATTTGACATGCTTGTCCGAGATTTTTATCAGTACTGGCTTTGCAAAAGGAAAACCACTAGTGATGACCGGAAATAAGCTCATGACCAGAAAAAAACGAATATTTCATGATGTATAATAAATGCATGATGTTTGGCCCTGAAGCAGCTCTAAAAGCCGCAGGTTTTAATCTTTTAACCTACAGATCTCACACTAGCATTTAAAAAATATAGCCTGTAAAACAAAATCCCATTTCAAAAGGTCGCTGTCTCGAAAGTGACTAATTCTCTAAGCCTCTTGTCCCCTGGAGAGAGCTAGTTTTGGGGGGCGTATAGGCTTTAGTTCACCAATGCAAATTGACGACCGATGAAATAATTGTGAGTTGCAAACGGGACTCTGAGACCGTCATAAAACACTTTTTTCCTCCTAAAATACTATTTAACTTGTCGCAGGTATTTGGGAACCTGGGCAATAGGAATTAGAACAATTATTACCAGTGTTGGCCATATTTCCACAGTAACAACAAAAGTGCTCATATTTGGAACATACAACATACCTAAATAATGCGCTTGAATGTCCTCGTCAATGCTGTTTGGCTTGAGTAGTTTCTCAGGCGAGGGAAGTTCAGCACCCTCTGGTGTCGGCGTTGTCTTTCTTTTTGCTGCTTTCTTGCCAGCTTTCTTGATTGGCGTTTTGTGCGTGGTATCCTTTGAGCCATTGCCAGCTTCATCTATGGTGACTACCGTTGAAGCACTCTCTATTGGCGTTGCCAAAAAGGCCGTTCGACTTAATTCTCGATATTTTTTAGAGAAGTCTTTTCCGCTCGACAGAAGCCCCGCAAAATTTTCCGTAAAATCGTTCTTGTTACATTGAAAGTCGACAAGAGCAAATTTCAGGTCAAACATTCCACTTCGTGATATCATGTCCTTGAAGGTGATCTGTCGATTCGTATAGTTCGGTTAGTGTAAAAGTAAGTATTTCAATCGCCAACACAATTTTTCGTCTTTCAAAACTCGGACCTTTTCAAACGCCGATTAAAGTTTTTATGAATAAATCAAAATCTGTAACTCTTGAACCCTCCCGGCTTTCCCGGTCAATGTTCAATGCCAGGACAGATCGTTTTTCACTATTTACTCAGTTGCAAGACATGCATACAGCACTAATGCACTTAAATACCTGGTCGCGGCTTTAGGCAGATATGAGGTGCGCTTACAACGCGAAGACTGCGAAATAAAATGAAGAGACTTACTACAACGTGATCGCTCTCTCGCCCTCTGCTTGCACTCTCCTTCACATCCAAGACTTGTTCCATCAAACTCGCCTTACTGTTTTTAACTCTTTCTTCGTTTAACTTTACGAAGATACCATCTTCATTTTGCTTGAAATACCAAGGACCATGTTTTGCTTCCATTATTAATCGCAATCGAACGATTTCGCAGACGAAAAGATGTGTTTCACTAGATGATGGACTAGTTCGGTTCTTTGACTGACTCAGTTTGGAACGTATCATGAAAGATGGAAACCAGAAGTTTGGTAGTGCCAGGACAATTATTACCTGTTTGTTTTGACAGCCGGAAGTAACGCAATGTCATAGGTGTACAGGCTGGGGGGGGCAAAATTTAGGCTACTTAGATTTTTTAGGCAGTTAGAGAAATTTGGGCAAAGCAAATTTTAAAAAAATATACATCTATATATGTGCGTGTTGTTGTTGTTTTTTTTTTGAAGATAGATCTTTTCTATTTTAAACTGAAGTCAACATGGTAAAGCCAGTTCAATTCACACAATAGCACATGAAGAGTTTCTTGATATTTTTAAAGGGATCATAGCCTTATATACAAGTACGTATTTGTAATTTTGTTATTATTGGGCACTGTATTAGACTACACTACGTAGTTTGTGTGGAGTATTTCCATTCTTGAATTGACTTTAGCATAACTTTCCAGAATTATATCATGTTCTGCAGAGTGATCACTTAGTGGGTTGCACAGGCTGAAAACTTACCTTCGCAGCACCATGGGCCAATAAAGTGTCAGTAACATCGCAATTATTAACAAGGGGAATATGCGAAGTCTGTAGTCAAAAATTATATGGATCACACCATAGATGTCTTTGACCGTCGAAATGGAAGAGATAACTATTTTTTTTAACGTGTTTTACGAGCTCGTATGATAGCTTCATATGTAAGAATGCTTTCACTTTACGTGTAGGCCTATGCTATCGCATCCTATGACCCTCTTTTCTTTTCAACTGCTTCGTAAAAATTTGAGCAACTTGCGAAAAGGTTTGGGCAAGCGGTTCACCGCCCCTCCCCCCTCCACCCCCTAGCAAAAAATTGCCCTTAAGCCTTTTGCTATTGTAACCGGTAAAAAATAATTGTCTCAATACGCTGACAACACAACCCTAATTTTGGATGGTTCTAATTCCTCCTTTGCGAGAACTTTCCATTTGCTTTATGCTTTTGGCTCCGTGTCAGGCCTAAAGGCCAACTATGAGAAAACCGAAGCTCTCTGGATTGGCTCCCTTTAAAACTCGAATGCCATCTTGCCCTCAAGCAAACCGAGAACCTTGGCCAAAGAAAAGGTATACGCCTTAGCGGTCTGGTTTCTTAATTAATATCGTAGAGAAAACTGACACATTAAGTCCATAGGAAGCTGGTCCGCCAGAAGACTCACTTCTTTTAGGTAAAATTGCCGTTTTGAAAACTAAACTTAGAGTTTTCCAATGTAAATTCCTTCACAGGATCGCTGCAAATGACTTTCTATTTAAAATCGGACTAAAACAAACACATTCCTGTTCCTTTTG
>BLFK01000265.1:76656-79156 GCA_014634185.1 Astreopora myriophthalma
ATACTCTGCAGTTTATATACATTCCAAAACAGCAATTAGATTTTTTTTTTAAATGGAGAGAGCTGGTTGTGCAAATCGGTCATTTCTTGTAAGGAACAACAGCGCATTCAGATTCTTTATATAAATTTGGTATAATTTATATACCTTTCGTATTCCGAACTTCTAGATTGAAATTTCATTTCTGCCAGTGGGTCACACCCACATTGATGTGGATCAGATGTTTTCAAGAATATCAGTGGCTACAGAAAAATCTGGTTGTTTAACGCCCCAGGATTTGCTGAGGATTATAAGGCGATGCTACAAGCAGGCGCAAGGGGAGACAACACAAGAAGGTGCCAGGGTGCAATATGCTACTACTCCTAATGTGTATGCAGTGAGAGAGTGGCTTCTTCCTCACATACAACAGCTACATGGGCTTAATAATTTCCACAGTTTTGTAATTGTGCGAAACCCGGAGGGTAAAGCAGTTCTGCATTTTAAACCCTGGTGTACAAGCCAATGGGAGGGGGAAGCTTATGAGCCTGTTGAGTTGCTGCGCACAATTCCCACTGACTTACCAGACCTAATAAAGCCAAACTACGAAGCGGTAGACCTTCCAAGGCTGAACAGCATGGTAGAAAAGTGCGCCAACAACGGTATATTTAAGAGTGAAGAGAAAGAAGAGTGGATGGCATTTCTAAAAAAGGAACAAGACCAAGCGGACCTTTACAAAAGCGTGGAGGAGAAAAACACTGGTATATAGTAATGAATTTGTCTTATATCGGCTCGGCATTACTATCGGGGCGTGAGTAAAAGTCTGATTTTGACGGCAGTGGCAGTGCCTTTTGTGAATGCCTGCCCGACTGAGTTATAATCTACACACTTCAGGGAACGGGTCGATTTTGATTTCCTGAATTAGCCAGAAATCCTCTTTCATAAGTGCACGTACGGTTCGTGCAATGATATAGTCGGGCCTGCAAATTGCCTCAACATATCGTAGCATGTAAGCCCATCGCAATAAAAAAAAAAAAGGAAAATTGGTCTACGCAGTAACAACAGGTTTTTGTAATGAGTAAGCACAAACAAATAGTGACACAGTTCTTCGTGCTACAGACGGGTCAAAATATCACAAGAAGGAACTTGTTTACTTGCCGTGCAGTGACGAGAAGTGGATAGTGGATGACCTAAGAACTCGAGAACGACCGTCAGAGAGCACTCTCCAGCTTAGCGATGTACTTAAGAGAAGCGAGGCATTTGAACGAGGGGATGGCTTATTACCGGTAAGAGTGTTATTCTCCTAAAATTTAAAAATGGAGAACGACAGTTCACAGAATATAGATAACTTCCACGGTACAAGAATATTATGAATTATGCTGTACTAACTGTACTACTTTGCAAATTACCGAAGGTGTACACAGGATCTTACCGGAGGCCTGGACAAGTTCAACGGCAGGTTCTTCGAAACGAAAGCAGAAGAGACATCGAAAAAGGGATGTTGGTGGCCGTGCTATCGGACAAGTACCGAGAAAAACCACTAATCGGTAGGGTCGACGAGCTGTCTGGGGAAAAGCTGCACTTAACATGGATGTATGGCCACTGGACTACAAACTGGTCCATATGTAAGAAACGGGAAGGTCAAAGAATGGTGGAATGGACAGAGGAAGTAGACAAATCTACAGTTGTGTTGTTTGATTTCCAGTTAACGTCGTCAGGAAAGCTCCGGCAGGCAACTGTGCGTGAACTGAAAAGGGTTTATGGTCTGCAGCAAAACTCAGAATCTGAGTGAATGTCTTATATGGCGAGATGTTAACAACACGACGCCACGGCAACAGGAAACAATAGCTTTACACGTTCTGCACACGCATTTTCTCATGTTTGAACATTTTCCCCCTATGTTTCACGGAAAGTGGAAAAGAATTTGAATTTTATTTTAAAGCTTCACCACACCTCCAAATTCAGTCGCTGGATAGTTATATTTTACTTAGTTCGGACTACTTCAGAAGTCCATGACGGATAAATGTTCCACTTGAACTTGTAATTGTAAATTTAAATCACGGTTTTCGTTGCTGTCGCGTCCTACATCTTAAACCAACCACAATGTGGATGTGGGCTAAGAACTGTTTGGGTGAAGCACAAGACAACTGCATTGTGAAAGTGGGCATTTTTCCTGAATTTTTCTGTTAGAATGCAAAATTACGAATCTTAGTTGCATGCAAAAAATCAGCGCAGGTCACCGTCCTATTAACGTTCGAGATATTGCTGACTAAATCTAATTTACTCTATTTCCGGTTCTCGCGATTCCGTCACTCATTAATACGGCCGAAGTAAGTTGTGGGACTCAAAATGGCGATCAAAGTTACTGGACGTGCTGTTCGTACGATATCAATTTTCATTTGTTTTTCTCAGAGCGCATTAATTTCATACACTATTTTGTCATTAGGGTAACAAAAAATTGTTATCTTTTAATTTATTGGAAATTTCCAATAAATAAACTTGTTCGACATAGTCATTTTAGCCTCTT
>BLFK01000265.1:84156-147078 GCA_014634185.1 Astreopora myriophthalma
TATTTTGATATTTGCCAATGATGCTTCATCTGCATGATCCAGCAAGCACACAAATATGTTAAATCGAGTTTGTAGCCTTGTTATCAAGCTTAAAATCACTAAAAATATGAAATCAGGTTGGAGAGGACTGGAAAAGAGTGAGTTGCCATGGGAACCAAATTTCTTATAGCCGTAGGTGTGTTGCCTGTATAACTGTTTGCCTACCTAGTTTCAATGGTCTTTGCTGCAAATTGACCAAGATAGCTTTATTTATATACTTGATAATATATTGGGTTGAGTGAATGAAGTCATCAGTCCTTTCATTTGCATATTTTACTCATCTTTCAAACTTAAATATCTCTGGAACCAATGCAGTTATCTCCGAACGGTAAACGGCGTTTTTAATATTTCCTGGAATTCTATGCAATAAACCTAAAAATTCAAGGGATAGAAATTTGATCACTGTAGCACTTTAAGCCTTTCCTTTCATTCAAATTGTTGGAATATTATTTTTGAATGGCTCAACAGTACTAATTTCCTATGTTTGTGACAAATAACAAATTTTTGTAACAAATACGATGGTTTGTCTAGACAAACAAATGTTTGGTGCTTTAGAAAATGTACAAGAAGTTGGGTGTTCACAGTAGCTCGAAAATGGTAGTAGTGGCATCCCAGGGGCACAGTTTTCAAAATGATGTACTGTTAGGAGGGTGACCAACCTGAAGTATGGGGTACTTTAAGATTACGATGATGACATCCACAAGAATGTCTTTTCGAATTGCTAGTTTACATTTTTCAAAGTTTTAAGAGATTATTCAAGTTTGTTCAAGTTCTTCAAACTATCTGAACTATCCAGGAACTGCAATGGGAGGAACGGTGTTGGAACTAAGAATGTAAATCAAAATTCACCATTGTGTGCTTGCAATTTCCTTAGAACTTGAGATTTGGTCATTTCACATCGCAGATTGGAAGAGAACAGGAACAAATGTACCAAACTTTTAAAACGCACATGCAGAGCCATTGTTTTGCTCATTAAAGTCTACTGTTTAGTGGCATTGCCATCCTATATCTTTAAGTCCCTACTATCATTGGGAGGGGTACCCTAGTAGGCTGATAAGGTAAACTGACCCCTTGAATAACTATCTGGCATGCACCACAGTAAAGTCAACCATTCTAACAGGGTGACTCTTCTAGACCCTAGCCGTCATTTTTCTTCTCATCTTTGCCATGTGGTAATCTAGTCAGTAAGGAAATAATCACCAGGGCCCACCCAAGTTGTTTGAATTAAGTTCAGTGCTAATCTGGGTCAGTATACCCCAAATGACCATCATCTGTTGGCAACGACTTCATAGGCCAGCTTTTGATGCAAACCCCAATAAAGTGTTCTGAAAGCTTAGGAATTGTAGATCACAAAGTCTTATTCAATTTAAGACCCAGTATTGCCCATTATGCTTCACACGCCTCTGTTGTTGTTTTGGTTTTCACAGGAGCGAGGCGTCTATTGTTTTTTGAGTGATCGCAGTGCTTAATGGGCAATACAACAACAACAATCAGCGTTTTTAGAATATAGCGCCCGAATTCCAAAAGTACCAAGGTTCACTAATCAAGTTCGTTTCTGGTAAGATTTGGGCGAGGGAACACAGTAAATGCCGCTATGTCTTCTTGACACCTTTCCCTAAAAAAACACGTCGGGAATTTTGATTACTTGTCTGGTTCGTTTCCGACACACATTTAAACTTTGATAGTGGATCAAATACGCATTTCCCTCACTAAAGTAGTCACAACTATCGAACGAGGCAAAAATATCTAAATTCCCCAACATGTTTTTTTTTTGCCTTATGTTTGGGCAGGAATCTCTTCAAATTTCAGTGCTAATCGTTGAAAACTCTCCAAAAACAAACTTGAAATGTGCGCATCACTCTCTGAAACTTCCCTTTTGAGAAACGACAGAAAATATACTTTGGGGATGTTCCCTCATTATGATGAGATAATTGGATTTTAACGACAGAGCTCATGTCACATTATAATGAGGCCTGGCGGGAGATTATCCTTTGCTCCTTGCCGCATTTTAATGTGATATTTTGATGAAATAATTACTTCTGTCGATCTTCTTTGACAACCCAGTGACAGGTTTTGACAGCTATCAATTAGTGTTAATTGGTGTGAAGAAATGTTTTTCGTTCATAACTTTTCTTGGAATCAATATTTCCCCACAGAATTTTTTTTATATGAAAGATCTCTGAAAGATCTATTTGAAAATGCCAAAAACGAGTTTTTAAAAAAATGGTTAATTTGGGGGTATACTGATACCTTAAACACATACTTTTTATTGTTAAAAACCTTGCATCATATGCAACACAGCTTGGTGTTCAAATTGATTAGTACAATGCACCTTAAACTGACCAGGCTTCTGAGTCCCATAACTTATGACTGGTTTGATCAGTATTTGACAGGTCTACAAGTTTATTGTTAAGGTGCTTATCCACAGAGACATTCAGCTGTGTCCTCCAAAATAGGAAACCTAACACGTTAATCTACTGGTAAATGAGAACTCCTGGCAGAGATGGCCCAGAGGAAAGATCTTGTGCACAGTATAAATAGCATTCACAGTATTATATTATCAATTAATAATGTTGTAAGTTTATCTCTTTCATGTGACTATTGACCAATATGCCATACTCCATCATGTTCGTGTGCAGTTAATAACTGTACTACATGTATCTTTTGCATCTGAACATGGAGCAACATGACATACTCCATGTTTGTGTTCCTTTAAACTTAAGGATTGCAAAAACAAATCTCCTCTAGGTAGCATACATGTACCACGGACTGGACTTCCTTATTCTTATGCTGACAGAGTCAATTTATACTTGAAGGAGTAGATTAACAATTCCAGTCTTTTGCAAACTTGTGCAGTAACCTTTTGGAGACCATTGTAGTCCATTCAAGATCCCATACTGAGAAATGTTGACAACTATGGAGTCAAACTATTGCTCTAACATCTTAACAAGTCCCACTGGCAGATTTCACCTTGAAAAAGAAGCGAACTGTCACTTCTCTTTGATGCCAGCGACAAGCCAATGGAGGCAAGGTATTTGACTCCCACCACGAAATGCTGAAGGTCACATCAGAACACAACTTGAATGAGCTTGGCACTGCCATACACAAGACAACATGTCACACTACAATCAAACAACCATGAATGCATTTCATACATGTCTATTAAACCCACAAGGTCAGCTGGAAGGTTTTGAAGTTGAACCCTCACAGAATGCCTGTGGTAATAAAGTAGCCTGTTCTAGTCCCTGTTTGGCTTGTTCAAGTTCTGTGTTCAACCTGCTTGTTGCTTGCTCAAATTCAGAGTTAAGTCTACTTGTGGCTTGTTCAATATTTGTCGCCAAATCTTGAACCTCTTTGTTGATTTTTCCAATAACCATTTCCATGGCTTGTCTACCCTAAAATGAAAAACAAGAAGAGGTCTGAACTTTCCAGTCATTCAGTTAATCTCACAATGAAGAAACCTTTTTAACAACCAACACATTACTTTTTGAAGGCTGCTCCCACGGTCTTGTCATACACACTTAATTCACTAGAATTCTCAGTGCTCATAAGGAATACACACTGACAAAGACAAATTGAACATGTGGACAGTGCAAGCATATGACAGTGAATTTTTCAATTTTTCTTTTAATTTCAGTGCCGACCATAAAAAAATCTGTTTCTTGATAGTTCAGTTTCTTTGAACACACTTGAATGAATTGAAATTACTGCAAAATAGTTACAAAAAGGAAATATTTTTTGGAGCATGTTTTTGTTTGCATTCACATCATGGTTTGGCTTATAATAATAATCATCATCATCATATCTTTGTTTACCCTCGGATTTTAGAGTAGCTTGGTGTAGCTAATGTCTCCGAGCATTCACCCTCCCCAAGCCCTAACACAACACAGGTCAGACCACAAACACCGGGTACAACGTGCCCTACTCTTCGCGAATAGTGTGTGGGTTCTTTTAACGTCCCACAGAGTTAATGAACAAGGGCTGTGAGACGGGACCTCCGGCTTATCGTCTTTATCCGAGAAGACTAGAAAGTCTAACCATATCAAGACATTGGCTTACAATACAACCCGATTTAAGATGGTTACAAAATCAAGCTATTTACAGTCATTGTGAAGTTGCCAAATGAAGTGTGTTCTAAACAGGGTAGATATCCAAGGCTATCAAATGTTACAATTGAACAAACTGGAAAAGTTGGACCTCAGACTTGAAAACTGAAGTGGCCATGCCAATGATGAAGTCACATTTGACAACGTGGCTCTCCAGTTCAACCATAATAAAAACAATAATCAGATCAACAGATACACAGATTAGTACCTTTGATGCATTGCTAGCCATTGTGGACTTAATGAGGCTTTCAAAGTAGTCTTTGAAGCTGATCCCAAACACTTTGATTACAGCATCTTGATTAAGTCTTGTCCTAGAAAATAAAGTTTATTACATTACACTGTAACTATTTACTATCCTATAGTTTCATGTACAGTTATGACATTAATTTTATAATGGTCACCAGAGTAGCCGAACAATGACAGAACTTTTTTGACAGTTAGGAACTAACTGCACGTTACAATGATGAAGGTGTACCCGAGCTAGTACAGTGACCAGGTGCAATGTAGCTATGCAGACAAAGTGGTTGAGGTTAACTTTGACCATCAAGCTTAACACAGCAATGTAATTAAAATGCTAAAAATCTTGTACCAAGTGTGTTGATATGATGAATCACCCAATATCTTTGACAATGATACTACCGAAACAGGTAGACTGTTTTTTCCGCGACGCGCGTAACAGTTGATTTTACCCTCGGAGATCAACGATATAGATCACGTGCTCTGCTTTTCAAACCCAATAAGGTGAACGCAAGTGTTCACATTCCTGAGCGTGTGAACTGGCGGCAAACGTGAATATGTGGAGTCAAGTGGCTACAAGTCTGATATTCTGTTGCTTCTTCAGTTTCTTCGTGGGAACCATGATACAACTGAAAGTTTTTTATAACATTTCTTTCCCCGAAGACAGGTGTGAAATTATATCGTCGATTATGCTAGCTCGGAGGCTTTCTCCTGTAGTTTTTCCTTGGATATAAGTTCTTACCTTGCTGTTCACGGAATAGCGCGCCATTACTCCAGACGCTCAGGAATGTGAGCACGTGCGTTCACCTTATTGGGTTTGAAAAGCAGAGCACGTGATCTACATCGTTGATCTCTGAGGGTAAAATCAACTGTTACGCGCGTCGCGGAAAAAACAGTCTACCTGTTTCGGTAGTATCATATTAAAATCACCACTTAAACGTTGTCACCACTCACCTGTCATTGTCCTCATGTTGAGAGTAAGTGAGAGTTTCTTCCACATCCACCAGACCTGACAGAGTCATATTCCGGCTTCCCATGACCATAGTCTTCCTTACTGGATCAACAACAGAGTGTTCATATGCATAGCAAAGGTTATTAACTCCAATCATGTTGCACACCCAAGAGGGCAGGAAACCGTCAGTGCCGACTAGTCTTGTGGTGTGAAGCCTTCCCTGTTCATCTACATGTCGATCCAAAACATCCATAGTCTTGACATTTGGGTTTAGATCATTTGGATACTTTCTCCATACTGCTTGTGTGACTCTGTCCCAGCAGTGACTGAAACAAATTCAAAAAGGATAAATATAACTACAATTGAGCATATTCACTCACATGACAAGTAGCCATATTTGCTATGGTGGAATGCATTGGAATGCATTCAACAACACAGCATTTGTAAAGCCCTGGCCAAATGAAATGCAAGTCGATGCCAAGTTCTTACTTGCACAGACTTGCAATGACTTCCGTTGGGAGACCAAATGAGATGCAAGTTGAGTGGACTTGAATCCCAAATTTGAACATGTTCAAATTCAACGTCAAGTTGCAAGTCACTGCAAGCAGATGGCCAAATGATGCACAAGTAGCAAAACTTGTGTCGACTCGTGATGACTAGCGTTTCCTTTGACCCTGGCTTACGACATGAGAAATTCAAAGTACCGGTAATCAATTCAAAGTAATCACTGCCATCCTGGCACCCAGGGTATGTCTCTAGATTCACAGACTGATAACAATACATCAATAAAGGATCTATTGCAAGATCTATTCTTTTTATTTTTATTTTTATTATTTTTTTTGTCCTCGAACATTGAGGTGATGATGTAATGTGCAAGTCACCTTAGCTTTTGTTGAGATAGAATGCAACTTTGCTTGGAGAGGGCAAAAAAAATTGTGATCTCATATCAAAAGGAATGCAGATAACTGGAACAAGACAACAGTTCTTGATACATTTAAAAATGTACAACGAAAGAAGTGCGAAATGGGAAGTTTATAATGAATACCGAGCGTCCAGATCAGATAGTATTGCGCGTATTATAAACAGAAACAGAAATGTAATTAACCGATCGAGAGAACTAAGGTGAAGTCGTACTCTCTGATCTTATGAGTGTTACAACAGTCGATTTCACCAGACGGAAAATACAGCCAAAGCCTTAAGCTTTTCCTCCAGCTACCTAACCACCCCAAAGTATGAAATCCACAAATGAAGAAGACTCTTACGTAAGAGTAGCAAAGTGTTTCACATCTTTCAAAGGGAATTTTTAAATTAAAGTGGAAGTGGACTGAAAATCAAATAAACAAGTTTGTTTATCAATGACAGTGGCCCAAATCATTTATATCAAAAGCTATAGACCCACTGAAATCAGAGTTTTCAGAGTTCTTTAGCTTTCAGATATTGGCACGTGAACCTCAAAACCAGCTTAAAATTTCCTTCCCACGTGAGGGCATCATAAAAGTAAACACTAACTTGAAGAATGAATGTGCTTTTAAAAAAGTCATATCGAAGTTACTCACTTGAAAACGTGCTCTGAAGACCAGAATTTCATATTTAAGACCAACTTTTCCAGAAAACACTTAGCAGTAAAAACTAAAACCTTCACTTTCTTTGAAGGCGACGAATTGTTACGAGGGCGAAGTTCAACTTCTTACGCAACTACGGCACGTGATTGGCCAAAATGGTCTTAATTATGCAATTAGGATATGCAAGTGACGCAAAAAATGGCGGATATTTTTTCCAGGCCCTCGTAGAACGCTGGGAGTGTTTTCCTGATCAGTTTACACGTAGTACCCAATTTTATTTAAATATTCCGCTGGGTAATATTCAACATGGCGGCGTCCATGGCGGCTGCTGTCAGCTCTATACACTACATATCAGCTAGTTTCACCTCAAAGGTGTCATAATTTTGTCGAATAATTACACTTTCGCAACCCAGGAATTAAGATGGATGACTATGGCGAAGATGTTGGTTGGGATGAAGCGGCTGTACGTCAGAAATTTGTCTTTTTTAGTACTTCTAACCACACTGGCCAAGGAGCTTTTCAATTTCTTACCTACCCTTAATCTCTTTCGCATTTCAATTTGAATTAGTTAAGTCCCTCGGACGAGAAGAGAGACAATGAAGTGGTTATCCAAGAATGTATGCAGAATTTCGCCACGAGAGATTTCATCATGGAACCGGATATTTTCAACAACATAAGGAGGTCAGTGTTTGAAATAGGTAACATACGTAAGCTTAAGTGAGTGGTAACGTAAGTTATATATCTTGCAGGTACAAATTTCCAGATACCATGCAGCTGTTTACGACCTCTTATTTCATTGGATCCGTTTAGGATGCAGCTCTATTGTTTTTAGGGTTGGGGTTCATTGTTTCTGTTGTTTCTTTGAATACTTCTGTTGTTTTCTGAGCCAATTGCGTGGCCTGTTGTAATAGCTGCGTACTGACCCCAAATTTTATCAGGTGAATTATTTCAACAAAGGTTGATTTGAAATTTTCTTTGTCTGGTATTCATTGTCATGAGTAATAAAGGGATTAATTTTTTCCTGCAACGTATACATGTACATAGTGCGAATCGGTTTACCAATGAATCAAGATAGTCACTTGTCAAGTAAGTTCATTTTGTTTTAATGGAAAGTGTATCTGAAATCTCTTAAGAAGTGATTTCACTGAAGTGAGCAAACAGGCTTAGCATTAGGGTAAGGGGTGCACCTTGTGACATCTTGACAAAGTCTGATGAATATCATGTATTGGACAACATGCTGAAAAGTCCTGCAAGGAGAGTGGTCAATTAAGTATTCATTCTCAATTAAGTATTCATTCTCATATGAGAATGAATACTTATTCTTATTCTAAGCTAACACTCAAAATGTCAGCTTTTCAATGCCATTACACCAGCTAGGCTTCTCTTATCAACTGATCGGACTTGCTCTGTGTGCTGGATTATGGCAGGTTCAAACATATGATCATTTCGTTGATAGGTATTTCCAAGCAGGAGGAATCCATGAAGAAATGGTGAAACTGTTATCGGATAATTATACTGGAATTGCACAGAGTACAAACCTGCTGGCCAACTGGTTGATCGTCACAGGTGATAATTATTGTAATAATTACAATTTGTTCTCAATAGTTTCACCCTGTTACTCCTAACAAGTCCCCCATTGACCAGTAGAATCATCTGGCATTATCCAAGTCACTCTTGAAGGTGAAAGGGTTCAAATAGGTGGTACAATTCCAGTTTTCCTTTGGAGGAGTTCTGTTTTTGTGTCGTAAGTTGGTCTCATGTTGTTAGTTATCCATGCCAGTGTTTTCACTCTGCCAAATGTATTCCAGTCTGTGATGTATCACACAACTTCTAGCCTCCTGCACTTTGTTTAACGGTGGTACTGTTTTTCAGGGGCTAAAGTACCTGAAGTTGAACAGATGGTGGAAAACCACCTTGAAACCCTGATCATCAAACACTTTGACCCAAAGAAAGCTGACTCCATCTTTTCTGCTGAAGGAGAGGTAATTGTTATTGTTGTGCATCAATCATCCAACCAGAAATTCACTTTGCATTGTGTAATGAAGGGTTAACTGTCATTGAATTTGTCCTTAGTAATAAATAAATAAATAAATAAATAAATACTATCTTAGACCCCATCGTGGCTGGAAGACATGATTGTTCACCAAACATGGAGGTCCATGTTTTATAAGTTGGCGGAACATTATCCAGACTGCCTGATGCTCAACTTTACCATTAAGGTAACCTTTACCTCTGCTTTTATTTCTAAAGGTTAACTGTTCATACATGTAGCAGTGTCAAATTAAAAAATGTTTTGAAATTTTTTAAAGTGAGAAATATTGTCATCTCCTAACTACCAGTAATTAAGGGTCTGTTTGTAAAGAGAAGTGTGGCATCTTGTTCAAATTACCAGTAAGATATCAAGAAGTGGTCTCTCCTAGTCTGTTTGGTTTCCATTTAAATTTGCAATGAAAAGTTTTGGGAGATGTAACATTTTAATAACTTTCATGAACTACTCGAAGGCATCTGGATAGCAACCAAACTTGGATGCAACTGACTCACGCATAAATTACAGAGGACTTAAATATGTACCATCGGGTACATGCCACGCAGAGTATTCACACCGAATGTTAATTGACTATGCTTATACATATCGACACAGGAGATTTGTACAACTTACCGTACCCTATGCATTTCCACTACTCCTCAGAGGACCGGCTGAGAAATAGTCAATGCTTCACACACGTCAACAGTATTTTGTAAAGATACAGAAAGTGCTTATAATATTAGGGAAAACAATACTTGTCAATACATGTACCACTCACATACATGACACATACCAACTTAATGACTTGCCTTAACCCTTTCAGCCCCAAGGGGTGCCCCAGTGACGAGTAAAATCGTCTGGCGTTAGACAGAGTAAAATCTGTAAGTGGCACTACTGGGAGTGAAAGGGTTAATGGAGACATAGTTTCTGATCAGACGGAGAGGTGGTTAACCCTTTCAGCCCCAAGGGGTGCCCCAGTGACGAGTAAAATCGTCTGGCGTTAGACAGAGTAAAATCTGTAAGTGGCACTACTGGGAGTGAAAGGGTTAAGCTCTGCTACATTTCTTGCTTTCAGCTAATTTCTGATGCAGGATATCAAGGAGAGATTACAAGTGTGTCAACAGCTTGTCATCAAATTGAAGTGTTTTCCCGTGTGCTCAAGACTTCAGCTTGCACATTTTTGGAGGAAGGAGAGCAGACAATTGACAGCAACCTACCAGAGTTTTCAGTAAGTCAGCTTTGCATTATAAAATCCCCTTGGCCTATGTTGAGGAATGAAGCTCAAGCTAAGCTGAAATGATTTTCTTGTGGTTTTCTTATTCCCCGTTTTTTGAATAGAAAATGGTGTGCTATGGACAGCACACATACCTATATGCACAGTGCTTGTTGAATCACATCGCTCAAAACAGAGAGGGAGGAAATAAACTAACAAGACTTAGCCAAGAACTCCAGAAACGAGCTGTAGAAAGGTATGATAGTGATTTTTGTTTGTTGAGCTTAACATTATTAAGTAACTTGAGATAACTTGGCATTCAATGTAAGGTACATAATTATTTTGTGTAAAACCAAAGATTGGTTTTGGATCAAATTCTGTAATCATTAATACACTTGAGTTATTTGCAGTGGTCATGAAGTGACTGAAATCACATTGTCGTTGAATGGAGCCGCAGCATATCCTAGAGCAAACTCTGCTCTCTCATCCATGCTGGGTAAAAATTGTCTTAACCCAGGGGACATCACAGTGGTGAGTTGATTTTGCACACCAAAGAACTCCAAGTGACATTGGTAATTAGTCATGACTTTGTGTAAACCATCTGGGTGACTGTAGACCTAAGAATACTGTTTTTTTTTTTTTAGTGATATTGACTGACATTTTGAAAGCACAATCTCAAGTCATATTCACAGCCAAAGCTGTTCAGCTTTTGATGATCCACCCTGGTGTATGAAACACAAGTGATAAGGCATTTTTGAGTGACATACATCAACCGGAAGTGAAGTGTTTTCCCTTTCAAACTGCCTTGATGCTACCACAATTGTACTGCCCAGCGTCTTTACTCTCATAGAGACAATTTGCTACAAAATTGGGGTGAAACCACTGCCCAAGAATATGAAACGCCCACTTCTGGTTGACATACATCACTCAAAGACACCTTTGCTTAAGCTCCCTATTGCCAGCAAAGGGGACTGTTCTGATTTCAAACCATTTAACTATGGTCATATGATTGTTGCATTAATCCTTAGGTCAGCCTGCAGGCCAAAGCGGAGTGAATTTGGATTAATTTGCATTTCAAGGCCAAATTGTTATTGGACACATTTTTTACACTGAGCACAAAATGTATCTGTTTAGCTGGTGACATGCTGTTCAACATTTGTTGATCAAGAGATGTTGATCAACAGCTCTGACCTTGTACAACAAATGTTACAACAAATGTTGAACAGTTTGTCATGCCACCTAAGTGATTCATGTCCACATAGGCCATTCAAGGTGTTGAATGTTGTTGAACACTGTTGAATGAAAACAGAGAGAAGCTCTATTCCATTCAACGAGTTGCCGCATCATTCAGCATTTGTTGAGTAACAAATGTTGCACAATGTTCAACCGTGTGTTGCATGCTTTTCAGCTATACAAGTTGTACAGTAGTTCCCAGCCTCCTCCTTGCACTCTCATCAGAGTACCACAGTTTCTAGGTAGGTGTTAATTGAGCCATTATGTAACATTAGTGCTGGGAATAAGTGTCAGCCATCTTTTATCCATTGAAAACTCAAAATTGTATGACCGATTTCGGGTTAAGATCAAACACAATATTACTGGACACCAAAATGTCTTGACAAGAGAAAAATCGAGTATTGGCTCCAGGGATGTGTTCAACTAGTAATACCTTACAGTTATAATAGTTAATGTTCGGTTGAATTTCTATAGACCATTGTGTGTGTTTAAAATGAACATTTTAAAAGACCCATATCCAGGTAAGGTAGAAAAAAAAAACATTTCCAGCACTGAACACTACTTTTGGCCTTTTCAAACCTAAGGCCTCGTCATTGCTGACTTATAGCAGTTTTTTTTTTCTTAATTAATGTTTGTATATTTTAACAGTTTTGCACCAAATTCTAGGCTTTCGAATGAACTTTCCCACTTGAATTGCCATAAATTAGGGCAATCGATAATTTACTTGAAAATGTAACAAAGTAACGAATTACCTTTTGCCTCCTTTTCACCTGTGTCATTATTTTTTCTTTTCAGAACTCCTCCTGGAATCATTGTTCAAACCAGGCCAGCATTTGAATCCAGAGCACAAGTTCAAATATGTTTACTTGCTCGCATATGCGGCATCAGTCCATGAAACCTGGATTGAGGTAAGCGTATTAAATTGCAGGGCTTAAAAGGGCAGCCAGAAATAGTGTAGGAAGTTTTGTATGGAGGAGACCTGCCTTCTTTAAATGTTATCTTCCTCCAAAAAAATTATGAATTTGCCAAATCAAATATGGGCAATGGTATGGAAGGAAACAAAGGCAATGGATAATAAGTTATTGTTTAGCTGTGAATGCAAAACCACGCAAGTACAGCTTAAGTGTTAGCAAGGTTTATTCCGACTTTCACAGCAACTAGATTTAACACTCGCCTCACCAGCCTACAAATGTAACAAAGGATTTTATGCATGTAGCAAATAAAACACAACAGATTTTGCTGTTTTGGTTTTCTTTGTTTCTTGTAGAATGAACGTGCAACACTCAACAGAGATGAGCTTAAAACAACTTCTCAGGCTCTGGACAAAATACACATGCTTTGTGTGCAGGAAACCAAGAAAGGATCTCAGTTGTTGGCTGAAGTGAGTGTCCTGTTCCAGTGTATAAGGTAAAAATATCAGTGTTGTTGTTGTTGTGCAGCCCAAGAGTGCCACTTATAGATTTTACTCTGTCTAACGCCAGACGATTTTACTCGTCACTGGGGGACCCCTTGGGCAGGGAAGGGTGAAAGGGTTTTCAAGCAGAGTTTTGAGAGCCACAATAGCCACAATTTTCTGGAGTAAGTTGGTCTCTCGCATGGCATCATCAGAAAGCAGGAAGTGTTCTTAATTACCTTTGCTTTTAGTTAATTGTACCTTACTGTTTTCAAGGTTGTGGTATTCATTAGAACTGTACTGTATTTTATCATTAATGTTTGGTCTTAAGATGTTTTTAGCTTCTCTCTGTAATTCACCTGAAGGACTTTACAGTGTCTTTGTTAATAAAGTTCTTATTTTATCTTGTCTTATCTTAGTCAATTAGATATTTCGCTTGATTTCTTTAGGTTCCCTGTGGTAGCTATGGGTTTGCTGAAGTGGGTAGACTGTACAGTCTCTGATCCATCATTCTTCAAACTTCTCACTGACTCAACACCAGTCCACTTGGCTTTACTGGATGAGGTAAGTTGCACTGTGTATGAGTAGGGCTTGGGGAAAATAAAATTCACTTCTTTTCTATCTTGAGTCATTTGTCCTTATGCAAAACTTCGCCAGTAAAGGATGGCAAGGAGAATAGGGTGGTGGTAGTTCTGAGATATGGGTGGGGTGTTGAAGGGCAGTTGAGACAAACTTCTCACTTCCCATGATCCCATGACACTCAACTTCCCCCCTCTCCCTCCCCCCTCCAGCAGGGTTCGTGCAGATCATTGAAAACCTGGGAAGTCATGGAATTTAGGAATTTCATTTTGCAGGCCTGGAAAGTCATGGGAGTTAATTGTCAGCCATGGAAACTGGAAAGTCATGGAAAACTATAGTTATGTGTTGAAGATAAATAGACAAATGAAGAGTACAAACCCTGCCCAGTAGCTCCAGTGACCTTTAATTTGCACTTGGCCACAACTTAGTCCCATTCTCAAAATTCTGCCCTCCTTTCCTCTTGGGTTTCCGTTCCCTACTTCTTGCTTACTTTTTTTCTCTCCCCTTCCATCGCCATGCTAAATCTTCACCTTTGCCCCTTATTTCTTCATTTCTGTTTCCTCTTCTCCCAGATTAGTTCCTGTCATGCGCTTCAACATCGCTTGGTGCATAATGTATTGATTCGATTGTTTGAGTCGCCAACACCGTTAGACACCTTAGTGGAGGTGAGCATGAACCACGATTTAATGTAAGTATTAAAATAGCATTCCAGGGAACCGTTTCGTGAAACATGTAATGATCTGTCGGACAAGCAAAGTCAACCGGCAAACCTTCAATAAACTTCAGGGTGATGGTCAATTTCCCCATTAGCCATATTGTTATTGTCAATCGCGTAACTTATAGGAGCCCACTTAATTGCTAACTTGCCCGAGCTCGAAAAAGATTTTAACAAGAATGTAATATGGGAAATGAAAATGAAAATTTGTTATGGCGTTTGAAGTAATGTTCACGGAGGTTTCTTACTGTGACACAAAGCTTGTTTGCAATAAAGTGTTCCGTTTAGTAGGGTACAAAGTATAGACGGATTATTTTAAAAAAAAAAATTATTTAGGAATTATGGACATTTAAATCGAGATAAGCTTTAAAGTAGTTATCAGATCTAACAGGCACATGAACCATTTGGACTTAAAACCTTTAGAAATCCATGTTGTTTGTTTGTTTGTTTTTTGATCCACAAGTTAGTGCACGTGATGTGAACTCACAAAGCATGATCTCTCGCAAACTCACACCGTTCTTTACGTGCTTAAAGAATGGGAGCTCTGTTTTTCCTGATCTCTATTCCTCGCGGCGTTCGAGCGAAAGCCAGCCTGGAGCGTTTGGCTTGTTCTTTACTAAATCGGGAAGAAGTTATGATTTTTTGCCTGGTTCGGATTTCTCTCTGAACTGTGCAACCAGCTTCTTGAGAGCTGAATTTCCTTGGGGTTTTCCCCTGTGGCTGTTGTTGTTGTTGTTGAGCCACTGAAGTGTTGACAGGTTCATGTAATTCCGCTTCCGTGTCTCCATCCCGCAAATAGCTGAATGTAGGTCCGCACAACGTGCACGGACATCTGTTATTCAAAGCACTACTGGCCTTAGTGGATCCTTCATCAGGGGCAGCACTCCTCGCTTTCCTTGATGTCGAAGTAGTTATTGATGGCAATATTTCATGGAGCTTTTCACGCGTTGGAACTCTAATTTTGGAGTCATGTCTGAGAAAAGGGGAGTTGTTTTCGAGGCGAGAGGAGAAAGCCCTAGGATAAACACATTTTTTTTTCTTCCTTCATTGCTTCTTGGGATGTGTCCAGTTTTAACTCGTTTGCTGCTATTTTAAAGGGAGGATCTTGCACGGCTATAAACTTATTCTTCCCTTTGTCTTGGTGTTTCATTGCCTCCTTCTCGACGCCTGATGTTCTTGATCTGGCATGTTCGGAGCCATCAGTTTGCACTTCCGTTCCGTGATTTTGCGTCTCGATAAGTCGATTCGCCCGCGTTTGAACAATTTCTGTGGTTATCGTCGCTCCGTTTACTAGAGTTCTCTCTAGGTTGCTATCCGTTATGTTGTCGTTTGTAATTGTTGGCGAAGGGTCGTTATTCCTTACTTGGCTTTCAGTCACCCGTGTCAGTGGTGTGTCTGTGGCGATGACTCGGTCGTCCGCGTCAATGACTGGGTTCGCTGAGGTCACTATTCCAGTTGAGTGGGATTTTGCCTCCGTCTGGCAAATATTCTTTTTTCCAGTTCTTTTCTCCTGAACGTTGTTACACAGATATTCTTTCAACCGCCATTTACAGCTTTCTTTCAATTCGGGCGGGCTTTTGCCTAATGGCGTTTCAAAATCTCCCTTTTCTTTCCTCCGTCTTCTCAAATTCGAGTCAAATATTCCCTGTCTCTGTTGAATGTCGCTTCCCTTTTCTGCGAGAGAATACGAGTGATCATCTGAATTGGCCAAGAACATTTTCCCTTGGTAGCAAACAACTTTCTTCTCATATTCCCCCTCGGGATCTCTTCTGCGATGTACAGGACTATTTCCAAGTGATCGAGGGTCGTTGGTTTTCACTGCCTTTCTCCAGTTATGTCTCCGCAACGTATTCTGTGCCGTAACCCAGTGTGTTACCACAAGCCGAGGATTTTGTCTTTTGCCATCTTTGTCTGCCTTCGTCTTTGCGTCTTCTAAGGTCAAATGATCGCTGAGATGAGTTGGAACGAGCCTCTCCGTCTTTTCATTCATTTTGTTTTGGAAACGAAACTCGTTCTCTGAGAAACAAAACAACTCACGGTCATGTTCAGCTCTTGTTTCTGTCTTTACCTTGGCGTTTTTCTGCGTCGCAAAGCTTGTTTCCGCCGGACGTACGTGAGATGTACTCTGTTCGGTCTCGTTATTTTCAAAAGACATACGATCTGTCAGTGGTATTTGCTGGTTTGCCTTTTTATGCCTGCAGATTCCTCTGAATTCGTGTAATGCGAAAACGCGCAGTTCGTGTAGTAAGTGAGTGACAAGGTTCCATGAAAAGCAGACGACGATCTCTATAGCTGCGTAAGCGATGAAAGGTGTTAAGAGAAAAATGTCGATCACATTTTGGAGAAAGTGTCTCTCTTTTGTCCGTGCGTCCATTTACTTCAATGACTAGAGATGTTGTTGTGTTCGCTCATTTGTGACGTCACTATGAGTAATCACGCGTGTGAGACAAATACACGCGCGCTTGTTTTCGTCACTATTCGTTATTTTATTAGGGAGCTTAAGCAACAACGACGTCGACGACAACGAGAACGCCACAAAACAATAGGCTAAATGAGCAAAAACAATGGCTCCGCACGCTCTGCGCGTGCGTTTTACATTTTGGCGCATTGCTTTGCTGTTCTCAGCTAAACAACGACCTGAAATGACCAAACCTGAAGTTTTGTGTAGGACGTGAGTGCAAGACGATAAATTTTCCATTCTTTGTCTTAACTTTAACGGCGTTCATACCAATTCTGTTCCTGAACAGTTAGTATTTGTTTTACACACGGAAAGAGTTGGAATAAGCGCTAAGTGATTACAATAACGCGAATTTATGTTTTCACGTGACGTCTTCATAGCCGTCGTCGTCGTCGCCCTTGCTCAAGCTCCCTATTGCCCTGAAAAACCTCATAGTAGCGAAGTATTACCACAGCAATGACAAGATAGAGTGATTTTCGGTGAACTGTCGAAATTAATGACGCAATTGGATTTGGCTGTCGTTTGCCCTATGATTGGACCAAAAAAAAAAAGAAAACTTGCGCGAACTTTTCAACCAATCAGATGCGAAACTCAAACCAATTCCGACTCCCGTCATTCTCGTTTTCCCGCGCTTGGCGTCGGCTGCATTCAGTTGCTTTGCGTTCTGATTGGCTAAGAAGACCAATTTGTGAATTACCTTCGATTTGTGATTGGCTGAAGGTTGGGTTTCCTTCAGAACCTGATTGGCTGAGTCTGTAATTACTTTGCTTTTGCTTTTACGACGGCCAATTGAAAACCGCTCTGTGAGTTCTTACAATTATCACCAAGGCCTCAGTGGAAATTGCTTTTTCTTGTGCCTTTGCTTAAACTTCAGCTCGAATTCAAGAAAACAGTTTTAGATAGAATGATTCATCTGCTGAGCAGAGGATACGTTATGGCTGTGATAAGCTACATAAATAGCTGTCTGGAGAAACAGAACACAGATAACTCACTTATAAGACACTTCGTTACTGAGGTAAGTAAATGCCTTTGTTTTTGTTGGATGCTTGGAGCGCCAGCTGTGCTATCGTGCTTTCTTCCGTCGACGCGAAGCTTTGGTGGACGTTGGGCAGTTATCACCTAGATCGAGTAGTTCGAAGTAGTGTTAGCACTGATCCAGGGGTAAAACCTGTAAACTTTCATGATATCTGTTTAGCGCTCACCTTGAACCCCCCCCTCCCCCTCCACCTGTAAGCGTAAACACGGGGGAATTAGGTGAGAGTTCAACTGAGTTTGCAGAAACGCAACTGTATTCTAATCTGTAAGAAAGACTTGACAACGCTCATGCTCGGTTGAAACGCGCGCGCGAAGAGATCCTCGTTCCGTTCCTCTCGCGACCTTGTTTGTCACATGATCCACTACACACCCCAAATCGAACAACTCGGCCAAGCCAAGCCAAGCCCCGAAACTTTTCGGGCCTCTTTCGGATGATTTCGTGCCTTGAAAACGAAGACGTTTCTTTGGCGTGAAATCTTTCTAAAACGTTTCCCGTTCTTGTCTTAAGAACAAATTTTAAAAGACCAGCTTTTGAGGTGAGGGTTAATACTTTCGTTGACCGTGTACTATTGAATCATGGTTGAAGGCCCGGCAGTTTGGGCCACTTGTGTGACTTTATACCTTTATTGTAAAAAAAAAAATGGAAACGCACTTGATGTAAGGTGCTTTTCGCATCTCCCCTCAGGTCCTAGAGATGATAGCTCCTCCATACTCGCCCGAGTTCATCCAGCTTTTCCTTCCCATCGTCCGTAACGAGGAGATCACCGGGAGACTGCGCAATGCTGATCAAACAGATGACGTCTCTTTATTTTTATGTGAGTTTCCATCAACCTCGTTCCCAGGGGAAAAGAGATCTTGGGAACGAGGATTGAGGTCGGCGAAAAAAGTCATGACAACGAGCGCTCTTTTGGACGTTTTTGAGCGTAAACAGGGCACCGGCCATTTTTGGGAAGAGGGAACCAAAGTGAGACAAACAGAAAGTCTGCAAGTTAAGGAATTAAATTCTCCAGTGAATATTGCGATGCTATTGAATGGTTCCCAACGTTTTTAGTTCCATTCCTGTTTGCGTTGATATGATAGGATTTTACTGCATTTGTTTTAAATTGGAAAGAATTTATAGGTTTTCAGTGTTTGAACTTTTTTTGTTATTAGTTAACTGGCGTGATACTAGACCTTAACTGAAGAGCGAAAGGCAATGCAGAGTCCGCGGCTCCAGAAGCGAGCGTGCATAGCGATTATACGCTAATGGCTCTTCATTGATTTCTTAGCACCTATCACGTGGCGTACAGTTTCTGTTACCTTGTAGCACTTTTTTTTGTCGTTGTTGTTCCATCTTGACATGAGTTATGTTAACTTCAGCCTCCTGCAATCCGGTGACCCCGCGCTACAAAATTAGCTCGTGGATAGCGTAAGTCTGTTTAGTTCAGAATGCTGCGTAGGGTTTGTAGTTCTCTTAACTTGCTTTCCCTTTTACTCTTTCAGCTCATTGTGCTCAACAAACAGGAGTGTAGACACTGAAGCAAAGAATGCTGTAGAATAGTGTTCTTTTTCTTGCGGCACAATTTTTAGAAATTTCAAGTAATATATCAAAGGTCGAGTGCCAGTGCTTCATAAGCAAAGCAATAAATTGTTTTCACATGACGTCACGGTGGCCATATTTGTGTACCTAAACAAAGAAACGGCGGTCATTTTTGTGTCCCAATACAATCCTCGGGGAATTGAACGCCATTTTTAAGCCAATATTTCCTTTTGTTTTAGTCAACTAATATGGCCGCTGGTCACGTGAGTAGTGGAATTCGTAAATAACGGCTAATGTTTTTCCTCACTAGCCTCGTTAGCATGTAAAATATGCCATTTTACAGTTGTTTACTCAGTGACCTAGCCTATGGATGGTAGCGAGGCTGCCAGTGACCTTGTATTGATACAGAGCACGTTGCTTTTATCATGTAAAACGTGTTGTTGTAATATCTGCGTTTACATAAGAAAAGCAAAGAGGTTTGCATGGAAACGAGATCACCGGCAGCCTCACTTCCATTTGCAGGCCAGGTAACTCAGCCACAACTGTAAAATGGTCTATTGAAACGAATGTGCTTTAAAATGAGGCTAGGGGGAAAATTAGCATAAAGAGAAAATAATTCTTTAGCCCCCATTTATGAGTTCAGACTATAAAACTAGTGCATTTCAGCTGCTGTGCACAATCGAGAGCGAAAGATAGTGCAAGAATATCAATCAATTTTAAAGAAATAGAAATTTCAGATACATATAATGTACTATATATAGTGTGCTTCCTTGTAAAAATCGTCCAATGGTCATAGGCCGGAAACTAAGGAGGTATTCTCATGAGGTTGTGACAAAGTTTAAACAAGAAATAAATCATAAAAGCAAAAGCGGTATATTTTACGCATATATGCGTAACTGCGATGAAAAGGGCTAAACGTATCACACAACCTATCCTACATTAGTCTGCATAACAGGCGCTTATTTGGCCGAGCGCGAAGGGGGAGACATGGAGCGCGACACGCGAGCGCGGAGCGCGACACGAGGGGAATAGAAAAACTGCTCGTTATGCTGGCTAATTCTACGTTCCATGGGCTCCCGACATTCCCTGTTCCAGATGAGGTCGACGCAAGGAGACCAAGCCTACTGTTTCCACACGGAACTGGTGAGCTCAGATAACCGCCACAAATCGTGTAATATTAAAGGCGATCTTTCATGCGTTTTATTCGATCTAAAAAGGAATACATTTTACAGTCCGTTATCAGAACAGACATAATAATAATACGTAATAATTGATTTCGCACGATTGATTTAAACAACTCCACTATCAAATATGTCGCGTTCCCGGTGAAGCAGACACGTGGTGTTGTTCACCGGAGTTCGCCAGGTTAACCAAAGTGGTGCACAGTTTTAAATGGTTTAATCTTTCAACTGATTTGGGCTGAGCCGCTGGTACATCACTCACGGTAAAAACTACAATGAAATAGCCGATTGTATGTGTCACAATGGGGCATGAAATTACAGTTCTAAAACAAATAATATTACAAGACTGGAAGCGAGAAATAAAAAAGGAAAACTGCTTACATCTGATCTGTGCTCCGGATGCTAAGAAAGCCAAAGAAAAACTCCTGATTTCTCCAAATGACACTCCTTGTAAATTCCGTGCGACTCCTCGCATGCGACCCCGAAAAACTAACTTAAAGCACGTGCCATTGAAATACTAACCCTGAGTTCTAAATCAACGACGTCACAAAGAGACCTAAAGCGGCTAGCCATAAAACGGAAGTTAATAATCAAACAAATCGTCTAAGACAATAACAGAACGAAAAAAAAAGTGTCAATCTATGTACAACACAAAATATAACGCAATAGAAACTTACTTTCTGTATAACGCAATAGAAACTTACTTCTGCGGCGGGTCGTAAATAGCGGTCCTATTTCACTGGTTCGCTTTTCCTTTACAAATTCTCCTGGTTACCGTATTCAACATTAATATCTTCGTTCTTACTTCGACATCCGATTCAACTAAATGAAATGAAATACAAGAATCTCTCGCTTTAAATCAATGCCCCGATCAAGGTAAATCAAGGTTAAGTGTAAATCACTGCGGTAATTCAATCAAGATCTGTCAATGGGCGGCAACGCCTATTTGATCAGTGAAACACTTACAGAGGCTCGTCGCTATCCAAAACAACCAGGAACTCCTTCCATTTGGGCAGTTTAAACTCGACGTCTTGTTTCAACTTGTTAAGAGCCCTCTTTGCTTTGAACAAATTGTTATGCTGGAACTCATCAACTTCAGCAATCATCTTACTGTTATTCAGATACTGCTGCCTGCACCACAGGAGTACCGAGGCCATGCAAAAACAGCCGATCAATGCCGTTTTCTTGACGCCATTCAGGATGACATCAAACTCAATGTCAGCTACCTTCAATGGACTCCAATACAAAACTAAGGAGAACGAAAGAGGGTAAAATTGTATCTGAGCAAACTATGCCTGATTGTTCACCTGGTTGCATTGTGAACCTTAATTAACTTAACTAGATAGCAACAAGTTATTTGCCTGTTCCAACGGAGCTATTTGATGCTTGATGAGCACATAGTTAGTCCCCTCTACTAAATGATTAGCACTAATCCTATATCCCTAGTCAGTTCTTTGTGTGACCTTCTGACGCTTGACGCTTATCGTAGACACCCCATCAGCTACACCTCGCTATAAGTCGCTCTCCCTGAGAAAACCCCTTCCCCGCCCCGCCCCTCTCACGGAAATTTAATTTTGCGATGATTTCCCTATTTCCCTTCTCTGTGAGGCTCCCCTGTCCTTGATTCTTTTTGGGAGATCATTAGACCCTTCTATTCCCCAAAGAAATAAAATTCCTTTACATACCGGCAGCTAAGGCGGCCAAAAAGATCGTCATCAATCCAGCGAAGAGCTTCCCATAACAAGCATATATAGCAGCCTGTTTGGCACCCAGTTCACTAAGGCGAGTGTTGGCATCTCCCACACCAGTGAGGTCTTCCTCGCATGATTTCAAAGCACACATCGCGTCTATCAACCCCATTTCCAGTTTCTTCATGTCTGCATCTGAGATTTTGTAGTCATGTTTAGAAGCTTCCTCGATCTGTCGATAAAAGGAAAATTTATTATGCACAATCCAAACCCTCACGATGTTCTGCTTTGATTTCCATCAACTTCATTTCTCAGGTAATTAATAAGGACATACGTACAAGAGTACAAGGGCCTGGGTACCCTTATCACACAACGCAGAGAGATTTCTTTATAAATCTCTGCTTTCAATACCGTGTGACCAACTGCGCGGAACACCTTTTCCTTTAAAGAATATACAGCGTGATTGCATGCTTTCTTAGGGAGTGGGGGAGGGGGACAGAAAGAGTAATTTCTCACCCGTCCCTTTTCCCTTGACCCCATTCCGTAAGAGACCTTGTCCGCAGGCTAAAGAATAATAAAACGTCAAGACCATATGAAGCCGTGTAAAGCCTAAACTTAGTATAACACGAAAACAGCTGCTTTTACGCAAAATGATTGCACCGCTAAGCTGCCACCAAACTGACATGCATGAAATACTATACTCAAATGGGAAGCACACTTGCAGTGAAAGTTGGCAAAGCCACTCGGAACAATTTTAAGGTGACATTTAAAAAATGGTGTTCAAAAATAGGGCAAACCTCCAAATCTAGTCGGTGTCCTTAATTAAGATAACGGCATATCGTACCAATCTTAATCAATAAATTGCGCTTGCGAGCTAGAGTTACTGGTTTGATGCTTAGAGGTGCCTGTGGGCAATCTCGAATTCGAATTTAAATCTCAAAAAGATCCCCAACAAACAACAACAACAACAACAAGATATAAATGTACCATCTCTCTCAATTTTCCAACATCTTGTCCTACGGTTTCCAGCCTCATTCCAAAATTGTCCAAGTTTCTCTTTGTCTCGTCCATCTGGTCCTCTTGTGCTTTTGGAATTTGTGGCTTCATTTTTACGAAATTGATCAAAATTATGATCAGGAATTTAGCCCCAGAGAAACATCCCTTTGCCGCTGTAGACAAAAAACCAGCAACCTTCGGAAGAGTGTGTCTCCTCTGTAGATCACTTGCTCTAGCATTTTCCCCTGCTTCAATAAAAGGACGTAAAATCGCTGCTATTTGATGAATCGCCTCCTCCGGGTTTTCTTTCAAGATTTTTGCCCATAGCGCCGCTGCAGATTCCTCGTTGTTCATATCTTGAACTGGGGTACGGAATGAATCTGAAAAGGCTCCTGAGTGGCGGGAAAAGTCACGTTCACTATCTCTCTCTGCCATGGTCTTAGGTTGGACTGACCTGCAGAGGAATTGGGGGGAGAGGGCGTTTATTAGATAAGAATCTTACATGTACATATGGCCGCTTCACGCTTCTTAAACAATGCTTTCCATTTCTTGTCCATAGGCATAGAAATGCAACAAAACAACCTGCGATTAGTGTAGTTTCACAAAACAATGTCAACTTTGATACAGTTAACAAAAGTCAAAACTGAACTGAAGAAATGATCCTCACACTTTCTGGACAATTTAAGCAATTGTCTCTTATATGCACTTGAACAGTTCTTATGAAAAGTCAAAACTCTTCAACTTTCATAGCTCTTACAAGATGCTCGCAAAGAACGAAAAAGGTATGTCAACTGTGATAGTTACTGTACACAAATAAATGAACTTGCGATATTAAAAGCATCTTGCGCTAGTTTATTCAATGATTACATTACTGCGCAGGAAGTCACTTCAAGATCCGTCGTAGATTTGGCTTTTGTTGACATCTCTGCAGTCAATCACATGCTATAACTAAGTCTTCCCTCCCCAATACATAAGGACGAAGATTTTTTTGACGTCAAGTTTTAACTTTCTGAGAACAAGCTTATTTTAACAGGTTTTATTAGTTATTATGTCACCTTCCTCTTTCCGAACTGGTTTGATACGGTAAATTGGCCCCGTCCGCCTCAAAGTCAAGCAGGGGATTATGGGCTGTCACGGGACTTTCCACATTTTGAGAGAGAGAGCTACGCCAATGCTGGAATCATTGTAACATGAAAAACGATGAAGTACTGAACAAACATGGAAAAGAAAACAGGGAAAAATCCCTTCTGCGGGATTCAAAGTTTTAAATTGAAAGGGTTCTATAGGGCATCGAAGGGCTATTCCCCATGCTTTCAATCAACACTTTTCAGTGAAACTGAAAGAAAAACAAAAGACAATTTTCCTAGAAAGGCATTATCAAAAATAATCTTTCGCTCTGTTGATCCCATTCTGAGATGCTAATCAGTGAAGGGAACAGCCTCTAGACTTCCTGTTTTACGTAAATTCGTAAAGACATACCTGTAAAAAAAAATTGCTAGCACACAATTATTCATTCTTAAAGATCTACGATGGTTAGCAGTTAGGCTGCAGTTATACTTTCGACATGCAATAATGGCTTATAAATGCATGACCGGATGTGCGCCGGACTCCCTCTGCTCTAGATATATTCACAGAGCTAGTATTTCCACGCGAACAACAGCTCACTTTAGGAGTCCAAACGAATTGCTTCCTTACCTAACAACACCGTTGCATGCATACCCCGGAAGTGCATTTTATTTCTAATTTTTGTAAACTAGTCCCGTTTGTATTTTAAGGAGATTTATTCCAGCTCTCTGTTATTGTGATTTGCTCAACATACAAACTCAGTCAACCTGCCGAGGCCTTGTCCCTCCAGTACCACTTCAGCTTGTTAACACACATAAAAGGGTATACGCCCGACTAATAACGTGAGAACGAATTATGATTAAACTCCCTTCATCACGTCTTTACGGACAAACTGAACACTAAGAAGCGAATTCACATATTCTTTCTTATCTGCGATGACTGGATGAAGGCTCAAATTTGTAAAAGAATACAACTGAATTCCTCGTTCGCAATAATGAATTCTTTGGCAAAGGCAATTATACAGCATGGCAAGGTTTCCGAGAAAAACTCCCGTTTCGAATTAAATCTTATATTGAAATACAATCATCGACAACCCTCCGGAGCCTTTTCTTTCACATTCTTAAGTTCTTCAAGACACGTTGGTAAAACAACTAGCTTTTAGGATTTTTTTTTCTCGCCTTAAAAACAGCCTGAAAGGATTTTATGTTTGGTATAAAACGTTACGAAAAGTTGCACCGTTCCAGTTTCGCTTCCGGAATGGGGGCAATTTCCCTGAAAAGAGCCACGAAACCGATCGCCAGCTTCTTGTGCATGATGCCCGTGTTTCACTTGAATTTCAACAACACGAGTTACAAAATGTATGTACAGTGATCCATCCTCCTTAGTCTTAATTGTCCGCGTAAGAATACGTTCAGGAGAAGACCACACTACAAACTGAATTTAATGATGGTTGTCAGTGAGGTAGGAGTAGGCACGAATCAATTTTGTTTCCTCACGACTTCGTTTCGACGGTTGCTGTGAATCATGTCACGTTACGTTTAACGAAAAACGTTTTTATATGGTAGAGGAAGTTACACCATATTCAATTTCGTATCTAGATTGAGAAGTATCGGAACGTAAACGCTTTGAGCCCCCCACTTCCCGGAAAGAGCCATCGATGGCCTGCCGTGTTTTGCGCGAAGCAACAATGCACTGCACATGAATATATTCTATCCTTACTTCTCCGTCCTCTTCCTCTGGAATGTGGTAACAAGAACATCGACATGGTAAAAGTCAAGATGAGTTTCTATTATTCTGGTCATACCATGCGTCGTGATCAAATATTAAGCAGAGAAATCATGATTTTAAGTATCTTGTACTTTCGGTTTGACAGTTGGTGCCAAGCATCGCCTGAAATCCTCCGGAGCTTTCCCCCCAAAGAAAACAAAGTATAAAAGGATTACCTTTTCTAGCTTTGACAGCTTTGGCTACTATTTATTTCACATGATATAAGGTCGACTAAAAGTTTCGACCTGAGCTAACAATCTCAATGAAGGCTTCAAACCTTCAGACGGAAGTTACAGTAATCACAAGATTTCGAAGGAACCGTCGTTGGCTAGACTCGCTTACAGCTTACCTCTAAGTCCAATGTTTGTTGCAATGTGGTTGTAGTTTTCGGTCTCAAATTACGAAATAGGTGTTTCACTGAATGATCGCGTGATCGAAGGACGGACGCATTGCATGCACCCTCTATATAAACCATGCCTACGCGTCGGGTTTTCCCCGAGAATCACGTGGTCTTAGCCAGTCTTTTTTTTTCCTTGTTACTTGCCAAGGGAAGATTTTTTTTAAAGACCGAAGAAAACTCGAGACTGTAATGTTGACCGCAGATTCCTACTCTTCCATCTAATAAAATTTACTACACCGGAAAGGAAAAACCCATGCGGGTCTGATCGACTCTATAAAAACGGGGATTCTACTCCAGTAGGGCCCACAAGAACGATTTCAGACTGGAGCTGCGCTAAGGAAATTGCCCTTTTTGATAACTGATCCTTGACAGGCGCACAAAAGGTGGAAGAGGAAGATCGGAAGGGCAGTGAGGAAGAGCTATTTTCCGTCTCGTTTACTCAGCACGGACGCTCTCTGCAGAGTAAATGGAAGGTAATTTTTTATTGAGGAAATTCATTTGAATAGTTGTTACTCAATCTTATGTGCTAACTTACCGAAAGCCGAAAGCCGGAACGTTCCTCTTGACAGCATTAAAGTATATGGTCATTTGGCTTACAATTCAGTACCTGAGAATAATGGCGCGCACCCAGAGAAAAATACCGCATGGGTACATTTTCAGTCAGATTCATTCAGATTTTACGACATCCGCCGGAGAAGTTGCATAACAAGCTGCTCTAGGAGATAGTGAACTCATTGAACTGTTGGTAAATATTTGCTTTCTAATCTGCTGCAATTTTCTTCGTGGAAACGGAGTTTTGTTAATTCACTTATTTATAGTTTCTGCGAAATGCTTCTCTCGATAACCAGCGTTGTCACAGTTTTATTTTATTGACAAGTGCAGCGGGACAAACTGTGAGTCAACTATTCAGCAGTATCACTGATGCCTATTTATTGCCCCAATAAAAAGTTTCTGCACTGTTTAGTTCAGTTTATGCGCCAGGGACAAAGTCCCAGACAAGAGCTGTTGGAATTCATATTAAAATATAATTTGTACGGGAACTTATAACTGACGAACCACAATCCACGAAAATCCTATTCAAATTGGTGCCCTTCAGTTTTCCAAGAATCTTAGTTAAGCATGCAAACAAAGCAAACTAAATAAGCCATAACTTGATCTCAGTGTAAAGTTAAATTGAAGGCACCTCAGAATATCCGAGAAAGGACACATTTCGTTCAAGTTGAAATAAGTTTCAAGCCGTGTCTGCGCGAAGCAAAGTACATATAATCGCGATCGGTTTCGTTGCTTCCTGGTTACCTCGTCTTCAACAAACGAAGTGCTACGATTCGGGAAAATTAAGGAGTGACACTTTCACCGATGGCTTGCCTCTGAATGTTTTCAAGCCACCATTATGTCAATTGTTAGGGGTGAATTTTTATAGTTGGCATCTTCTGCGTCATTCTAATTACAGTGTCATGATTGACTTATCTATACACGTACTTCAGTAGACTGACCACATGCTAAGAAAGTACTAGTTGCTGCGAGCCTTAGCGAGGAGCAACACTAATTTCAACAGACCGTGTGGGGACTGGGCGCCTTATGAATGCCACAAAGAACTCGATTTTCAGCCAAATTCTTTTCGTTCCGGATGATTTTGAGTATATGCAGTCTGTCGGATCAGCGGCAGTAGTTGCGGATATGTGCGTGCTCAGCTACTGATTCTGTTAATTCAGTTCTAAACTGAGAGTAACAATAAAGCCTGTTGCTACAGTACCTTCATTTTTACATTACTGTGTGAATAATTGACCTGGTCTTTAGAGGGATCTACATCAATTAATTGATGAAAAAATCAAGACTAACAGTGGCTAGGTTAGCGAATGGATTTTCATTTAATGAGTGGATCTCCTCCAATTCTTGGTACTATATCTTCAATGATTGCTCTGAAAAACAAGTATGCCTGAAAAAGGAAAAAAAAAAAGATGAAATTTATGTTTTTCATTTTTGTGCTATTTCAGATAACATCTCTGAGTTCTTTCACTGAGGCGTTTGCACCATCCTTAAATTACATACCTTCTCTGTGTGTAGATAATACTTTCACCACAACACCATCACACAGGGAAGATTCTAAGACACTAGCACAAGCCATTCGCAGCACTTCATTTGCTATTAGTAACTTCTAGTATGTAAAATATCTGATGTAATCATAACAAAGCGATATCTTATCTAGTTTATAAGAATTTCATGATCCCTGTTGTGCTTAGCCTGGTCCCAAGCAGTCGTTTTTAGGAAAGTAGTCTTCTCCTTCTCGTACTGCACGGTAGGCCACCATTTCTTTAACCTTTGGTTTTAAACTCAACATGGGTCGAAGCTCAAAAGTAGGCGTCAACCCGTTGAAAAGGTAGTAGGCGTCCCATTGAAAAGGCTCTGATTGAGCAAATCGAAGTTCGCACACTGTTATGAATAACCGATCGAGTTTATTGATTCCATCCAATTTTTGTCTTCTGTGTTTTTCAAAGATAACCGCCACCTTGAACTGGATGGTACACATGAGCAGTGACTTGGAAACAAAAATTGTGGCTGTGGGGCGTGTCTAGGAGTACAAAGAGACCCTAACGGAGTGATGTAATCGAGTTGGGAACTACCCATGTGATGTTAGTTTGATTGACAAGGCGGTGGGAGTCGAGAGAAAAAAAGGGAATGAGATCAGAATCGGAATTGTATAAAAACGGAGTAATTTTCAAGTTAAGATCTTTCGCATGTAATCAGTCAATGTCGGAAACATTTCAAATAAGAGTTCTGGATCGATACAACGCGGAGGTTTGTGTTATGTAATGTTGCAAGGGAAGTCATGTTGGTAGAATTTTTATTAATTTTAGCAAATACGCATGCGCCAATGTTTGGAACCATCTACTTCCGGTCTACTCTATTGCGTACCACATGGAAGACACAACGGGTTACAGTTTCGATATATATTGCTCGAAATCCTATATCGTGTTAACTGGAACTGAGCTGTGAGTACGAAAGGGATCTGTCACGTATGGTCTAGGGGCCGACATTTCTCTCCCTCACTGCCGCGTCGGGGGCAGACAGGCTGTCGTGGACGGGTATCTGAAAGCAGCGAGGAACTGGGGGTAGGTATAAGCGATCCGCGGGCCGAAATCTTGGGGAGACTCGTCATGGTACACCGCTCCGGCAACACGTCCAGAGGTACCGCTACTGGTCCAGAGTTTTTGTTTGCTTTTTTTTTTTGCATCCAGTATGCGCATGCGTAAATTTACTGTTGTTTTACTACGTACCATTTGGAAAACGCAGTGACTGCATTTAAATCACAGAATGACCTCTTATTGGGAGGAAGGCCGGGTGGGGATGTCTAGTTTTTGTTCAAACATCCTGGACTGTGAAGCACTGGCGCGAGGTTGTGTTGGAATCAAAATGGCGTCCTTGGTAGTTAGATTGTGAAAAGATGCTTGCATGGAAAAATATCTGTGGGGTTTTACAAAAACGTCTTCCCTCTACAGTCTTTATTGCAAGGCAAAGCTCAGCTTTTCCAGTAGTTTTTAGGAATGATGGACTTGGTAGGCATGGAATCGCTCGGGAAGGCCCATGTCAGTATGGTCTTACCGAACCGAGCAGCAAATTTGGACATACTCTGAGGTTTCTCTCCGAAAAAGCCTCCCGTGATCAGAAGGATAGTAGCGTTATTCAGGATTTAGTCGAAACTCGTGACCAACCGCAAACACAGCTGACTGTAGGAGCCAAAGGTTTGTGGTTGATTTTCAGGCAGATACAATCTCTAGCCGCATTCCAATCAGGCAAATACGAAAGTCAGACCGGATCAACTCGGATCGCTTGACTCGGATCGATGTAAAAACGAATAAGGCCTCGAGAAATCACCCCAAGCCTAACGCCAGCTCTAATCTTAGATGGTGTTTGGAAACTCGTCGGATGAAAGTTAAGTTAGTGAAGGAGTACGTAAAATTGTAAAGACTTCTTTAAGCCAATCCCTATTCGTCTAGTATAAGCGGGATGAGCCAAGAAAATCAAGTGCAGATATGGGGAATGAGGAAATATAAGAACACCAATTTAACAAGCTGTTTTGGGATCAGTAAGGAAAAACATTTGAAATCTGTGTCACATGTGTCATAGTTTTCTGAATTTAGGTTCATAATTGTTTGAAATTCCACTTTACTTTTTGTTTAATTCTTTGCTTAAACTTGGGTAGCAAGGAGGATTTGTAATGTCTGTATTACAAATTTATGAAGCATCAGTTGTTTGATTGTTCCAGTGGCTCAAGCTGGGAGGGATGTCAGCTACTTTGGTATAATTCTCATTGGGTTTGGAGTAACTGGTAGGTTGGTATTTATAAATTTTATGATACCACTATTGTTTAGTTGAAATATGATTGTTGCTTAACACATACATTTTGACCCTTCACTGTTTACTGAATTACAAAACAGAGCTGTCACAAATGTTCCAAGGAGGTGGCACATGGAATGAGATAGGGAGAATGTGGTTCTCTGTGGTTGTCAAATGCTTAGCACTTTGTTTAGTAAATCTTTTGGCAGTGATCATCTTTTAAATAAAGAGGTGATGATAAATCTATTGCTTAAGTATAATAATTATTATTTTGTCCATTAGGTGCCCTGTTGTGGTTTGTAATCAGTGAGTTGTTTTTTGGCTTCAGTGCCAACAGAGTTTATGCCAGTGCTTTGAAGAAAGTCAAAGCAAATGCAGAGGTAAGATTGAAATGAAACGATGCATTATTTTTCCTGTGACAGTTGTTTGTATGAATTCAACATCTGGCTTTGGTTGTTCAAAAGGAGGATTAAAACTGTCCACCACTCAGATAAATCACTAACCGGCAAAACAAATTGAGTTATCCAATGGATAAAGTTATGCACTCTTTGAACACCTGGGCCTGGTGGCCTGGGAAAACAGCCATTTAATAACCATTGATGATTTTTTTTCTTTTAATACCAAGGTGGTTGAAGCTGTTGGGGAACCAATAATGGGCCATGGGGAAACAACTTCAAGAGGAAGAAGGAGGAATGTCAGGTGTGAATGTAGAAATAAGATTCAAAGTTTATTTCCTTTTTAAGGTAAATTCCAATATGCACAAAGGCAAGCTGAAGTGGCTGCCATGGCTAGAGCTTAACAAGGTTTCGGTATCATAAAAGAGCTGAGAGTATGCTACTTCCCCCTTGATTTGACACTAGTCCAACAGGTCATTGGTACCCATATATAATAACTGGGAAAAGTACAAGGTACACGCTCTGGCCCTCCAAGTCCTCGTTGCTCGTGAGCAACTCCGCAATTTACCACCGACTGGTTAGCTTAGTTGGTAGAGCACAGGACTATCGTGCAGGAGGTCATGGGTTCAAACCTAAGCCAAACCATCACTCAGGGTCTTTAAATAACTGAGGAGAAAGTGCTGCCTTTCCAGTGAGACCTGCAAATGGTTAGACTGTCTAGTCTTCTTAGATAAGGACGATAAACTCCCGTCTTGCAACCCTTGTTTATAAATAAGTTTGTGGGATGTTAAAGAACCCACACACTGTTTGCAAAGAGTAGGGGATGTAGATCCCAGTGTTGTGGTCTGGCCTTGGTGTATGTAATCTCATGGTTGGGTTGGTAAACGCTCAGAGTTATTAGCTGTATAAGCTACTTTATAATATAGATAGGAATCCTACGCGCGCTCTGATTGGTCAAAAACCCATGTTTTATCAGAGTATAAAACATAGAAAAAGCTTGTTTTATTGTTTTTCGCCACATTACCTCTGTATCATAAAGCAAATGAAGAAGCCTAAGCCGTGTATTACACTGTGATAAAAAACTCCGGACATTTGAGAACACTAGAGAAATGTAGACAACACTCGCCTGCGGCTCGTGTTGTCTACATTTCCCTCGTGTTCTCAAATGCCCATCGTGTTTTATCACAGTGTAATACACGGCTTAGGCTTTTTTATTTGTTAGGTAATATCTGAGGGTAAATAAAGCTATGTTCATGTTTTTTCAACTCTACTTTGAAAAGGGTAAGGGTGCCTGGTTTCCCAATCTTGGGGAGATTCCAGCACAGGAAAACTTGTGGTCTTTTAGAAAATTCCCTTGCGGCCCAACTTGTGATGCATGTACTTATTTACCTGTATTAACAGCATTTAGTTTACTGATCCCTGTTAAAATTTTACTGTGGTTGTTGTCGTGAAAAAATAACGTCACAAGTTACCACCTTACTGTCATGTGTGTCTTTTAATTGCAGCTACCAAGAATATTTAGTAGATGGTGAAAACTATATGAGAGTCAAGTTTTATTTGAAAGGGTCCAAACGTAAAGGAACAGTTCATGTTGATGTTAAACAGGTATCTCAGGCCTTAAGTTATTCTCATTATTATAGGCATGGCAAACTGGCAATGACCCTTTTCTTTAACTATGATTGTTTCTTGTGGGTTTTGGATGGAGCAAAGCATTGCATAGACAAATAAACAAGCATGCTCTAGTTTTAATGGTGATGGTGAGGAAAGTGAAATTCTGCAAACTTATGTGATTTTCAGAACTGTGGAAAAGTCATTTTGTGGCCGAGGGATAGAGCATTCCACTTGAGTGATGTTAGTTGAACATCACTAACCAGAGCAGTCATTTTGTCACGAGGTGGCAAAATGTGTTAATTAGCCTGAGGAAAAAGTGAATGTGTATGTGTGGTGTTCTGTAGCTGTGTGTATGTTGTAGGCTAAAATGAATTTCAGGTCCCCCTTATTATATTATCCATTAACCTAGTTTGATTTGTATTTTTCTTTGTGTTTCATTTATGATAATGAATACCAGACAAAGGAAATTTCAAATCAAACTAGGTTAAAATGATTTCAATCTGAATTCATTTTAACCCGCAACATGTATAATCATTGAGTTATGATGGGCTTGAGTAGTTTGGAGATGAGCACTCGTAAAACTTTTGGCCTTGGCTGTACCTCTGGCAACTCTTCCACTGCTTTTGTCCTTTCCAAAGTACCCCATGTGCATCATAACTAAATAAATGCATGCTAAACAAGAACAGATATATGTTTTTAATCACATTAATGTATTCCAAAGTGACTTGCACACATAACTAAGCAATGGTTGTTGTCTCCTCTGGTTTCAGACAGCACGTGGCAATTTTGATTATCGCTTCATCCTTGTAGAACTCTCATCGTATGAAACAATAATAGTCTTGGACAATCGATGAACTGTTTTTTGCTTCATCTCAACTTTTTCCCTCATGCCCTTCAATATCAGCAGCCATCTGTTTACTTCAGTGCAGGAATGATGCCACTCATTACGGGCTAGTTGAATCGTTTTATGAAACATGAGAGAAAGTTGTAGTAGTTTTCTAGCTCCTCTCATGGGCATACATTGCAGTATGAACCGGGAAGAAAATAATAATATTGGTTTTGTTTTAGCTATTTTTATTGTTTGAGCTCTTTTGTATGGTCATCCAGGAGTTTCACAGTTTCTTACGTGATGGTCAAGCTGTTGCAAGGAGAAGATGCTCACCAATTCACTTGTTATAAAAAGAACAAAAATCTCTTGGGTGTCTAAAAGGGATGCTTTGTGGATTAGTTTTTGTGATAGTATAGCCTGTGTGGTAGGTGTAATCATTGTGGGGGTGGGGGGGTTGGGAACAAGAAAATGGGAGACCTTACCATTTTCCTCCCATTTTCTCACTCCTTATCTCCCTGCCCAATTATGCATCCCACTATAGCATTGCAAGGCACTTTTTGTCTTTTGGAAGATATCTCAACTATTGGAAATGTAAGTTAAAAGACCTTAAAGCATAAAATCAACAATAATTATGTTTCATTGGTTTTGAACAAAGAAAATGGTGAGCAATACACATACTCTAAATAAAGAGAACTTTTGTTGATGTTAGCTTTCTCTCTTTTTCCTTGTCTGCATTTAGTGCATCCTAAGACATAACACTAGTGAATTTTTGGTGTAGATTTATTTTTGCTACCATAACCAAGGTTTATGCAATGAATGCAGGTGAAAACAAATCCCTGTAGTTTCCATGTGGTCACCACCAATTACTAGTATTGAATGACTTGTGACAGTTGATTGGAGAATCATAGCACCTTTCTAACTTGCTCACAATGTGTATTGTAGTCCCCTTTTTGAAAGTGTTCTATATTGAATAGTGTTTCATTCAACTGTAAAAAGGAGTGGTGTAAGAGGGTAAAGTGGTCTTCACATGACAAACTGAAGTTGGCAAACTCGAAAAAGTTGGCGAACTTGTGCTTTCACACATCAAACACGTCCTGTCACTCATCTGCCATTTTGTGAGGTGTTACGCAAATCACGTGAATAGAGCCCAAATTTTGATTGGTTTAAAGTCAACAACTCACGTTTGCCAACCGTTTACACGTCAAATACGAGTTTACCAACACCAAAAAGTTGGTGAAAAAGTTGGCGAGAATAGAGACAAGTTCTATTTGTTGCCAACAGTTTGCCACCATGTTTCACAACTGTTGTTGTGTCTTTCGCATATGCCAACTTGAGTTTGTCAACTTTAGTTTCTTGTGTGAAGGCTGCTTAAGAGTTTAAGCACAAAATTGAAGCATTTGTAAGAGGTTACTGACTTGATGTGATTGTATACTATAACTTAATTTAACATGACAACAATGAGGTGCAAGAAATGTTGCAAAAATGTGTATGCATTTAAAGCTATAATACTTGAAAACTATAGAAATAAAGTAATGTATAAAATGTATGTATCATTCAAATTACTGTGAAACTCACTAAAATGGTGAACTCTTGAAAACATTTCAGGAATGTTGATTGTGTACTGACCAATCACAGTTAAGTTCAGGATGGGTTTATTTTTCTCACACTCGATCGGCTTTTTCTTTGCAACACAATAACATTCCATGAAATATTTCCTGATATGTTTCCCAGCTTGGGTAACCTCGTACCTAATAATCAGATGAGACGATAAAAATATGTAAAAATACACACTGAATAGAGTAAACTATCGTGGGTGTGGGAATAATTAGGCACAGATGGTGCACTGATTACTTAATTTACTTAACTAGACTCTACTGCCTAAGCCACGGCCTACATGCGAGATCGATCTATGTCTTAAGCGACATTTGCACAGGTTGCTACACAAGCATCACACTCTGAGATTATAGCTACACTGTTTAACAGTGAACAAAATGTATGAAAGCCCCCCACTTACGTTCACAATACATTTCAAGATTGTACAGCTTTGTTGTTTAACTCTCTCCCAGCTAAGACAATGTTGTATGGAAGCCCATCACAGAGTGGCCTCCATCGCAGACGCTCTTGTATGATGAGCCAAAAGAGCATATGCGAAGAAGGCAAATCATAGAGCCTTAGAAAAACCAAATTTAATGTTTAACTACTAAAGAAAGTAATACACAACATTGGAACCTCAATAACTAAAGCTGCATAGGCAAAAAGACAAGGCCTGTGATATCTTATCAATTTGAACAGTTAACTGTTCAAGTTGTTAACATGTCACAGGCTTAATCTTTTCACCTATACAGCTTTAGTTGCTGAGCTTCCATGTGTTTGAAGACACCACTTATGTTATCATGTATGTGTATATCAGTATTAATTGTATATGTTCATAAATAACTGATTGGCCAAGGGAAATGCAGTTTCCACTGGCAGCACAGTGCAGAAAAAAGGTACATCAGCCCTTATGAATTCTCATTCCAGTTTTGGCAGTGATGAAGTTATGGATCCTACTCAGTGTGTATCTTACTAAAAATGCTACTAATATGGGTAACATCTTAATTTGCGGTCAATAGTAACTTCCAGCAATTTAAGTTGACTTCATCCTTTATCCGGGTGTCACTGCCATCCATCCAGGAAAATGTCATTACACACTTTCTATGTTTTCTTCGACGTCCAATGAGTTTCACAGTCACAAGCATTTCCGAGGCTGCCACGGAACGCCTGGGGACAATTCATTTTTGTACCAAACTTTGTAAGTTACATGCCATGTAAACAAGGCAACTATAGCCCCAACCACCTTCTCCTCAACAGGGTGAAAGTACACCGTAGTGGTCAATAACATGAACTCCCACAGAAGAAGCAGTAGAGCGGAACTGGCGAAAAACAGGTATATGAGTGGGCCGAGTAACATGTTTAGCCTTGGTAAAGGTTCCGATTCGCTGCTCTCCAGGACTGGCAACCACTGTTTCACTTGAATTTCTTCGCTAATAATAAGTGCACTGTAGATTAGAAGAAACGTGTGGCCGGATACATCAAAGCCATCCCAGTAAAATCCTTGAAGGTGGCAACTTCTCTTAGAGGTTAGAGATTCTTCTCCTACACACATGCCCGTCAACTCCTCAATGTTGAGGAAAAAGTTTACCCATAAAAACCAACCGAACGTCGCCACGCTTAATCTGCTCAAGTGTCTCAACACAGTAGCCGGGTTACAGGACGTATAAATAAAAGACGTTAAACTCATAAATGGTACCAAAAGAGCAAGCGTCCATCCCCAGCCAAGCTTCACAAAATAAACGTTTAATGCATTCCTCTTATTTGAAAAATACGATTGAGGGAGAGGAAGAAAGTCATGGATAAATGAACCAGCTACAACAATAAGCCAGTAAATAGCTGCCTTGGAAGTTGGTGATATGAGTATCCAGTCAGAAATCCCTTCCTTTATCTGCAGAATCAAAGAAGCTTTTGATTTCTCCACCACTTTGTTGTCGGAGGCCATGTCTCGTTTTCTGCTGGTACCCAGTCCTCCCTTGCCGCGTACGGTTCCAGGGCCCGGTGTCGGGCCCGGTTGTTCGAAAGCCGATCAACGCTAACCCTCGAATAAAGGGTAAGCGACGTTTTAATTTCGCCCTCTGAAAACACTTTCAAAAAGTGGTTTTAGTCTAAAGCGGAAGAAAAGTGTAAGAAAAAACAAGCAAAAATCTTTCGGGAAAATCGTTGTGAATTGGTAAATAAACTGGAATCAAAGTTCACTTTAACCCAGGGTTAGCTTAATCGGGTTTTGAACAACTGGGCCAAGAGCTATAAAAACGGTGCAACGTGTGCCTTTCACAATGTTTTGTGATTTTATCGTAAAGGTGCTGTTGTGAGTGCCAGAAAATTGATAAAAATATCATAAGCCTTACTGTTCGTGACTTCCAAGGTGGCTCAAACTGGCTTCAACACTTTCAAGAGACTCACTTATTAGAACGATTGACACTACAACACTGTATCACGTGTTAGCCATGTTATGGTACCATATGAAACAGCAATTATTGCTGAATAAGATGTGCTCAGTACCGTGACGTAAAAAGCAACCCTGGCAACGGGAAATCCTATAAAAACACCCTATATTTTGGTTTAAGTTGCTCATATCTCAAAAACGAACTGGGTGACTCCCATTTTTTATTGCTGGAAAGTGATCAGCAGACCAAGATGAAACTTTTTGCAAAGTTTAAAAAAATTCTGTGTAGCGGATTCAGAACCACCTTAATTTTTTTATTTTGTAAGGTGGCTCTGAATCCCCTGTACAGATTTTTTTTTTTAAACTTTGCAAAAAGTTTCATCTTGGTCTGCCGATCACTTTCCAGCAATAAAAAATGGGGTAACCCAGTTCGTTTTTGAGATATGAGCAACTTAAACCAAAATATAGGGTGTTTTTATAGGGATTTCCCGTTGCCATGGTTGCTTTTTACGTCACGGTACTGACCACATCCTATTCAGCAATAATTGCTGTTTCATATGGTACCATAACATTGCTAATACGTGATACAGTGTTGTAGTGTCAATCGTTCTAATAAGTGAGTCTCTTGAAAGTGTTGAATTCATCTTTGATGAGGTCCTTCATAAATCCTTCATAAAATACCCACATTGCTTTACGGTCTGAATGTTTTGCGTGAGCTTGAGACTTTGCAACGTTTGAACAGCCCACGTGAATATTTTGTTTTATCATTTGAATATAATTTCAATAGCTCTGTTCATTTTTCACATGTAATAACAACTCGTACTCTTGAGTTAGCACAACTGAGATGCTTTCACAAACAAGCAAACATAACGTATGGGAAGAGAACAAAATTGAAAGCTAAGGAAAGCTTATGGTAATTGGTAAGTCTGAGCTGGTCTTTTGAAACGACATACGTATCAATTTAATTAGTCTTTATATTACATGGTAGCTTGGCTGTAGAAGAGGTTTGACTTTGAGCGAATTATAATCACAAACTAACTTCTTTGTCAGAAGCCCACTAATTGCTCCTGCTCCTGTCTTTGTGTAAGCTTGGGAAAAAGTTCGATGTTTGCTTTCTTTTTCACGATTTGCGTTCAATAAAAAATTTATTTGAAAATTCACCTTTGTATGGAGTACTTAGGAAAATCTTTGTTCTCAGCAGAAATGTATGTAGAAGTGAACGTCCACCTTCGCTCTAAATGGCGTGACATAGACAGAAGCGTGACAATCATTCTGAGATGTGTGGCAGGTGTACCAATGAAGTATCCGCTGGCAGATAGACCATGACGTGCTCAAAGTTAGCTATGCATTTCAAATTGAGGCCGTTTTTCCCGCTATTATCTGGAACTCCGAAGCCCGCGTGGAAAGGTAATGATAAGGTTATTTCTTGTTTTGAGTGAAGCAAAGTAATTCAAACAATACTTAAATGTCTTCACTCTTGATGCGCACTGTGATCGCATCCAGGCAAGTCCGGGCCAAAACGAGAACTCGCGTTCCGTGGGGTGGAAATTTTGCGCGCGTAGTTCAAACGATGAATGAATTATATTAAATTGGTTCATGCCGAAGTTTAATCTTGTTCCTCAAAATGCGGGGTAAAAAGAGCTCTCGTTTTGGTAAGTTGTTATTTATTCGGAATAACATCGTGTAAATTTTTTAAAGCTATTTTATCGCCGCAAGGAGATCTTAGCGCGCCCGAAGCTTATATGGTCTTGCCGCTCGAAAACGGTTAAACTCGCGCTCAAACTTTTAAAGTTTTCTTTTGTCGCATTTTGAATGTCTTCTTTTCTTTATGAGTTTGCAAGCTTATGTCACCTCTCATTACTTTTATTTCCACAAACTTTAGCCCTGATATCAAACAAGATGATTGGAACAAACAAAATAAATGGAACAAACAAGATCAATGGAACAAACAAGATAAATGGAAAAAAGGGATTCCACGCAAGCAATGGTGATGAAAACAGAAATATCACAGTAAGCCCGCACCGTTTTTATTTTATTTATTTTTTTCATGTATTATTTAAGCTCATTGCTTTTACAAAACCCCAATTGTTCACCTAGATTTCCAGATTTTAATTTTAATTCAAGTCTTGTAAATCGTATCTATACAAATACCGTATATCGGTATGTGCTGTGTTTCCCGGCGATATCAATCAATGATAATCAACAATCAATAAAATCAATAATCAATAAAATCAATAATAATCAATAACAATTAATTGATTGGTATTGGAAATCAATAACAATCAATGTCTAAAAGTTGAGAGTATCGATTTTTATTGATTAATATTGATTTTTATTGATTATGAAATTTATATCGGAAACAAGTGTTTTGTGACTCCCGTGGGACGGATCAAAACATGGGAACGAGTGCAGTCGAGTTATTGTGGACACACAACACGCCCGTGATTTATGAGGCAAGTCCACACTACCACGCGCGATAAAGTTGCGTAATCAGTTATCGATTATCTATAAAAATCAATAATCAATAGCAATTAAGACCGTTTGGTGAGTGAGTATCGATTTTTATTGATTGGTTGAACCAATCAATAACAATCAATGGATTATTATTGATTATATTGATTGCAATCAATGATTGATTTTCATTGATTGATATCGCCAGGTGTATTTCTTGGATTTTTGCAAATGCATTGTGGTACAATTTACTTAATAACTGGCAATAAACACCTCCACTTTCTAGGTGGCAATAGAAGGAAACATAGGAAGTGGAAAGACAAGTCTTTTAAAATACTTCAAGCAGAATCCATTGGTTGAGGTAACCTAATTCCACATAAGCTTCTGCACCACTTCTTCTTTCATTCCCTTCCAAGACAGTGGAATTTTAGGCTGTTGGTTCTTTGATGCAGATGTACACAACCAATGGGGGCAAAGTTTGTTAGGTATAGTGGTCCTTGGTAGCTTCATTAGGCTGTCCTTTACAAACCCAGTAAGCCTCACCTCTCACCTTTGGCCATTCTGGCAAGGAGCTCTCCTGTCAGCTAAGCTCTTGGGGTCCTCTCCAAAGAGAGATAAAATGGGAATAGTGTTCTTAAAAAGTCCTTGAAAACTCCTTGAATTATTGGTCCAAAGAAGGGTACGAACCCCGTAATTAGAGGCTGAGTAATATGTGTCTTTTTCTTCTAGGTAATTGAAGAACCTGTAAAAAAATGGCAGAATGTTGATGGTGCCAATGCCCTTGTAAGTCCTTTGAAATGAAGGGGTTTTGACAGAAATGTGATTTCACATACTTCTGGATAGCTCCTTGTAAATTACCATCTAGTACAACCGTACACAGGGTTTTCCTTTTCAGTCAGCAACCGGCGATTTTCTCCGGCTATGAAGAGCTCAGTCGCCGGCAACTAAACGAAATCGTGCAGTCAAGAATTTTTGGTGCCCCTGGACCCCCCCTTAGAAATTTGTGGCTTTGGCGCTCAAATGGGGGCTGTGTGCGCCCAGATTGTCTCTGCCTGCAAAAGGCCATTCACCTCCTGCCTCATTTGAAAAAGAAAACCCTGTGTACACAATCTGTAGTACAATAATTAATCAAAGAGCACCATGGTTTTCATTCTGGAGATGCATGTAAGGTTAAACTCATCGTTGAATTGAACACTCTTTTGTATATTCTATTTTGTGATTTCTGGTGAAAGACTATATTGGAGAAATTGGGGTCTTTCTGCATGTACTGGAAAGCATTGTATTTTGTTCACCTGGGATGTTTATTTGGAGTTGTTTAGTCTTCGGTCCTTTGTTTCTTTTGTTTTATGTCACCGGTGCTCCAGTACATGCAGAAAGAACCAGAAACTGACTTTCACCTGCTTTACTGCTATACTCAGCTGTAAATCTATTATCATATTGCTTTTAGAATCTTATGTACAGTGATCCAAAGAGGTGGAGTTACTTGTTTGAATCGTATGTCCTTCTTACAATGATGGAAATTCACCACAGACCTCAGGTACAGTGTGATAAAATAATAATATTATTATCCATGGATGCTATTACAGTGCTAGGATTGAGACCTGAGCCCGGTTGTTCGAACGCCGATTGACGCTAACCATCGATTAAAAAGTAACCGACGTTTAATTTTGCCCTCTGAAAACAGTTTCAAAAGGTGGTTTTAGACTAAAGCGGAAGAAAAGTGTAAGTCACAAGCGACAAGCAAAAATCTTTCGGGAAAATCTTTGTGAATTGTTAAATAAACTGGAATCAAAGTTCACTCTAACCCAGGGTTAGCTTAATCGGGTTTTGAACAACTGGGCCCTGGTATTTTATTAGCTACCTTTAGATTGGAGAACAAGTATGAGTACAAGTTTTCTTCACCGAGCATGCGCGTTCGGTTTGGAGGTCAAAGTTTTTCGAAGTGTGCATGCTCGGAACGAAAAACTCGTGATCCAGTCTAAAGGTTGCTGATGTCTTGTATTGTACTTGATAAATCTTTGGCCTTTAATCTCCATCAGTGAAAACTGTGTTTAGGAAATAATTCAATATCTCACAAATTATAGTGGTGAAGGTGATGAATTTTTAAGCCCAGTAAATGCACAAAATGATGTATTTTATCAATGGTGACTCTTGCATACTCTGAAAAAACAAAAGGAAAAAAAGCAGGGTTAAACCTATGACCTTCCAATCATCAGAAGGTCATTGGTTTGACTCCTGAACATTAGGAGTACTTGGATTTTTTTTTCTGAGTATGCCCGAGTCGCCATCTACAGAGTGTTTTCGAGTGGGGTCACGGTGGCCATGTTGGAGGTGGAGAAAATTCTTTTGTAAATTGAACTCTATTTTCATGCAAATTCTTCCTTTTGTCTCAGTATAAAATCAATGTGGCTTCTGGTCACATGAGCAAAAACACTATAAATACATCAGTTAATTCAATATCCTTCACCACTGACAATGATTGCTCGAATTTTAAGTTGGAAAAGGATAACAATAATTTTTAATAATAATTAACAATCATTCCACGAGTGCGCGTTGGATATGAGATGATAGATAGCCAACAAGGCACGTAGCGCCGAGTTGGCTATAATCATCTCATATCCAACAAGCGGGAGTGGAATAATTATTGTTTTATTAAAAATGCCCCCAAGATTAGACAAATCTTCCCAAATTTCAACTTTAAACAACAAATTTCAACAACAAATTCCCGAATTTCAACTTGCATTGTTTTGCTTTGTATTATTAAACTATAAACACAGATGCTTAAATTTAGAAGTTGCTACCTTGAAATATTTTCATGCCATACTTTGTGGCTCTCTTTGTGCTCCCTGGTGTTGCGTTTTGTAACAGTTCAAGGACTTCTTTTTCATTTAACTCCGGCGCGAAGCGATTTTCGCCGGCTGCCATTGTTTCCTCAGGGAAAAAAATTTAAGCTGACGCGTATACTTACCATATTTGGAGGTTATGGTATATTACCTCATATACCATGATAGCTAAGGTAATGAACAGTCTTGAATTGTATTATCCAATGATTCAGTTTTTAATAATAATTATTATTAATGGCCAGAGCAACAAGCAACGCCACAATTTAAATCTAAAAATCCAGCGCATGCCATACATGAAAACAGCACCTACTGGTACATACAAATACATGCAATGCACTCAGCAAAAGATATCACCATATTTACAATGTTTTTTTTTCTCACAGGCTTGCCCTGTGAGGCTAATTGAGAGAAGTGCTTATAGTGCAGGATTCTGTTTTATGGAGAATCTTCACAAAAGGTAAAAATATCCAAACTAAAATAAACTGAATGTTACGTGCACCCATATATTTATTGTATTGTAATGTAATGTAATTTGTTTACTCACGGAGCACCAAGGAGCTCACAAGAACAGATGTGTCCATTTGTTTCAGATCAAATTTGGAAATTTGTTGCTACTTTAAATAATGCTAAATATGGTGTATTTCAAGTAAGAAAAGCTTTCAATTAAGTGCACTTTGTTCTGAGATAAGTTTGGCCATTGTATTTAATTCCCATGAATAATGCAGTTTCTTTTACATATATATGTGCAGGGAAATACAATTGTCTTGCGTGTTTTGTATTGTTTCTTCGCAGTGGTACATTGTCTTCACTGGAGTACACAGTTTTCCAGGAGTGGTTTGAATACCTGATGTCCAATGAAAAGCCTCAGATAGACTTAATAGGTTCGTTAGCATAACATCAAGCAAGTATTGTATAGTTTGCTCATATTTTTACCCATTCAAAAACAAACTGAGAGTATGATGGGTTACACCCAATTATGTTTCCTGTCGCCACTTGTTTCATGTGTGGTAATACCGTCGATTGCATCTACCCTTCCATGCATGTGATAAAAAACATGTCCTGTTGGCCTATCAAACTTCAATGTTTTGACAGCAAAACTTCAAAGTAGCTTGATAATGGTGGTAGTAAATCAGGTTCTACTTTTTCCAAAAACTCTTTGATAGTTCTGTGATCAGACATGATTCTTTTTCTATCTTTCGTCCCTTGAAAAATATCTTGCTGAGCAGCAATGAATGAATAGGGCTTCAAATAGGTGGGAAAACTTTGAAGTTTTGCTGTCAAATCATTGAAGTTTGATAGGCGAACAGAACATGTTTTTATCACGTGCATGGAAGGGTAGATGCATGATGGTAGAATGAAAGATTTATTAGTACACCTTTTGCTGGTCCTTTCCAGAAAATATACTTCAATAATGCAAGTATCAGGTATAAATATGCAAAAATGCTTAATGAATTTGAAAGGGATGAAAATGAATGGCAATTCATTAAAAGATGTATAGGCAACCATTTACACAATGGGGGATTCTATACTGCTGATATACAAACATTAATGCCATTTCTTTTTAAAGTTAAACAAGGAGAATAAAATTTCAGTAACAACTGGGGTTTTCACACAAAAGTGGGGTCAATAAAACTTGAAATATAAACCTTTCAGTTCTGATATGAATGTTTTAATTGTACAGTATTGTGTGAACTGTGCAAAGATTACAGGTAGATGTTTGAGAGTATAAAATGCCCAGTCTTTGGTAAGGGCATGGGAACTTTCACATCAAGTGTTTTCATTTTTTCAATTTCTAATCAACTGCTGCCAGCTATGTGTCAGTTATGACAGCAGACCAGTGCTTTCATGTCACTGCAGTTTGTATGATTACCCTCATTTATTGCATGCCATACTTGACAGTCCACTGGAGAAACCTGGTACCCAATATTGTGGGGAATTTGGGCTCAAAAAGTCATTGATAGCAGTTTTGCATTGGGGCTACAATCATTAATAAATCTGTTTCACAAAATAGGCCACGATAATTGAGGTCCACTTGCCTTTCTTGGTTTCAGTATATCTAAAAACATCACCAGAGAAATGCATGGAGAGAATAAAGAAAAGAAGCAGAAATGAAGAAACCTCAGTTTCAATGGTAAATTGAGTTTCATTGCATACTTAAATGACCTGTCATGATTGCTGGAAGATGTCTTCTCAAGTAATTTAAAAGCAAAATTAAGCTTCCATGCACCCTTCCTGTTCCAGATAAACATTGAAAGCATGTGTGCAAATAGTAGGTCCAATTTTGGTTGGAAAGGTTGATCGGTGCCAGTCAATCAGATCATTAAATTTTGTCAAGTCAAAAGGATTTCTCTTTGACCAAACTAGGTGGCAAAAATCTCCAAAATGTCCCATTTTTAAAGAGTTAGTTTGTGGTGAAGGCTCCTTATGACTGTAGTGAATACAATTTGCAACTTCTGATTAGGGACTGGTCATCATTTAGAGGGGTAATGCTGGGGCAAATAGGAGGAAGGTCAATGATTTCTATGCTGGAAAGAAGTGGGGTACATACCTCTTACTAAACGAGTTCAAGACCCGTACTGTAAGTTACGGCTCCTTATTTTTTCAAGTTCCATTTAGAGTGCAAAGCACAAGGGCGGTAATTGAACTGGAAAAAACAAGGAGCCATAACTAAAAGTATGGCCCGAGAAAATGAAATTAGTAAGATATTTATTATATCTCTTGGTAAATGAATCAAACAGGAAACCCCACTCTGAAATTTAGCAGGCTGTACTGTAGAATATGGCCCGCTAAATTAGCCAATCACAGCATGCATACTATCTGAGAGATATATAAATTTATGGCTCTTTTACAGACAAAAATGCAGACTTTGAGTAGATAACGTGGGAGGATCAGCAGAAACTGACAGTGTGCTTCATGAGAAGGAGAGGAAATTCCTTCCATTTGCACCAGTTCTCATCCCCTAAACTAGTTCAAGATTGCAATATTTACCAATGACAAAAGGAAATTATTAACTACACTTTCTTATTCTTTTCAGGAGCTTTTATACTCCTTGCATGAGAGATATGAAGACTGGCTTATGAAAAAGAACAAATTTTATGTTCCTGCTCCAGTTGTGGTAAGTTATTATGTTTGTTCTGACAGCAGTATTAACACTTGATATTTGTCATTAAAGAATTGAGTTCTTTTACCTTACCTTTAAGTTTTGGGATGCTATTGATGTCCTTGCAAAGTCTCTCCAGGGTTCATGCGAGTCATGGAAAACCTGGAAAGTCGTGGAATTTAAGTATCTCAGCCTCCAGGCCTGGAAAGTCATGGAAAATTGTGGTTATGTGTGGTTGATAAATTATTGCAGATGGTGAAGAATGGATAAAATAAAATGCAGGTGCCTGTCTTATGTCAGAAAATACCCTAAAGCAAGGATGACTTTGACAGTTTTCAAGAGTGACAGCTTAACTCTGGGTCATGAAAAACTGGAACAATCATGGAAAGGGTCATGGACTTGAAAGCTCAAAAGAGTACAAACCCTACTCTCTCTGTCTCTTTTTAATGTTGTTGTCATCTTCAGGTTGTTGATGGGAATCAAAGCCTAGAAGATATGTTCCAGTTCTATGAAACAAACAGTCAAATCCTGCTTGGGTTCAGCCGTGCTTCAAAAGCTGATTAACATCAAGGGACTCTTTCAAAAATCTTTCAAATTAAATCTTGTTACTCAGGGTGCAAAGAAAATTAATTTTACAGCTTGCCCAAAGGGCAAGCTGTAACCAACATCTACTAGTCCGAAAGTCATTTTTACTAGCCCAAAAAAAATTTTTCACGAGCAGAATGAAAAAATAATTATTAATCATTCCTTTCTTCGCTTGCCTGTCGGGCAAGTTAAGCACAGAATTCACTAGCCCGATCGCAAAATCCACTAGCCCCGGGCTGTCGGACACGACTTTCTTTGCACGCTGTTACTGAGGACTTATCATGTAAATATAACATTTGTTTATTAAACGTTTTAGTACTTTTTAAGGAACGCATTCATTCGTTTACATTCAAAGCAGCCCTTGTGCCTCATTCAAGGTAAAATATTCCAAAGACTTATTGAATTTTGAATGAGAGAAGAAAGGGTAATTGGAATGCAAGCAATAGAAATAATTTACTACCATTTGTGTTCAACCATGAATTGTTTTTACACATTTGTTTACTTTTCAAATGTAAACAGTTTTGCCAGCTCACGTGTCACTTTTGACAAATAAAATGTTCATGGCCGGGTTGCAAAATGGACGACATTTTCAGTGCTATCCAATCATGTTTTGGGGGAAAAAAAATACTCTTCTAGTGTCTCCTATATGTACTTGAACTTGCACTATAGGTCCATTTTGAAAGTTTTCGCTGAATCCCACAAGAAACTTGAAAACTCTGATAGCATGTGAACAAAAGATGATCGGATGGTGCCAAAAACATGGTTCATTTTCGTCCTAACCACAAACATCCCATCATAAAAAGTGACATGTAACCCGATGAAACCGTTAATGTTTGAAAAGTAAACATACAGGTAAAACTGTTCACACTTCACGGTTGAACGCAAATGGTAGTATTAAAGTGCCAGCCATTTTGCAATATGGGTTCAGTATTTTTCTACAAAACTTTCTTGCTAGTGCAATGTTAAATTTTGAACTTCTTAGACAACTTTGTTTATAAAGGAGTGACAAAGTAAGTCCTTTTGACAAACCTGATAAAAAAGACACCAAACTGTCAGCCTGGCAAACTCATGATTTTGGAGTTACATGTGCTGTAAACTAAAATTGTATGATATCAAATAACAGTTTTAGAAATTCGGGTAAAAGGAACAAGCTGTGTATAAATTGTTGTCACTAAGTTTGATATATAGAATTTTCAATGACTATTTAATGTACATCAATGTTGCTCCCTTTTGAGAGTACCAGACGGGCTGTATTTACTTAGCAGTAACTCCACTTCATGTCCTTTACCCTGTCATTTCATTCATGGATGTACCAAGACAACAGCAACAACAGACTTTTATGAACAAGAAAACAGTTGCATTTATGCTAACTGAAAAATAACCCTAAAGCTAACCTTATTGTTAGAAATGGGCACTAGGTGCTTAGACTCAATGGGACACCTCGCGAGGAATATCAAAATTGACCGTGCATCTAATTAAGTGTAATTCTGGACATAAGCAGTAATTTCAGCCTTTTATTTATATGTGCAAGTTTTTTAACTTGGGTTGGTGTTGCTTTGAACATCAACCCTTGGTGGAAATTGCTTTCCTCTAGATGAAGTATTTGCACTTTATCTTCTTGGAAAAAGATGTTCCTACAAATGCTGAAAATTTATAACCACACCTTACAACTAACTACTGGATTTGTCCCAGTATTTTGTTATACATGACCCCACAAAATTTGTTGTTGTGCAAAAAGTTGTTTTATTGTTTGAAATTTCATCAATAAATCAAAAATTTCAATTTGAAATGTTTACTGCAATCTTTTGTCTTCCTTTGAAGCGTCTCATGTCCATACCCTCAGGGAGCCCCCGAGAGATTTATATTTCTGTGAAAACCCTGCCCCTTCCTCCTTAGTGGAATATGTAAATTATAGACTACCACAGGATTGAGGTGGCAGCTTTTTTTAAGCTGAATATAAGTGGTCGGGTATTCTGAAATCTAGCCTTCATACTTGAGGCTTTGACGAAGCCTACATCCTAGAGCAAGACGTGTCCAAAAATGCGAAAATTGCAGTCTCTGTCAGAGCAGAGATCTGGACCGAGCTCTTGTGTGAGTTTGTTCCAGGCCTCTTACTTCCACTGTTCTAAAATTTTGGCGCCACATTCAAATTTTCAATGCGGCCATATTTTGTGACAAGTCGCGCAAAGTGGAAAGGTAAAGTATATTACATTTTCATAAGGATCTGTTCCAGTGGGTATAGTGAGGAATTTTTTTTATGATTATTTCAACGGGTTACCATTGAAAGTTTGTGTCGTAGGGCGAAACTATGCGCTTTGCGTTTTGAACTATTCGTCTTTGGCGCGCGTCGGCCAACCATGTATTGTTTCAGTGAGGAATGCTTCCATCACTTCTTAATAGTTGATATATATTGCCAAAGCAGTGGGTTGTGTTGATGCCAGCACGTTGGTCTTTTGGAGTCTTAACTCCGTGGTTGAAAAATTAAACAATCTCAGCTTAACAACACAAGGCCTTTTGTAAAAGAGTCCGGGAAAACAGTCAAGAAGCCAAAAGTATTTTGAGACTTTTTATTATATTAAAAACCTACTGCGTTTCTTGGACAGGTCTCGTATATTTTGTTGAACGCTGTGGAGCTATGCTAGGCCTAAATCAGTCGAACTTAATGGAAATGGATTGTTCATTTGGGGGAGAACACAATGCAAATATAACGGTACGGCACATGGAGTTAATTGAAACTTTAGTTTACCCAAGATCATAGAAAAATACATATTGCATAATTATATTGTTGATGCCCCCTGAGCTGTTGCGCAATGTTTCATGCAACTTTCCTCACAACACTGGTACCATGCAATGGGCAAAATTGTTGTGTGATAAATTGCACAAAAATGAGAGCACAATCCTCTCTGCAACAGTTTCTACAATTTGTCATGCAGTGATTTTCATGGTAGAGGTGGAAGATACCCAGAAGTTTTTTAATAGAAGCCAATTACTGGTGGTATACCACTGGCTACTTTGCCTCTCACTGCCGGCGAGTTGGTGTTGATTTTCACTAAAAATCTTATCATAAACGTGTCAAATTGCCTGCAATGGGCTACCATGGACAGCTTTTCAAAAGTTATTGAAACCCCTGGATACCTGACAAATACTGGGCACTAGAGTATAGCCTGACTCTCAATTAATATTTACAAAGTTTTTATTGATTGATTGATTGATTGATTTACCATGTGAGTCCTAATTCAATACTGAATGTAAAGGACTGACTTCAATAAAAGATTGTAATAACTAATAAATAGTAGAAATTGCTCCCTTAAACAATTTAAGTGATTGTCTTAACTAATGTTTACAATATGAGTGGCAGTGCTGTATCACTATGGACAAACTCTAGGCGAAGCTGAGAGTTTGTGAATAGTGATACAACACTGACGTGATGCACAAGACATTGCCTTTGTTAATTGACTTTGTTAAAGGCGCTGTTACAGAGTGCAGTGTTTTCTGCACCACCATTCCTACTTATTTAACATCAGCATTTGATGTTGACCCATTATTTTTGGTGTACAAGTAATTTTAACAAAGAAAGTCAAATGATCATGTAAATTAGCAAAATTTTGTATCAGATATACAACCATTGATAATTAATAAAACATTTCCTTTGTTTTTCTTCATGAATGATTAATGAGTTAAATAAGGTTCTCTGTCTTAAACACAATGGCAAATGTGTTTTTGGACCTGTCATAGTGTACATGTAACTTCCCTGGTGAAAAACCTTACAGGATCTTTGAGGATCCTTAAAGATCTTCAGGGACCTCCAAAAGATCATTAAGGATAAGGATCTTTTAAAGATCTTTGAAGGATCTTAGAAAAATCTTCAAAGATCTTCACTTGCCAAACTATGTGCAAAGATCCTTAAGGACATTTTAGAGATCTTGTGAGGATCTGGCAAAGATCCTCGTGAAAACAAGTACAAGGGTCTTAGCAAAGATCCCGTGAGGATCCTTTGTGGATCTTTAAGGATCTTTAGAGCAATTTTGAAAAGGAAAAAAGGATCTTGGCAAGAAAGCCTTAAGTATCTTGGGCAGGATTCTCAAGGATCCTTGAAGATCCTGCCAAGATTTCTGAGGACTCTTGTTAAGATCTTTATCAGGATCCTCAAAGATCTTTGAAGATCCTTAAAAGATTTTCACTGGTGTTGTTCCCTCAAAACCATCAAAAGCCATCTGGTGTATTTTAGAGTCTTTAGATTTGTCTGGGTTTGTGCCCGTGTGGCCTAATAACAGAACAAAGATACCAGTAATTGTAAATCCCTCTTACTACAAACTTAATGTACATGACCCTTAAATGATAAATGATTTTAATAATTTTAGGTTGCTGTAGAAGGCAACATTGGAAGTGGTAAAACAACATTGCTGAACTTTTTCAGAAAAAATCCACTGGTAGAGGTGAGTAGTAAAGAGCACCTTACAAAAAGGCAGGGATAAAAGTTCAACTGGATCAACTTGGATCACTTGACACAGATCAATGTAAAAATGAATAAGTCCTTGATAAATCACCCTAACCCTAACCTTAGACTTAACAAGAGCAAATCGTACCATATTTTCCAATGGAAACATGTTTTTACATTGATCCTAGCTGATCCAGTCCGACTTTTGTACCTGACCCCTTACGAAAATACCATCCCTGAGTAGTTTTGGATCTGAAATGGTCTGGGTTTTGAAGTAATTATTAGATAACTGTGATCATTATTTGGGTTGGTATGCAACAAACAAGCAATAGTCTTTTCTTTAGTTTGAAGAAAACACAACCTGGATTATGCCATATCTGGAGAAGGGGTGGAAATCCATGTTTGTCAATAACAAGTTCTTTTCCATTCAGTTTGCTTGCACAGTTCAGCATTCTGCTTGAAGCAAGACTGCAAGCCCCATGCAGAGTGTTATCACACCTGATTGACATATTTTGCTGTGGTTTATAATAACAGGTTTTGGAAGAACCAGTAGATAAATGGCAAAATGTGGGTGGAAAAAACCTTTTGGTAAGTTTTAAAAAAGTTTCTTGATAGTGGCATATATGCTGTGATTACAGTGAACATCCTTCCCTCACCCTCTCCTATGGTAGCCTACTGTGGACTGATGTTCAGAATTCCTTTTCAAGAATTCTTACAATAGAAAAATGACTCCTGTTTGTTTGTTTTTTCATTGAAAAGGAATTATTTTACACTGACTGTCAAAGATGGAGCTACTTGTTTGAATCTTATGCTGTTCTTAGTCTTATGAAAGTTCACAAGAAACCTCATGTAAGTGATGTGACAGTAGCAGTAATTATTTTAGGTGTATGATTTATTTTTAACTTAACTTGAGTGCCTATAAGTGAAGCATTTAGAAGATATTTATTACTTAAGTGCTAAACAGCCCACTTATTGAGTCCAATACAGTCCAATCTGGCTTTGCTCAATAAAAATAACAAATCCAGTGTACTTTTATTTCTTTTCTTCTTAATGAGGCTGAAACAACCTAATTTTATTGAGGCACAGGTCCCAATAATGAAAAAGCTAAATATGCATGTAAAGGCTGTTAGTAAACAGGGTTTGTATTAGAAGCCGGGACCCGGGTACTAGCACCCGTCTACTTTAATGGGAGTACCCGGCTTCTTTTAAGTGCGAATTTCAATAACATCAGCATCAATTCACATGGGGTACCTGGTTACTCAACACCAGGTACCCTTCTACCTTAAAAGTTAATGAAAACCCTGGTAAAACTCAAACCTGTATGTCTACTTTGGCTTATGATCACAGCGCTTACTATGTTTGTTCAGTTGGTAAAACAGCATACTGGTACCTCATAGGTCATGCCTTGAATTCCCATGGAAGCCCTGAAAAATTTCAGGCTCTTTTCAAGGCAATAATTGTTTAAATTACCTAATTGAATGTAAGTGTGCGATCATTTCCTCATTTCATTTCAATGTGATCTCCACAACGTCAGCAGTCAGGTCAAGATTTTTGTTAAGAATGTATAATTCTGTGCCTTAATAGTTTTGCCTCCAATTACTCAAACAGGTTACTCCAGTCAAAATGATTGAAAGGAGTGTTTATAGTGGCTTCTATTGCTTCGAACACAACCTTTGTAGGAGGTATGGAATTATTGACAAAGCTTAGCCTGAAAGTAATAATAATAGGGAATTTGCAGTGGCACCTCCACAGAGTTGCTATTTGTCCACTGAAAATACGGATCGAATTGGAATTTGGAAATGTTGTTTTTTGAGGAGAGGGGAAAACCGGAGTAACCAGAGAAAAACCTCTCGGAGCAGAGAAGGAAACCAACAACAAACTCAACCCATATGGCATCGAGTCTGGGAATCGAACCCGAGCCACATTGGTGGGAGGCGAGTGCTCTGACACCACTGTGCCATCCATGCTCCCCACGCTCTAAATGGATATCATTTTAGGTTTATGCACTTAAGGCTGACTTAGACTATACTTACAACTGTTGTGTGAGATTTTTCAAGCACGTCCTGCTCATGTCATGCAACAAAGCTTCAAGCTTGCGAATGCCTAAAACTAATTTAAATGTGATGGACCAGTGTTCCAGGTAAGAGATGGGTCTTCAGGCAAGAAACCCAACAAACCTGGACATCTGACCTGACAAATAAGGTGATAGATTTGTGAAAGTGCACCCTGCTAGCAGAGCCTTTCTTAACTTGTGAGTTTAAAGAGAGGCTTAACGCGCGTTATTTTTTCTATAACTATTATTTTTATTGTTATTTTTTCCTGCCCTTTCCCTTGCGCGCAACTCGCGCTTCGCGCTCGCCTCGCTTTCGCCAATTTTCGCGTTAAATGCACAAAAAATAACGCCCGTCCTGCAGGCTACAATAATATAGACCCATCCAAAATCCCTGTAGGCACTAGGCCTCTAAACCTTATCTGGGACGCTGTGTTACAGCTTTCTCCTTAAAGCAGATTTTCGTTTTGTTACCCCCAACAGATATTTTATATACAGCAGTGGCTGTCTCATGGGGATTTTTAAGCTATCAAAGAATTTGTTTTGTTTTTTGCTCCAGTGGCATGATGTCAAAAGCAGAGCATTCTGTACATAATGAGTGGTTTAATTGGATAATCAAACAGCAACAACCTCAACTGGACTTGATCAGTAAGTTTTCAGATGAGATTTAGCATGTAGCAAGCTCGTTATATTTGTCAAAGTTGATAGGGTCTATGGGACTCTCCATTTCTCTGGTGCCTAACAAAAATTGAACTCTGGCTACCTAAGGCTAGTGAGAAGGAAGAATTATTTCAGATTACAATCTGCTATTGTGTGTCCCATCTTACCAATTATCACAATAATTTCGGGGTCTTAATGTTATTGAAATTATAATAATTGAATTTTTTATTCTTCCAGTAAACAGCTGATTTACAGAGCTGCACACTGATGGACAGTGTGCAAAAAGCTCTCCACCCCTCTTAAAAAATGATCAAGCATCCATATGCTATTTAGTTCTATTGCATGAATCGATAAACTGCAACAGCAACACACATTTGCTAAATGAAGCATTTAGATGTTGATAATAAAAATTGATCTATGTTCTTTAGTATACCTGAGGACATCACCGGAAACTTGCATGGACCGAATAAAGGCAAGGTGCCGAGCTGAAGAAAAAGCTCTTCCCATGGTAGGTTGAATTGCCAATTATTGCAAGGGTGGATTTAGGGGGGCTGCTGCCTCCCCCACCCTCCTCCCACTTTTTTTCCCTGTATTAAAAAAAAAAGGTTCTATGACCAACTGACTTTGATGTTGGCAAGGGGGTGGGGTGTGTGCTCTTGCCACAATTTCTAAAGTTGGCCCCCTCTTTCTGGATTTACTGGATCTGCCCCTGTATAGCATCCTTACAAGGGATATGCAAACAAACAGGGAAAAAATGCTGAGAGTTAATCTCATTCCCAGAGCCCCTGCAGATCAAAGCCTCAGACTTTCAGTCAGCTTGGTGGTAGCATAGTTAATATATGGAAATGGTTATGAAACTTGACAAGTTTCTTTGTTTCATGTTTTTTTTCGGTTTTTTGGCCTTGGCTATGCACAAAACACACCTTTTTTGAGAAGATAACCAATCAAAAGCTTTCATTAATTTATTTGCAACTAATTTGTGAACCGAAAACCAAAGATTACGCACGGTCACGGTTAATACAACATCGACTGTGATAGCACTGTTCTCGCTTTTGAAATTTCCAGGGTTTCACAACCAGTCCCTCGATTAACTATGGTGGTAGTCTGGGCAAACACCCGCTCTTCTCCTTAAGACATATGTCCCCAATTAGCTCACACTATTGTAAGCTAAATTTTTGTGACACTTTAATAAAGTATTCATTCATTCGTTCTCTAAAGAGTGGCATCTGTGCCAAAGATAATAGTCTTCAAAGGCCACGTGACTTTTCAGGAATGCCTCCAGAAAATCTCTTACATTGAAACCATTGAATTACAATGTTTACTTTTCCTAACCTACCCCGTCCCCCTTTACCTGAGAACTTCCCTGATATCCGATCTTTCGCAAAGTTGCTGGAAATTCCAGCCCTTTGCATTACCCGGAAGTTATAAAACGGTCTGTGTAACTTCTCTTTGTTAGGATCTTCTTGTTGCGCTACATGAACGACACGAGGAATGGCTAATCCAAGGAAAATTTCCTGCTCCTGCCCCAGTTATGGTAAGAGAGTTTTAAGGTCAACCACGACTTTCATGCAGATTGTGATCAGTGAGTCCCCATGATACGCCTCAATCTAAAAAAAAAAGACAGTGTCGGTACCAGATCAAAGTACAAATGCAAATTGCGTTCACGATCCAACAGTGTGCCAGTGTATAAGAAGCCAACTCGTGAAGTCAAGGGAAAAAAACAACTGGCCTTATGCTTAGATGCCGTAAATGACTAAAAAAAACTACACTGATAAAGCTGCACTGGACGAATCAACAAATGAAACACGGAAAAGCGCTGTAAGGTGAAAGGTGCTTCAATTCATAATTGTTAAAGAAGCGAAAAGTTCAGTGCCCTCTTGAGTACTGACCAATGCTAAAATAAGTGAGTAAAATCGTTGAGAATGATATTTTTCTAGAAAATGATGCAGGCAGTTACTCGGGGAAAAATCCGAACCCTCCTCAAAGGAGAGTAAGCCTGCGTCACGTTCTAGAACTATTGACTTAACATCTCATCGTTGTTGTTGCTATTTACTGCGAGATTCTGTCCGGTGCACTTTTTTAGTTCGGGATTTGTTTTCTATAGGTTGTTGACGGTAACAGGAATCTTGAGGAAATGTTGACTTTTTACCAGAACAACGACCAGTACCTTCTCGGAATGGAAAAATGGCCTCATCTCTCTGTACAAGAAGCTGTATACTAAACGCTTTCGCTCCAGAGTCACTGTTCAAAGCAAAGTTGCCAGCTTTTGGGATGCCGACTTTTCATAGTCGTGAGGAATTCGTCGATCAACGGTGATCGAAATTTTTCTCGTTATTCCGAAAGTGCGAAATTTGTCATTCGTAATCACGTGATTCTTGCTCATTATCCGCTTTTCAATCGTTACTATGGGTGCATTCTTTTGAGACTATTCTGTCCATTCCCATTCCGGTTTAACAGGATCAAGGTTTTCCAAAGGAACACGTGTTCCGAAAATGGAATGGTTCTTGCAGAGGTAACATCATCTACATCCACTTTAATACTCTAACACTTTCGTATCAAGAAGAGACAACAGTTAAAATACAGACAAGGTAAAAATAAATAAATAGCTAAAATGCAAATATATACAGATAAATAAATAGGCACAGCAAACCTTAAAATCCAATTAAAATAGATCACGCTTTAAGTTCAAATCTTAGAGAACTAACGCTCGGAATAGTCTGGACACGACTGAGACTGACGTTTCGGCGGCCGCGCATGGTTTTCGCGCTCCAACAGGAATCCCAAAAGAACTCGTATTCTATTTGTTCCGTTCATTCTGTTATCGAAAGCAGAATGAAAGGAATACTATTCCGTACATTCTGAAACAATAATGAAAAGAACGCGTAAACCGACCATTCCATCTATTCTTATTCCGGAATAGTCCCAAAAAAATGCCCCTTACATATTATACTGCCCGTTTTCTTGGTGGTCGTCATGAAATGACATCCATTCTTAATGATATAAACACGTGTATGAAATATAACCACGTGAATAAACAATTTATCGAGTTTGCTCGATCGACTTCGTTTTTTATGCCACTATGACCAAACTGTTCTTGTTGCCTTTTTTCTGATGGCAATATTTTGATAGGTACATAATTATGCAAGCGTTCTGGAAATTGCGTACGTGTCGATACGTGGTTAAATGATTTTATTGTAGGTTTTCATGACTCTTTCATTGCAATACTTAATAGGTATTTAAGCGGTGGTTTACAAAGGCACTGTAAAACGGCCTGAGAATTTTTCTTGCGCAATGTGCACTTCCTACAACTTTAGTGACTGCTCAAGAAAAAAATAACAGTTTTTCGGGGTCAACTAAAAAGAACTAATTAAAGTGCGAAGATGTCCTTCCTTCTCCTTGTTTTGTCTCTCTCGACTCGACCTCTTTATTCAAACTGTAAGTTCTATATACATAGTCCCCACCCTTGAAAGAGAATCAAGTTCCACCGTGGTGCGGGAGTGCAGAGATACTTGTATGTTATTGACAATGGTATTGTGCGTCGTTCTATAATAAGATGTTCAATTAATTCTAAGTTAACCCCTTTTTGTGTAAATTTCTAGTACTAAATCTCCCCGACAAAGCTGTAAACAAATCACTTGTAATAGGTTATCAGACTTCAGCTCAACCTTCTAAGGTGGTTTCCCTTCGACGAGTGTGGTGTCGTCTTAATGAACTCCATCACATACGTGATTTGTTTCCCAAACGACTGAGGGTTGGCTTTGGGTCCAGTTTTATACTAAGAAAAAAAAAAGCAAGCCCGCCTTCTCGATCCAACGAGATTGACAAGTGAGCGCTATAGCTCGCCAATAGACCACTTCGCGCTTGTTGGGGGATCATGGGTAATCAGGGCAACATGGCAGGAAATCCAAAGCAAAAGAAATTGTTCACGACTCTACTTTCTGGACTTTCGCGTTCATAAGCCAAACATTGAGAGACGATTTGGACTCGGAGACGTCCTCGAGAGACGATTTGGGCTCGGTATTTATTCTTTTAAATTCCTAAACATTACTGTTTGTTTCTCCATACATTTTCTGCAATTTTGTGCCTTTCCAATTACAGGAAATGTATGACAGAAACTTTGTGTTCAAAAATTAATTTCTGCAACAGCTATTCTCTCCACCTGTATTTAACCGCACCTTTAAGCGCTTATGTTCTGTTTTGCAAGATAAAAGCGCCCAAAATTGCAAATCATTAATTTTTTTCATCGTTTAGAACATCCATACAAACCTTTGAATTTCCCGCAATGTTGCCCTGATTACCCATGATCCCCCAACAAGCGCGAAGTGGTCTATTGTGGGGTGCCTTTTTCAAGGCCGCCAGACGGAGTGCGTATTCCTGGGAAAAATTTTGAGTCCATTGAGGGAAACTTGGCAATAGAATTTTGGTGATAGCGCCAAGGAAGGTCAAAAGGAAAAACTCTTCACTTTCAACTGCCGCGACAATAAAGTCCTGCAAGGGGATGAGGATGAGGGGGTTTTCCCGATGCAAACGTTCAGCGGTAAATCAGTGTTTGTTTAGCTTGTCATGTAAGAATTGTTTTGGCTCGAAGTCTTCGAGAAATGGGGAAAAAGCAGGCGGAGTTCTAGAGTCTTTGTATAATTTTATGGTTCGAAATTAAAAAGGCTGTTAAAATGTTCAAAGCAAATCATGTTCTTTTAAACAGTTGCCTCAATCTGTTTCGATCCTGTCATGTTTGCGGATGGGTGTGCTCCAATGCAAGCTATTCAACCGGCTTCCAACAGCTGTCGAGACACGCCATTCTAAGGTCTCATACAATATCACTATCGAGAGCCCTTGTGTCATCTTCTCTTTACTTTCCTAAGCGAAAACAGCAGAATGGTGAGTGTTTAGTACCTTAAGTTTGTGCCATTAACCGTCAACACACGAACAAGTGACATGTCACAGTTACAGTGAGTGAAAACTGCTGGTCCTCGCCGGTGACGGATCGTTCTTACTTGCCTGTGAAATGTGAGGTGATTATCATTGATATATCTGTCACGCGTAACGGGTAAACATTATAGTCCTTAAAATATTTGAATTAATCAAGATATGGTATGAGGACACTTGAATAAAACACAGTGCCATTTGCAAATCTATCCGCCGTAGCTTGTCACACAATTTATAGTAATTTTCTGGTTCTCTGCTTTATAACAAAGCAAGTTAGTGTTGTAATCTTCAAATATATAATCGTGCTTCTATTCACCTGGTTTGCGCATCTTGCAATTTTTGGCCCTGTATGCCTTTGCCCTGGTTGTTCAAAGGTTGGATAAAGCTATCTACTGAGTAACTCAAATGAATTTGCAAACGCTTATCTCTGCTGGATAGTATTACCCACCCTTTGAACAACAACATAAGCCTGAAATACATATAAAAACTTTTCTTTTAACCAAGGGAGGGGAGAGCGGTTAGAGGGGTCATGACCTATAGTCATGTTGATAGTGAGGCCTGCACACTCTGGTCAAAGGAAGCTATTTTTTCATTATTATTCATATACTAAAAAATGTACTCTTGTCTGAAATATGGTATGATCAAATTTGCAATGGGATAAGGTCCAAGAGAGGTACACTCATCCAAACTTGCTTTGAGAGTGTCAATGTTCTCCCACTCAGATTTTCAAGGGTTATGCCCTCCCCCTTGATGGGTCCATAAAACACTGAAGAAATATTTTGTGTTCAAATAATAATATATGGTGGCAATCTGTTGGGAAAAAACTCTGGAAAGTTGGTTTAGAATCAAGTGGAACGGTAATTTCCAGAACATTCATTTGGAAAATTTTGGTCATCATGTCAAGGTTTTCGTTCTTTCCAAAATATCAGAATTACTAGAACTTGTCTTCCATTTGGTATTTCATTTTGGTGAGATGACAATATTTTGTTCCATTGGACTATGGTGTGATCTATTTAGCTGAAATTTCCAGGAAACTCAAACTCAGGCATGGAACAAGAAAGGTTTGCTCAATTGGAAAATACCATTCCATTTGGCTTGAGAAAATTACAGTATTTCTAACGAGAAATTTTGACTGAATGGATCACACTCTTGGAGATCCAGTGCATCGAAAGGAATAAAATAACCATTATTTGACCGTCACGTCAGTCATGCGAAGTGTACCTGTATCAATGCTGTGAGTTGTGTCAGTTTTGTTATCAGACCACTGTTTATTATTTGTGTTCACTTTTTGTCAGCTCAAAGTTATGGGGTACGTTCAAAATCAGATTCTTCCTATATCACTCCAAGTGGAATAACACTTCATTTTGATACACACAAGCTGGTCAGGAGATTACAGGAAAATGGTTTGTTTTTGTTAGCTGTTATTGACTAATATTATTTTAATAATAATTTTATAGCCTTAAAATGGTTATCAGCTGTAGTAACATTCCTCTGTGGGTCCTAAATGGCAATAGGTTCAAGTCTACTTCAAGTCCATATGAATTATTGACCATTATTCATTCAGCACAGGGGAAAACAACCATCACTGAGGAAAACCAATAAAATATATTTTTTTAAATTAATTAACAAATGACAGTAGTTGTATGTAGAGTTTAGGTCACCCAAATGATGTAACACAAAAAAATTACAACAGTAGGGTGTAAGATACTTTTAAAAGTTAGATTTTAACGAAAAGCTGGTTTTGTCACATGCTGTACCTCATTTCTTGTTTTTCTCTCTTAATGTGGTCATAAGGCTCACTCATAAAAATGTTAGGTTTGTCTCAAAAAATATCTATATATTCCTAGGTTTTAGTGAAGCACAAGCTGAGAGTTTGACATCATCACTTGTTGAAATAATATCTTCCAGCGTTCACAGTGTTGCCAACAGCACTGTTTCAAAAATTGATCAGGTAAAGTCTACGATTCATGTCTATTTATGTATGCACAGTCCCAGATTTGACTTATTTTGGTTTTTCAGTGAGTATTTTTTTGGTTTTATTGCTTGTTTCCTTTTTTTTTTCAGGAACGCCTTGAGGTAAAGTTTAATGCAATGGTTGATTCTGTGAGGTTTGTGTTGTCATGACTTTTCACTTTAACATGTTTTTTTTTAACTGTCTTATGTTCTAAAAGAATTTTTGCTTTGAAAGAGAAACAATTAGCAGAAGTGATAGTACTTAACTTAGTTTGTTTTTTGCCCTTCAGAAATGAAATGTTTCTTCTTGAACAAGGAAAATTTACCCGAATTCAGGAGGAAAATCAGGTCCGAGAAACTAATATTAGACACCAGGGCCCCTTTTCTCAAAAGTCCTGCAAACGTTTTGGGTTCTGAAAATGCATTTGTACTACCGTGATCCTCTTATTCTGAAAAACTAGTCTTTTAGTACGTTTTCACAATAAGGAAAGGCAGAGTTATTGCAAGATTTCATTGGTGATGGCTTTGGTCTTGTGTTACATAGGAAGTTATGGCACCTGAAAATTATAGGCCTGCAAAGTTTCAGGGCTCTTGAGAAATGCATGCTCGAAAAGAAAAGCTGCATTACCAGTGCACTACTATCCTCTTAAGCAAACATTCATTTGGTTTGTGACGCAATCCTTCTCAGTGAAGGTTTGGGAGAATTATGTGATGAGCCAAAATAATGTTTTGGTAGACAATCAAGTGAAAAATAAATGGTCCTGGGAACTAGTCAGTTTTAAAACAGCTAGGGGGGCTGGGGAGGACTTTCCAAAGTTTGAGAGAAACTTTTTAGTCTGCTTACTGCTTACTCATCAGCCAATGAAGATGCGCCTTTGACCTCATGTGATCGTCAAAAAGGGAGACAAGTTACCCACCAGTAGAGCAAGCTGTCTTGCAGCATGGGAACTTTTGTGGCAACAAAATTGTGAGACAAGTTGAGAGAGAAATTGCTTTGTGTAACAGCATCTTTAGTTAACTCATGCTACTGTACATACGCTGAAGGCATATTTCGACTAATGCTTGAATTGTCTTTTAAGTTGAAGGTTTGACTTCTCAACCCAAACAAAAATAAACGTTCATAATCAATCCTAAACATTCATATCCAGACCTGCACTCATTTTGAAAATTCCAAAGGAAAAAAGAGCACTCTTGGTCAATTGCAGCTTTGTATCCTTTTTTTATTCAGAAACTAAGGGATGAAGTGGTTTCTCTGAAAGGCATTTTACAGGTACGAACCAAGTCATTCGAGTTTCGCTCACTTTCATCCAGTCGCAAGAGTGAAAACTTGTTGTTTTGTGTCTTGTGCAGGACGAAGTGGCAAAACTTAAAGGAGGAATGGCTTTAGATTTCAGCTTGGAAAAGAGTCGAGTAAAGGAAGAGGTTGGTAAATGTTATTTTTGCTTTGTAATTCCTTTTATTTTATTTTATTTTATTTTATTTTTTGTTTGGCGCGTTTTTCACTAGTCACTTTTTCGGCGGGAGGAAGTTTTGGGGCCGGCTTGCGTGTGCGTTCCACGTTAGTATCCTCAGAAAAAAACATAATGGATACCCGAACATAGATTCAGTAGGTACAGCTGACTTTTTGGGTCAGTGTGGGAAACGAAGATGCTTCGTCCTCACGCATTGCTTGCGGTTGCAAACTTATTTCCGGTTGCTGTTGTGTAGTTATGAAACGAGGCATACCGTTAAAGGGAAGGTATCCGCAGGGGCACCCAAAGAACAAATTGAGCAAAAAAGATTTTTAGGGATGTTTCTGGGATTCTTGTATTGTTTAAAGACTGTTTAAGGAGATGTTTTTATCAGCTAGAAAAATTTGATCTGTTCGGATTTCTTAGCTGAGAATTGAAGTGTCCGGGAATTTTAGGGAATAAAAATCTTCATTTTAGAAATCGCTAGCTGAACGTTACCTTTGAAAAACTTACCCGACTATAAATTGCTTACCCGAAAATGCTAGGTGACCTTTTTAACCGCCAAGAATTGCAAAAATATCCTTTCCGAAAAATGTAAGGGACTATTTTTCCCTGGATTTCCCTGGTTGCGAATCTTTTTGATGTTTTAGTTAAGAAATCAATAGATTTTTGGCAATGTAGAATCCGAAAGTCTTGGAACGGGTAGACTCTCCCGAACAGATATTCCACCGAAGTATCTCGTTGGGTGCTCTGCTGTATCCTTTATCGTTTCTTTCATTTTTTCAGCTGGCAGCACGGGATCAAAGGATAAAGGATACTGAAAATAGAATTGAGACCGAAGTAAGTAACTTACGTCCAGAATTGTACGTAATGAGATGCACACAAATGCTGTACGCTTCAACATTTGTTGACGTGTGACAAACTGAGATGGTTTTAAATCTTTTGCAGGTTGCCAAACTGGGGACGCAACTTGAAGCGCAGAAATTAGATTTAATCAAGTATTTAGTTGGTAAGAGCATTTTTTCACTTTGTACTTTGAAGAGGACCATTAAGGGAACCTTTTCAAAATGTCGAGGTGTAGTCTTTACGTTCACCAAGACCAAGGAGGGCAGGAAGGTTTTTCTTGGGGGGGGGGGGGGGGGGGGGGGGGGG